>OZ010608.1:5252950-5322950 GCA_963932145.1 Acanthosepion lycidas | reverse complement strand
GCCGAGTAGAAAGTTTACACAGAGAAATGCAAGTAGGAAAGGCAAGATGAAGAAAATCCCCTTCGTTGTGCAACAGAATGAGCCAAATTCAAATTGTGCACATTCACATTTCATAAACGCCACCCAAGGCAACAAATATGACTTGTTGTGTTTTATATCATATCAACCTCAATGGGCTATTAAATGCAGACAAATTTTTTCTTGCTGGTAATATTTTGTTTTGTCAAACATCTGTTTCTGGTAATAATTTTTTCATTCAAAAATGTATTCCTGGTAATATTTTTTTTCCTCGAAAATGTATTGCTAGTAATATTTTTTTCCTCAAAAATATATTGCTGGTAATAGTTTTTTTCTTCAAAAATTTATTGCTGATAATCATATATTTTTTTACAAAGTATTCCTGGTATTAAGCCCATTTTGGCCCGAGTTTCGGGGTTAACTATTTGCCCATATCTGGGACCCTAAAAGGTGCTACCACCCCGAGTCAAGGTGGACCTGGGAACACCAGCAATTAAGAGGTAGTTCCACGCTCCTCAAAACCTCCTGATCAGGACGGGAATTATCTAGGTTGCACAACGGAAAAAATTCAAAAAAAAAGACTTAATGACCTACTTCTTTTATGTTCCGTTTCCCTTCAGAACGTAGGCGATCATAGCCCTCCACATCTTCCTGTCCTTTGTAGTTCTCAATAAGTTATGTCTTTTTGTTATTTCTCTCAGACTCTGTTCTGCCATCCACTTGATTATGCCCGTTAAAAATGTTACGCGTTGCTTTTCCTTATCTCTCTTTCCCGCTGTCCGTCCTGTGAGTATCAGCTTTTCCAAGCCCTCCTTTCTCATTACTTGTCCCAGAAATTTCAGCTGCCTCTTGTGATGTTAATTATAAGTTTTCTCTTTGTTTGCATCCTCTCCTCCATCGTTGTTCACATGTTAGGTCCAAGCTAATCCTTAGCATCCTTATGTAGAACGACACTTCTGTTGCCTCGAGTTTTCTCTTCATCTTTGAGGAGACCGTCCAACATTCGCTGTCGTAAAGGAAGATTGAGCAGTTCGATGCTCTTTTCTTTCTGTTATGGAGTGGTTTCACAGTGGAGGTTTGTGCTTGTACTAAGTCGGACCTAAAATAGGTTCTACGTACAAAACGTTAGGAACTTGATATAATTGGTAATGACGCAGAGTAATCTAGTTGGGGTCGCTGATACTTTAATATCCGACTAACGGTCGTCCAGCATCGACTGACTGACCTACTGAGCAGGTATTTAGTCACCCCCCGCCACAAGGGCAACATGTGGCACAAGGACGGTTTAACGTGGGATCTCCGTGACCGTGGGCTCGGCCCAAAATATCCCCTTTGAACCCGTATAAACGGGTTCAGGGTCGGTTAACCACCTCGAAAGAGACTCCGCTCTTCGGCGTAGCCTCGTTCGGGTTCCTCCTCGCCCGAAGGCTGAGAGTTTAATCGATCAGCCGGTCAGCCTGACTGACCCACTGAGCGACTCCTTGTTACTCTTATTACTCCTACTTATTATAGGTGGGAGAGTCTATTAACTATAGAATAGGGGTGTTCCAGTATAACACTTTGTTATCTCCTGTCACTTAATACTCTGCCTAGCTTTTGGAATGTGTCTTTGGCCATCGCAATACGTTTTCGGGTCTCACTTTCCGTCCTGTGTCAGAAAACTTCTCAGATATTTAAATTTCTGAACATGTTTGATTTTAGTTTCCACGACCTATACATCGCATTTTGGGCTAACCCTTTTGCTGATAACCATGCATTCTGTCTTCTTGTACTTTATACTTAGTCCTTTCTTCTTGCTTTCCTTCGCTACCTTCTGTAGGAAGTTTGTAGTTTCCTATCCGTGTCTGCTATCAGCAGTAGACCGGTTGCCATACAAGACTATAGATAGGAGGTACGAAGGAGCAATGGATAGCGGCTTGGATTGAGGAATCGGAGAGCCGAGTTCGAATTTCTGTCAGATCCATTACATTCTCTTATGTGCTAATAACCTGGGGAAAGGTATGAATTTTCTTCTCCCCCCAATTATGGGTAAATACCAGGACAGACCGGGTTCTAAAGAAGAAAGAAATGGCAACATACTGCAGGGAAAAAATCTGCCTCGTCTGTCATGTATCGTAAGATACATGATCGCCTACGCTTGTATCACTGATCTGTTTTTTTGCTTGTAGGCAAAATATGTAGCCATTTCTGAAGTTAAGTATTTGCGTGCCGGAAGAAAATAAGTATAGAACGGAAATTAAAGGAATAATAATAATAATAATAATAATAATAATAATAATAATAATAATGACAATAATGACATCAATAATTTCAGTTGTAGTTAGAGCCTTTGGATTCATTTGAAAAGTTCGGAGACATACTCTGAAGAGATCACTGTTAGCGCATGTCTTAAAGGAATACAAAAAAAATCTGCTCACAAGTACAGGTAACTACTTACGAAGAGCTTTATCTATATAAAGTGTGTGTGATCTTAGGTTTTGTTTTTGTTTTACAAAAATGATCCGTGGAAAATGTCATGAAGCCATTCTGACCTCAGGTCTTTGGTTGGTACCCGAAAGAAAATAAATATGCAACAAAAATGCACCCAGATCTGGTTACGGGTATAGGACATGTTACAATTCTATGGGACTACACAATACACACTGACAGAACAATCAAAGCCAATCGCCCAGATATTGTTATTAAAGACCACAAACAAAAAGTGCCTCCTTATTGATATGGCAGTCCCTGCTGCCTGCAATGTATCTTTGAAGATATTCAAAAAGCTGTCAAACTACTAGGACCTTGAAATAGAAATCTCAAAAATGTGGCATATGGGAACATCAACAACCCCTGTTGTAGTTGGAGCCCTAGGACTGGTTGGAAAAGATTGCAGTAGACTAATTGAAGGGATTCCTCAAAGAGATACAAAAAAATATTCTGACAAGTACAGTCCACACGTTACGAAGGGCTTTATCTATGTAATGTTTTTTTTTTGTGAGTAGAAAGTGTCATGATTTCTAACCTTAGGTCCCTGGGCGGGACCCGGAAAGAAAAGTGTACACAGCAGAAATCAAAGGAAATATAATAGCAATAATTTTAGTACTAATAGTAGTAATATAAAAAGTCAAGAACAAATCAAAAACATCCCGGGTTTCCATAGGAAATCCAAAAATAATTCTATTAAGATCAGCCCATATCCTGTAAATGGCTTTGTACATTTATTGTGTTTTTGTTAATAACTATTTTTTGTTTAATTAAGTGGAAGCCCCAGCCTTCACTTTTCCTTGCTAATTGGTTTCGATTCACCATGTGATTATAGAAAAATGAAGGTAGAAAAGAAGTGATTTTTATAATAGTAATAGTACCGTATTTTCCGGCTTGCATATTCTTTTAGTAAAAACACCCTGAAAAATAGGAGTACGTCTTCCCCGACGAATGTAGGTCAACGCCCAGGCTCATGTAACCTTGTACGGTCACCAAATTGGCATGAGAGATAGGGACATGGATATGTATGTTGAGACGTTACACTATAATGATAACTATTTAATTCGGCCTTTTATATGAAGTAACCTCACTACTTAGTTGTTACACGTATTTCCAAGACTATAAACCTTCCTAGAGCCGAGCCACAAGCTTAAAGATGATCTTTTCTACTCTTGACTAGCATATTATTGCCATGCAAACAGAATCGTACTAATGTAAACAATATGTGGCGCCAGTATGTGAGGGACGCATTGTAAATGTGCTGTTGTATGAGAATGACTTTTTTTTTTCTTAGAAATTTCTTTCCAATATTAGGGTGCGTCTTGCAAGCCTGAAAATACGGTAATAGTTTCTTTCTCATTCTGGTACCAAGGAAACCTGATTTCAAAACTTTATCCAAGAAAAATACGAATTTTTAGCCTTGCACCGTATTGGATTGGTCAAAAGGTTTCTTCAAATTATTCACTCATAACATTGTTTGAACTGCCATTAAAATATGTCTGTATTCCTTTCAAAAGTTGTTAGGACCATTGATTTAATCTCTTTTACTCAGTTCGTCCAATTATAACTTTGCTTGATATTCTTGAAAAAGATGAAAGTTTAACAAAAACGGTGTGATAGCTCTGACAATATCTTGTTTCTCGTTCTTAAACCAATGAAACCTGATGTCAAAACTTTCAATAACAATAAGACAAAGCTTTGGTCTTGCAGCGTATTGGCTGAACTAAAAATGTTTGTTTGATTTATTCACTGATAATCGTTATACTGCCAACAATAACAATGGAGAAAACCATATCTGTATGATTTAATTAATATAAAAGACACGGCGGAGTAATCGCTAGCGATTCGAATTGAGGAATCGGAGAGGCGCGTTCGAATTTTAGTTGAGTTCATTGCATTCACTTGGGAAATGTATGAATATAGATCTTCTCTCCTCGGCTGTATATAACAGGACAGACTGGGTCTTGTATGGCAACCAGTCTAGGACGAGGTAACTCTGAATTCAAACAATCTGCTGTCTTGTATGTCTTGCCTCTTTAAAAAAAAAGAATCCACCTCTAATAGGAGGGACGGCGTGATCCCAACATCCCAGGAACCAAATGAATCAGCATGCCATTGCATTATTCTGTGATCAATGTTTTTATAAACCACAATCTCTTTTAATTACCTCATCCACTTATTTATTAGGTTGGTGCAAAAATAATGACGGTTTTTGGCGTTAAAAAATACGTCAAAAACCGTCATTATTTTTGCACCAACCTAATAACTTTGCTTGGGATTGTTGAAAAACGGTATGATAGCTCTGACAATATTTTGTTTCTCGTTCTTGAACCAATGAAGCCTGATTTCAAAACTTTCAATAAGATAAAGACAAAGATTTCGTTTTGCAGAGTATCGGCTGGAACAAAAACGTTTGTTTGATTTTTTCACTGATGAAACCAAAACGAATATTTTCGTCATTCTGTCAACAGAATAACAACGGAGAAAACCATTTCTGTATGATTTAATTAGTATAAGACGCACGGCGGAGTAATCGCTAGTGGCTCCAATTGAGGAATCAGGGAGGCGAATGAATGTAGTTAAGAAGCATTTTTTTTTACCAGTAATAGTAATTAATAATATGGTTTGAACAAATTATATTATTTTTGTTTCGAGTTAGTTGAAAGTGAGAGATTGATGAAAAATGATGTGGATAAAATAAGCCTGATTTTCACATTTATGACCTATTCATTTTCTGCTACTTTTTAACAAAAATCTTTTTTTTACACTGGCAAAAATTATAATCAATCATGAAAACGTATACACATACATTTGATCAAGAAAGGTTTTATGAAATGAAAAAAGAGAGTTTGATACATCAAGTTAACATGAGATACTATCATAGAACGAAAATCAAACCGGTTGAAAAGACAGTGTTGAATGCTTTTTTTTTTTTTTTTTTATCAGAATGCCGTAATCGAACACTAAATTTGCATGACGGTAAAAAAAAAAGAGAAAATGATGAATGTCCAAAAAGAAAAAAAAAATCAAATAATTCGAAATGATATTGTCAGGTTTTGGGAATTTGACCAGTGGCAATATTAATACTTTACTAGGTTCGTATAAGAATCAAACTGCAGGACGAATGATTATAACCATAGAGCCAAATAAATCCACGCATGCGCGCATATGCGCATGCGCGTATATGTTCATGTCAGCACATTTTTTTGCTTCCATTTTTCTATACCGACTCAATGACTCTAAGGGGGTAAAAGAAATCTGACAGGAAAAAAGATGTAAAGTAAAAATAAAGTTTTAAAAAAAAAAATAATTATGTTCGTGATATTTCACATAACATTTTTGGACATCTTTTTTTTTTTTAATTTTCCTCTTGCGTTTGAACCAATTTTTTTTATTAACTGTAGTCTATTCATTTCTCGCAAAGCAGACTTTCAATGCGGGATTTAGGATAGGAAAGAAGGAAGAAAGATATATGCTGATGATACCTTATTCCTTCTTGTTACTGTCAAGCATTTTAGATTAGAACCGTATTGCGTTTAAATGCACGCGGATTTGAAAAAAAAAATATCTTTAAAGGACTTTCGGAGTATTAAACTTATACAGGGTGTCCATAAAGTTCGTGTGCACTTTAAAGAATTTATAACTTTATTTCTATTTGCGAGAAAGAAGACCGTAGATGGCGTTTCACATTGCATTTAAATTTTTGAAGATCAAAGTTAACTGGAGAGTATCGAGTCGGAAGAGTGTTCTACAAGCCAGAAATGTTACCATAGAACTTACAAGTATGAATTGATAAAACCGTGCTGGTAATATCTTTTTTTCTTTCAGAAACGTATTGTTGGTATTTTTACTACAAGAATGTATTTTTATACTTCCATAATGTTTTAACTCCAGTTTGGGGTTTCACTATTTTCCCAAGGCTGGGACCCTAACAAGTGTTACTACCCTGGGTCAGAGTGGAACAATTAAGCAATTAAGAGGTAATTCCATGCTCCTCAAAACCTCCTGATCCTCTGAGCATTGCTACCGGACGTCGGTTACATATCAATGCTCATCTTCTCTTTCCAAATAACATATACAGTCTGTAGTGGGTATTTTTCTTTTGTAGAATGTATAGCAGGTATTTTTACTATAAAAATGTATGTTAACTTTCATAGCGTTTTAATCTCAGTTTGAGTGTTAGATATTTGCCTATAGCTGGAACCCTAACAGGTGCTACCACCTTTGACCAGGGTGAACCTGAGAACAACAACACAGAACTAGATTGGCGGTAAATGAAATGAGTAGATGCAACCGTAAGTTCTATAGTAACAGTTACTTCTATAGCACTTCTCGCTTGTGGAACTCTCTCACTGCTTTTTGCTTTTCAGTCAACTTTGACCGTCAAAAATGTAAATGCAATATCAATCGATGTCATTTTTTTTTTAAATACCGGTTCTTTTATTTTTGTTTCTCTTTAATAGCTGTTTTCTTACATTCTCTAACATTCAGTAAAATATTGCGTCTTAGTGACTTTATTGCTTTGATTGGGGTGAAAGGATTAAAAAATATTTTGAACGACTACCAAAGATCCTCGGAAAAAAAATCAAGTAGAACTAGTGATCAATGGGTATATTGGTATAAGTAAATCGACAATAAATCTAAAATCCGCTAGAACGGTGCCGGTACGCAAACCATCAGCTACCGGTACACGGTCAGTGTCCAAGCTATACTAAGGAAACATTTGTAAAGATTAAGGTTATATAATTTTGGGTTTCGTGCTAATAAACTACTTAGTTTTTTTTATTACTTTTTATGTTTTGATATTGAATTATTTTTTGCAAAATGAATGGAAAATAAGAAATAGTCAACTTTTATTATTTTCATTATATATATATATATATATATATATATATATATATATATATATATATATATATATATATATATGATTTCTGGTATAAATTAATATTACCACAACATATAATAAGTACGTGAAACATTGAGAAAAAATGCCGGTCCGCCATATTAGATAATTTGAGAAGCACTGCGCTTGAGTACTGAGGAGAGTCCTGAACTACAGACCAGATAGTTGTCACTTGTAAGACTATTAATTGTCACATAATAATTTAAGTCGATGTAGATATAAAATTTTAAATTGAAATGAAATTATTTCATAGCACTAATATTGTTCAAACGACACATGACTAAAATTGATTTGATCTAATGGGTTTTCCAAACGACAGATTATATACAAAGATTTATGATAACCTATGATTAGGACTTCGTAATTAACCGTTTTAGTTCCTTTCTTTCAACATATGATCACATTTAGACCAACTAGAGTGAGAGGGTGTAATCGATTTCTTTTTTTTTCTTCAGATTCGGTCATTTACAGTGATGTTCAGTCATATGAATCTATTTTCGGGCGGTATGATGAAATTTGATCTACCTTGAAAAATATTACGTCATCCGTGATTACATAAGATTTTTATCACTTCCAAACACTATTGTCTCGACTGTCGATTAGTTGTCCTACGGTCATTGTCTGCGATGGTCATTACTTCTAGAGGCCGTACAAAAATTGTAATGCTGCATGAACACACTGGCAACCCTTACCAATGAGAAAACCAAAGTACTATCGACTGGTTCGGAAACTCCTCTGATATAAATTCAATCGAGAATCTTTGGTCAATTTGCAAGGAATCGACTTCGAGGAATGGACATACGAAATAAAGAAACATGTGCATTTGGGCATGTTTCATTGGAAAAATACCAAAAAAGTAAATAATAACGGAATTATTCATTTTGTTTCAATTCATTTGTACAAGGTAGAGGACCGCTTGGGAATACCAGGAGTTGTTGGTGTAATGGATAAAGTATTGGAATTGGAAATCTGTTTGATTATATTGAATTCATCTAATACGCTTTCCGAACGACAGATTATATACAGAGATTTGGAATTTTATAACATTGGCCATGGATGTTTCGTGTATTTTAATGGACACTAAAATTAGTTAATGGTAACCTATCATTATGGATTCGTAATTATCATTTCTCCGGCTTCATTACCAAGGTTTGCTTAATGAAATGCAGGCGAGGAATATTTGAAGACGTATAATTAAAGATTGACATCTTTAATAAACCTTTCTAGTTATGATAATTTGATTTGACGTTGGCTTGAGAAATACCCAGGGAAGATGCAACTCCATAGCAATAGCTTGCGAGATTTTGACAAACTTTTGTAAAAGTTTATTTACTAAGCGTAATTTACTAGGACACAAACCATATTAAGAGCTGTCGTTTAAAAGAAACTTATTGCCATTTTGATTATATGAGAGGCATCTATTTTAAATGTTGTCCTTCTCCAACTATATATGTAATAGTGACAATTGTTGTGAAGATCACTCGAGAAGTGAAACTGATAGTCACTGCACAGTGTTTATCTCCTATATCCACACTGTCTATATCTATCTATCTATCTATAGATTAACATTTGCTGTCAGGATAGGGGAAAATGGTTAATATAGAAACGTTTATAAATAGGGTGTACGTACGAATTATATATACTGGACTCTCCAGTCGTTTTTTCGACATATCAAGGTCAAGCAGTTCAGTTCCTAGGAACTGACACCCAGACCCATGCACATATGAATTGGCGAAGGATTTGTGCAGAACCAACCACAGTTTTTGAAGAGCTGAATACTGAAATCTGTTGCACAATGTGCCATAAGGTCTCCAACTGACTTTCCCCGCATGTGAATTCAGAGCTCTCCTTCCATCCTCTTCCTTACCATCCAAGGGTGTAGAACTTAGTCTGCCCTGTTATTTACCCATAGCTGGGGGAGAAGAAGAGGATTCATATCTTTTCTCTAATCGATCCGATTGAAATTCAAACTCTGATTCGTCAATTCGAGCCGCTATCCATTACTCCACTGTACTGCCCCATATATATATATATATATATATATATATATATATATATATATATATATTAGAGCGTGCAGCTTATATTTTTTATCATATAGAAACAATTTATACAAGGAATTAAATAGCAATGTTAATGTGATTAATGGCGAAATCACTTCGCTAACAGAACTTAATGAAACATTAACTTACTATCAATTCCTTGAATAATAAAATCTTTATATTCGAGTTGTTTTCAAATGGAAACACATGCTAAGTACTTTTGACAATTTCAGATTGTCATCTTCAGGGCGCAATATTCCCACACATAGGCAAAAACTAAGACGAAATATGTGTAGAGTGAAAGATTTTTTTTTAAATTATGCTATTTATTGACAGTTGTATATATGTTTTGGAGCGAGTGATACAACGACGCTAGATTTCTCCTTCAAATCGATCAAGTGAGAATTTTGTTTGAATTTTTAAAATTTATAAATCTACGAAAATTTTTTGTTATATGTATTCATCTGTTAAAGTGAAATGGACTTAATATAATCCAATTAGTAGAGTAAAAATGTTTTGAGATTCTGATTATTTCTGTACTGCTTGATCTGATGTCATAAATGTGCAGCTTATATAAGAAGATTCATACCTTTCCCATGGGTATTAGCACTCCGATTTCTCAATCAGAGCCGCTAATAACTGATACACATAAGTTAATAAAAATGAACACGCTACCACCCCTTGTCTGAATGATTTGATTTCTCTGTATCCTTGGAAACAGTGAATTAAGAATTTTTGTGTGCATTTAAAACTCAGTAAATTTAAAAAATAAGTTACTCCAATATTCGCTTGAAGATGAAATAGAACTGATGTTTTTAATTTAATTACAAAATTAAATTTGAAGCTTTTAACTTCCATTTTTGAAACATGGTTATTACGGTGTAGCGAAAAAACATTTTAAACCAGTTAATTCATAATATATATATATATATATATATATATATATATATAGAGAGAGAGAGAGAGAGAGAGAGAGAAACAGAGAGACAGAGTGAGAAAGAGAGACTTTCAACAACAGCAACAACTAAAATTGGTAGAGTAAAAAAAAGACTAAAAATGTCTTAGTAGTTTTTCCAAAGAATTTGAGTTTCTGGTTATTAGTATGCTGCGGAACTGAGGTCATTAAAGTATCAGGGTGTACAGCTGATGTTTTACATATTCAGCGAAATAAGGCTGAGAATAATTTTCCTCTTGCATTTTTTCATTCATTTTGTACCTTTCCAGATACACTGTATGTGAAAATAATTTACACACTCACACACACACACACACACACACACACACACAGAGGTTGATAGATTTAAAAATATTCTCACATATTTCTTTCATCATCGACCCGTTATATATATTTTTAATCGAATCACCCCAAGCAAGGCAGGAAGCCACTAGCACATAAGGGGTTACAGAGGATTTGGAGCGAGAGCAAAGAGGAGTGATAGAGAAAAGGATGAAGAGAAGGATAGGGGATAGATCAAGGCATCTGGAAACATCGATTGACATTACATTTGAATAGTTGGAGATTATAGCTATCAGGGAAACAAGAAAGGTGGAGTGAGTTCCACAGGCGAGAAGTGCGAGCCATGAAGCTATTGGAGTAGAAGAGACGGTTACATTTAACAGTTTCGACAGTGAACGGGTGTGAGCAATACGCCAGCCTAGTTGAACGCTTAAATTCATGAAGTCTGGGAAGCAGCGACATCAGTTCATCGGAGCAGTTACCATGAAAGTATTTGTAAAAAAGACAGAGGGAGACAACGGCACGTCTGTGAGAGAGCAACTACAGACGAGATGTCAGATCAGGGCCAATTACATTGCATATCCGTCTATGGATTTTATCAAGAACCTTGAGACAAACAGAAGGGGCTCCAGACGATATATGGCAGCAATACTCCATGCAAGGGCGAATAATTGATTTGTAGATTTGAAGGATCGACTCCGGCGAGAAAAATTTCCTGGCGCGGCACAAGGAGCCAACTTTCCTCGAAGCTATTGACTCAATGTATTTGTTCCATCTCAGGTCAGCAGACAATGCGAAGCCGAGTCGTCGCAAAGAGGAGCTGTCGAGTAGTTGAGCGTCAGACATTCTAATGCGGGGCAGGGATGGTTCTCTGTGTTGAGTAATAGAGATCAGTTTTGTTTTTGAGGCGTCAAAGTTAACCTGCCAATTCCTGCCTCAGTTCACAACCGAATGGAGGTCCTTTTCGAGACGAGCGGCCAGGTTAGTTTTGTCAGCGACACTAGATTTGTTTTTGAGGCAGGAGTAAATTGTAGTGTCGTCAGCATAGATGCCTACTTGGGAATCTATGACATCAGGAAGATCGTTAATGAAGATAAGTAACAGAGTAGGGCCTAGGATGGAGCCTTGGGGAATACCTGCGGTCGTGGGATAGGAGCTGGTGGAGAATCCGTTGAGAACGAGCTTCAATACACGGTTTGACAGGAATACTTGTATTAAGTCAAACAATTGTCCTGAAATTCCATAACCCTGAAGCTTGCGATGAAGGCCGGGTGGTTGATATGCCGTAAAACAAAACAAACCAAACCAATCAACCACCGTTTCAGACAGTTTTGTAAATATCTAAGATTTATTGAATGGGTTTGTAAAAAAGACACAATTGCTAATATTTGTTAGATTTTCAAAATACAACATTAAAAATGTCGAATTATTTACGCGCGGATGTAGCTCAATGATAAAACTGGATTTATTCTGCTGTCCAACTCCAGTGTAGCATCTCCCCCACTGCACTAAAAGGATAGAGTGAGGTTTTAATCCCTGAAACCTGAGGTACCCCAATGGAGAGAAGTGGTTACTAATCCCAGAGACATCAAACTTAAGCTTGATCAAAAAAGCATATTCCGTTTGCATGGGTGCAAATCTCATTTATTTATTGTCACAGTCTTACGTAATGCGTAAACACACACACACACACACACGGTCAACGAACTTTATATATATTCAGTTGATTTTCCGTGTTTTGAGTGGACTCAAAGACAAACTTTGAGTTTTATATATAAGAAATATAACGACTATTTTTGTTTTGAATACCTCCCCATATATATATATATATATATATATATATATATATATATATATATATATATATATATATAATTGCAAAATAATTCTTCTTTATTTGACGTGTCCCTTCATGACGTAAGGAGATCATGGTTCTCCACAATTTCTTGCCCTTCATATCTCTAAATAAATGTTGTCTTTTTGTGATTTCTCTTAAACCTTGTTCCGCCATCCATTTACTCAAGATTACTAAGTTAGTTATGAATTTTTTGCCTTCAATCTGTCTTGTGAGTATCCAATTTTCCAAGAACTCTTTCCCTATACGTGCCCTAAAAATCTCATCTGTATTTTCCTGATGATAACTATACATTGTTTCCATTTTCTCTAAAACTTCTTCGTTTTTCACATATTCAGTCCATGGCATCCTCAGTATCCTTCTGTAGAAGCACATTTCTGTTGATTCAAGTTTCTTTTTCATCAGTGAGGAGATTGTCCAGTATTCTCTGGCATATAGGAGAACAGATATGACTTAACAGTTCAAAACTCTTTTCTTTGTTTCTCTTGCTTCAAGTCTCTGCTTCATCTGTGAGGAGATTGTCCAGTATTCACTGCCATATAGGAGGAGTGTTATTACGTAACACTCCAGCACTCTTTTCTATAATACATTTTTGAATTTAAGCACATTACTCGACTGATGTCGAGATCTCATCAATTTAAATTTGAGCTGACGTGATGTAAGTTCTATGTCGACAGTTTCTTTTGCCGTATTTTTTCTTGTGGAACTCAATCCCGGCTCTTTTCAGTCAACTTTAATATTTAATAGAAACTCCGGCTGATACCAAATCTGTCGGGTCTTGAGCGTTCAACGGCTTAGACGTTGTGAATATGGCAATGAAGATTAGGATAAGAGTCCGAATAATGGAAATAATGCAAGTAATCATAATACCTCGTCTCAGAGATATAGACCCCGAAACGTTGTGAATATGGCAATGAAGATGAGGATAACAGTCTGAATAATGTAAATAATGCAAGTAATCATAATACCTCGTCTCAGAGATATAGACCCCGAAACGTTGTGAATATGGCAATGAAGATGGGGATAACAGTCAGAATAATGTAAATAATACAAGTAATCATAATACCTCGTCTCAGCGATATAGGCAGATAATACCAGTATGCATATATCACAGTGTATACTAGATAATTCCCTAGCCAATGAAGAGAACACTTGAAAAGAGAGATTTGTGGTTCCACAGAAGGATGATTAGGATAGTATTGGCGGAAAATGAAAAAGGCTTTACGGAAAATTGAAATGAAAAAGACATAGTTGAAAGTTCTGACATCCATAATGAAGAAAGAAGACTTGAAGAATATGAGACTCAGAGCATATTGAAAGAACCATGAGGATATAGTGATTGAACTACTTAACGGGTTTTGTGTAAATGTATATCACAACCAGGAATGGGAGTGAAAAAAAGGAGACAAACATTGCTTACATCAGTGGATCTCAAACGGTGCGCTGCGCCTCATGGGCGCTGAAGAACTGTATAGCAAGTGAGGTGGAAGAGGATAGAAGGCGAGGCGGAAGAGGATAGCAGGTGAGGCGGAATGAGGATAGCAGGTGAGGCGGAATGATTGAAGGACAATCAAAGATTTAGAAACAGTTTTAAAAATTCATAGGGTTCCAGTTATAGGCAAAATAAATATGATTTCAAAACATTATTATCGATTACTTGTAATTACATGCATGAGTCCCAGTATAAATAGTTATAAATAATTATTGATCGATTTTATCGTTGTGATATTTTTGTATTATATCAAGTATTAAGAATATAGTAACTAGGGTTCGCAACTTGGAGGAGAGAGTTATCAGAATATTCTAGCATCGAATTCGTGGTTATCTCCTTTTAATCCTCTGTCTGTTTTTTTAATGTATTTTTTCTTGCTTAAAATTTGATGAGGCGGGAACAATTTTTATCCTCACTGGGTGCTCCATACTTTTGGCCTTGTGCCACATGTTATGGTACGCTTAGGATATCACCATATACCTCCCAGAAACATCTCCTACATAAAGGTAAGACAATAATTGCAGGGTACAGCAGAAAGACTTCCCATATTTTAAACTGTCACATGTCTGGTGCTAATGAACTTAGGCAAATGGCAATGGGGGGGGTCTTCATTTAGCTGATGCAGTTTTTCTCAAACGGTGCGGCGTGGCAGAGGAGGATAGCAGGTGAGGCAGAATGATTGAAAGAAAATCAAAGGTTTAGAAACTGTTTCAGAAAATTCATATGCTAAAAATAATTATGATTTCAAAATTTAAAATATTATTATGGATTTCTCGTAATTGTATGCATGTCTCCCAGTATAAATAGTTTTAAATAATTACTGACTGATTTTATCAATGTGATGTTTTTGCATTATATCAATTATTAAGAATATAGTAAATAGGGTTCGCAAATTGGAGGAGAGAGTTATCAATAATAATGTTCTGATTTCGAATCCATGGACATCTCCCTTTAACCTTCTCCCTGTTTGTTTTTTAATGTGCTTTTTGTCACATAATATTTGGTAAGGCACGAGGAAATTTTACTTCCGAAAATCCGACTCAAAGAAAAGAGTTTCGGTAATACTGCCCTAGATCTACAAAGGATATGCGGTTTGAGGGAAACAGGATTGCCCACGTCCCGAACGCACAGGGCACATAAAAGAAAAAAAAATTCTTGCTTCAATAAATTTATAACAGCGCCAAATATCTACAACTAGAATTTTTCTCTCTTTCTTCTAGTTTTGTTAATTTGTTTTTTCCCTCGTCAAGAAAAAAAAAATTCCATATCGTTTTCAAACGAACTAAGGAAATCGTGTAGGAATAATATATTCTTTAATTTCAAAGACACTTTTGCTAATATTCCTTTAGGAATTCCATTGTGGATATTTCTGGGACAAACCCCCTTTGGCTAATAACCGCATTTGTAGAGGACCCACTGAGGCATAATTAAAATCCTTCGTGTCTGTAAAGCTAGCTCAATCAGTATTACTCGTGCCCAGGAGCAGGAAATTCCAGAACTTGCTCTATAAATAATAAATTAATGGAATTTTGCAATCAAAGAGAATTAGAATGCAAGAAATCTTTAGGGATATATCAATCATGAAATTTTCCGAAACTCTGCCAGATTGGCAAAACTAAATTTGATTGGTGTAGGTGGTTATCTTCGTCTGAAACAACGCTATAAGTTTGGTTGGTTGGTTGGTTGGTTGGTTGGTCGGTTGTTGTTGTTTGGTGGCATTCCAATCTTAATGGGTTATTTAATGACGAAATCTAAATATTTCGCAAGCAAGTATTTTCACGGGTTTCATTGATCCAAGTTTTGCTAATTAATCCACACCTGGCAGGATATTTTTGTGTTAACATAACGAACCCATTTGGAATTGGAACTCGGCACTCCAAGCAATTATAACACCAGCACATCTAAGTTTACTTCAAGCGGTTACCCATCTAGGTACTGACCAGGCTCGACGTTGCTTAACGTGTTGTGGCCGTAAACCTACAAGTTTGGAAGCACTCAGTCAGGATCTAAGTTCCTAATAGTAATGTTTAGTAAGATGAGGAAGCTGATTCTTATCCAAAATAATCTATTCAGATATCTTATCTATTTATTAAGCTTTCTTAGCATAGTAAAGTCCTCGGTTAAAAGGTCGATAGAACTCAGTTATCTCCCTTTAATTCAACTCTCTGAGTTTTTGTTCACGACTGGAGTAGCAAGCTTGTTGAACTCACAAGTCTTAGGGTCACTTGATCCAACTGACGCTTTTATCCACTAGCTCACGTGTCCTTACAATGCCTCAGCCCAGAAACATAGACAAATAATGAAGAATTTCTTTCATTGATTGATTTGATTTTTTACGGCTTATTAACATGTTATTTAAAGCCAGAATATATTTGTAAGAAGTTGTTGATAAAATAGTGATTTATTGATACAATTCTTACGAATTAAACAATATCTGGGGGAAACAGGTGGTTTCATGCCTCTCCCAAGGGTATTTGCACGTAAATAAATATAACAAAACCCGACTGGAATTTGAATTCTGATTTTCAATTCTGTGCCGTTATCCATTACACCACATCCAAACTTACGGCTCGTCGTTGCTTAACTTTGCTGATCGTACGGAAACCTGTATTTTAGCATGATACCCAAGCTTACACCACCTGATATTCCGAAGTACACTCATCCAGGTACTGACCAGGCTTGTCATTGCTTCCATGATCGTACGAGAACAGATGTTTCAAAGCGTTATAGAGGTTAGGCATACTAGCCGCACATTCTACCTTACAGCACTTAGCATTCCTAAGCTGTCACCTATCCGAATACTGATTAGACTCGACGTTGCTCAACTTCAGAAATCACACTGGAACCAATGTTTCAACGTGATGTGGCCGTAAGCTTATAAGTTTCGGAGCACCCAGTCAGGATCTAAATGCCTAATTGTAATGGTTATATATATATATATATATATATATATATATATATATATATATATATAAGTGAACATAGAAGTCAACACTTAGAGGTGATATTTCATTGCTATATGCAACCGTCAGGCTTGACGATTGCATATAGCATGAAACAGACTGTCGCCTCTAAGTGTTGACTTCTATGTTCACTTTTATATTTACACACGCTCTGTCTCTGATATTGAGCACTTTATTCCATAAATATAGCACATCCTAAGACTATATTTCTTCATATATATATATATATATATATATATATATATATATATATATACGAAATAAATAGAAGACGTGTAAGCTGACTTTTATCGAGAATAGTATTGTATATTTACTAAGCTTAGCTTACTAAAGTCTTAAGTCAAAATGTGGATGGCACTCAGTGAGGAAGAGACTCAAAGATTTGCTAACCTCTAACCTTTGATATTTTTTATAGTGTTATTCCAATTCAAATCCCAGCCAGTGTTTCATGCATACTGTCCTCGCATACAAGCTTACAGCATCTGATAGGCCGAAGCGGTCAGTCATCCACGTCTCGCAACATTGTTTAACATCATACGAAAACCGGTGTTTCAGCCTAATGTGCCGCAATGCAAACAATCCACACATTCAAGCTTACAAAACCTGGTATTCTGAAGCAGTCGCCCATGTGTGTATTGACCAGACTCGACCGGTCTTTCCACATGATATGGCCATAAGACAAATGAACGAGAGAATTGAATCAACATATATGCGGCTTTATAGTAGGAAGCTGAGAATACGTCTGTCGTGAACAACGATAACATTTAAAAAAACGACGAGGAACGAAAAACATTCTTCTCCTCAGAATCAGAAACGAGCAATTAAAATCTCTCAAACAGAAATAGGAAAGAAAGTACGGAAAATTTAATACTCACAGATGTATTTTGGTGGCCAGATTGACAGGGGGAAATGCGAATCAATGACCTTACCGGCTTGTGTAACCTGGTTCCAGCAAATTGTTGTGAAAGTATAGGGGCGGCAAATAGAGCTAAAAATGATAGGAAATTGAGGAGAGATATGATTGCCCACCTCATGAAGTAAAACGGCACATAAAAGAAAAAACAAAACAAAAAAACAAACAAGGAGTGTTAGTAAATATGTTTATTAACCATTACATTCTTCTGACGAGATATTAGACAACAGGATCAAGACAGTACAGAGTCCTGGGTAAGACGATAAACTACATCCAACAGCAAGTCCTGTGATCAAGAGGTTTTGCGTATCGAGGAACTACCTCTTTATTGCTGGTTTTTCCAAGTCTACACTGACCTTGGGGGTGGGGTAGCGCATATTAGGGTCCCATCTATGGGCAAATAGTTAACCCCCAAACTGGGGTTAAAACACTATGAAAGTGTAACAATAGATTTTAATACCATCAATAATATTTTGTCAAAAAATTATTACCGGCAATGCATTTTTGAAAAAAAAAAAAATACCAGCAATACATTTTTGAAGGAAAAAATCTTACTAGCAGTACATTTTTTGGGAATAAAATATTATCAGCAATAAAAATCATGTCGGCATTAAATAACCCATTGAGTTTGATATGCCGTAAAACAAGACAAAAGAACCAAACAAACGAGACTGTACAAATATTGTCCGAATACTAAACGCTTTTGGCTTTCATCATTCATTTTCAAAGATTTTGTTTGCTCTTCTAAAATACATTTATGATTTTTGTTTAATTATTTATATGTGATGCTGTGTAGTAGATTAAATATCAATCCGTCATGTGATGCTTTTAGATTTAATTGTGTGTATTTTAATTTACAGACCAAATTTAATGTGTTTCTTGTTGCTTTTCTACCTATATATATATATATATATATATATATATATATATATATATATATATATATAATTACGTTTGACTATGAAAAATCCACAACATCAGTAACATTTTTAGACACCCGCATTTACATAGATGAAAACAGGAAACTACAAACGACACTACACACTAAAATCACCGACACCCACAACTATCTACACTTTAAGTCTTCCCACCCTAAACACCTCAAAGATAACCTTCCCTATTCCGAAGCACTTAGACTCAGAAGGATATGTTCCAACAATGAAGAATTAAATAAACACATTGAAAATCTGGAGCATCAATTCACAACACGTGGCTATAAACAATACCTAATCAGGGAACAAATAAATAAAGCAATTTCCACACCTAGAGAAGACACCCTAATGTACAAGATTAAAAATAAATCTAGCTGCATCCCTCTAGTAACCACTTTCAATCCCACTCTGCATCCACTATCCCAGATAATCAAACGTCGCTGGGAAATACTACATCTCAAACCAGACCTAAAAAAACTGTTTAAGGAACCTGGGCTTCTTGCATATCGTAGACCTAAGAACCTAAAAGAAATCATAGGTAGTAACCACATTTCAGGGGACAAGGTAATCCGTAATAAACTAAGAACAAAAACAACAGGATTTTCCCAACCATGTAACAACAAAAGAAGTTTATGTTGCAGCCATATTGAAAACACGAATTCATTCACTAGCTCAAATCACTAAATCTACTTTCAAAATCTACCACGATTCTAACTGTAGAAGTCATAACATAATTTACCTCCTAGAATGCACACTATGCCAGAAACAATATGTAGGAAAGTCTGAATGGCCCATTCACTACAGAATTAATAATTATCGCAATCGAATTAAGTCGACTCCCCATGAAAAATTATTACCTGTAGAACAACATTTCCGCCTGGAAAAACATGATTTCAAAACCCATGCCAAATTCACTATAATTGAGAGAATAGAAAAGTTCAGAGCAGATAACATTAGAAAGAAAATAAGTGGATACAATGTCTAAAAACAAAATATCCAGTCGGGCTAAACCATAAATTTAACAATATATAACTCAACAAATCAAAACCTACCCACATTTCTCACCCACACAAGACAGACATGCTTACGGAGGTGTAGAGGCCTCACACTTATACACTCACCCACACGAATATACACACTTGCACACATCATACTCACTCACTCCCTAATGAGCCAAATGATAACACACACCCACAGCAATACACACGCTTACACATATCATACTCACTCACTCCCTAAGAACCAAATAACACACACGCAAACACTAAACAGAGACGCATCCCCTCACCAGGTCTAATATAACTGTCAAACTGACCAGAGAATTCAGAGCAACATGTATCTATCCAGCTCTTATCTCAAATAACAACTTAAGAGAGACTGTTTGACCAACACAAGGAATGTTAAAAGATTCATGTTAAAAACATAAAAAAAATAAATGAAAACTACAGACAAAAGTTAATTTTCTCCAGCAAAAGACTCATTTCTGTAGTTTAGTGCTAGCAGCAAGCAGAAATATTTCTCCTCCCGATGATGGCCATTTTGGTCGAAACTAGCTGAGGAATCTAAATGGAATAATAATAAAAAAAACGAAAGAATATTAATCTACAACCCAGTGTGTCTAAAGATTTTTATTTTTTTATTTTTTTATTGTTCAAAATATTCTCTAAAATATCTCCGACGTTCAGACCGGTAAATAGTGTTTATTATAAACAGAGGATTTACTTAAATATTTGGGTGCATATAAATGACGTGTAACAATAATAAACACACATATATATTTTAAGATATTTTTTTATGTTTATACATTCTTTTTATAGACACAAATATTTAAGTAAATGGTCTGTTGATGATAAAAGTAAACAGTATTAAACAACATTTACCAGCCTGTATGTCCGAGAAATTTTAGTAGAAAATATTCGTCCTCCGAGAAGAATCGAACCTGTATCCTATACGGAACTGTCATATAGCCTGATGTGCCTTTAACCGATTGAGCCACAGAGGAACGCTCGGTTAGCAAAGTCGATTTTACTGCTTTCAAACTACAATCTTCCATGAATCTCTCAGGTGCATTCATATCTGCTCAATGCGTATCTAAATGTAAACAAATGACGTCACACATTATGAAATGGACAAAATCCGTCAATTACCGACGTCCTATACCAGTTAAGCTACAGGTTCGATTCCTGTCGGAGGACGAATATTTTCTATGATAATCACTGACCACCTAACGAGGGAGCGGATGGGGAATTTAACTAAAGAAAAAAATTAGGGACAGAAATAAAAGGGGCTAATTGAGCAAACACACCTTAGTTAAGTTTACTGGAAAAAAAGAAAAAAACTAAAGATTCTCATAACAAAACCTACATTAACCTTATTTCGGGATGGGTTGCCTAAGTTCAACCGAGGAAGAACAATATCCAGATGCCTAACTGGCATCAAAATGCCACTCTAGGTCAGCCCCTTTTACTCGACACAATCTCGTAAGAGTCACCCAAGAAATAAAAGGGGCTAAATTGAGCAAACACACCTTAGTTAAGTTTACTGGAAAAAAAGAAAAAACTAAAGATTCTCATAACAAAACCTACATTAACCTTATTTCGGGATGGGTTGCCTAAGTTCAACCGAGGAAGAAATAAAAGGGGCTAATTGAGCAAACACACCTTAGTTAAGTTTACTGGAAAAAAAGAAAAAACTAAAGATTCTCATAACAAAACCTACATTAACCTTATTTCGGGATGGGTTGCCTAAGTTCAACCGAGGAAGAACAATATCCAGATGCCTAACTGGCATCAAAATGCCACTCTAGGTCAGCCCCTTTTACTCGACACAATCGCGTAAGAGTCACCCACTTTTTGCCAAATTCTGATGAGGTGAGCCGCCGCTTTTCCGTCCTAATCTTGACTTTAAGCTGATGCTTAAAGAACAAGATCAGTTGGGAAGAAGTGAACTTCTTGGTCTCATAGAATTCCTTCTTACGTGTTGTCCAAATCACGGCTCTCATAACCCCTAGTAAGCAAAAGAACACATATTGTTCAGCCTTCGTCATCTGCGGCACAACATTGCTACAAACAGAACTGGCCCCAAGGACAAAGAACTTTCCTTGCAGCATGCGAACCATGAGACCTTCAACACACCTGCTTAACGTCGTTACTACCCTGCAATGAAAGAAGGCGTGACTAATGGTCTCGATTTCCCCACTACAGTGACGGCAGTTTGGAGATTTCTCCAAGCCCGCTGAACAGTCTTTTGGCGACCCAGAGGGCCCCAAGAATCATCAGCCAGGTGAGTGATGCCTCATCGTTATTGAGGCATTTCAACCCAGGCGCCCAAGGCCATATTGAGCGAGCCTCTTGCTTCGTAAGACCGAGCTTGTCAATCAGTTCATCGCGCACGGTCCCCCTGACTAACACTTGATATAATGCTCTACGAGACAGCGCCTGGACGTTGGAGAGGCCATCCGACGCCCATAGGAGACGTTTCAGAACAATACGACATTCACGATAGAAGGAGCATTCGGCTCGGGGCAAACGATGGGCCTCCTCCTCGCTCGAGCGCACACTTCTCAGGGATGGGAAAGTCTTACCGGCGTCTTCCTTCCTCCTCATCCGATTTGCGACACATTCGAACTAGGAACCAAATGCGAAGCATATATTAACGAATCTCAATACTAGGCATACCGAGACCGCCTTCAGATGGATGAAGGCAACAAATCTCCCGACATACCATAGCAGCTTTGCCTCTCCACAAGAAAGAGAACAAAAGCTTTACTAATGATATTAGTGTGGTATACGGAAGTGGAAGTACAGAGAGTCGGTAAAGGAGAATCGGTTAGATGTGTGAAACACACACTTCCGCCCTCCCCTTCAAGGAAAGATTCCTCCGAGATCACAAATTAATTGCGATTTCGGCCTTCCCTTGTACCTCCGACTAATTCATTTCCAACTGGATATCAGGACCGAACCAGACGCCGAGTATCTTGATCGGCCCATCCGTCCAGAGGAAAAGTCCGGGAAGAGAAACTCCCTTCCACCCACCCAACCGCAAGCTAGCAGACTTATCGCGACTGATCTCTTTGCTGACTTCGTCAATCTCGGCTCTGCTCGACGCAAGAACCGAAACGTCATCAGCATAGGCAGAATAACTGGCCGAAATGGCATCCCCAGGCAGGGAAATTCCCCGGGGGACCGGATTCGCCTTTAACTTGCGAAGGAAAGGTTCCAACGCAAGAACGTAAACAAAGACGAAAGTGGACACTCTTGACGAATGGAGCGGGACAATACGAAAGGCTCCGATCGTACCCCATTCACCTCCACCAGCGCACCGGGAGTCGCATATAGAAGTCGGATCCAGGTACAAAAGTACGGACTGAAACCGGCCGCCGAAAGGACAGCTTCCAGGAATCGATGGTCAACCCTATCGAAGGCCTTGGACTGATCTAAATTGATCAGTGCGGCTTTACTGTCGACTTTCTCAATGATCAAGCGTACCATATGAAGGTTGTCCTGAATAGTCCTACCCTTCACAGCACGTTTGTTCGGAGCTAATCAGACCAGACAGGACAACCTGCAAACGGTTGGCTAAGATCTTTACAAAAATCTGTATTTAACATAGTTAAAGGGCCAAAATTACCTATCCCATCCCCACCTTTCTTGTCCTTGCGTAGCAATTGATCACACCCCTGGTGAGACGCTGAGGTATAGACCCCTGCTTCATCCAGTTGTTGAAAATCAGTTCCAGCAAAGGAACAAAAACGGGTGACTGCCTTAAGTAAACTTCGTAGGGAAGACCATCTAATCCCGGAGATTTGTCCCGGCCAACCTGTTTCAACGCTTCCCAGATTTCCAACTCTGTGATGGAACCCTCGCACCTAGCCGCTTCAACTGACTCAAGACAGGGGAAGTCGGCTAAATAGGCGTCGAACTGAGCAGGGCTCAGACCGGGATCCCTGGTGAAAAGTTCCTGAAAGTAGTCACGAAAAGCCTCACATATACGCGCATTTGAAGTGACGGTGCGCTAATCCGGCAATGTGACGCACGCGATATGTCACCGAGATGCATTCCAAGACTCCTCTGCGCGCAGTTCAGCGGCCATATTCGTCGCCTCACAGGACATTCTTTTTAATCTAGCCCTAACTACCAGAGCTTGATTCTTCTTGATAAGCAAGGATGACAACTCTGCTTTAGCTAAGGCTATTTCCCCACTATCACGGGATTTCACTGCCCGATCTACTTTTTGCTCTAAAGCCGTTTGCGCCGCTAATCTATCTAGATTGAGTCGACTGCTAAAATCAGCAGCAAACGTTCTAATTTTCGATTTTAAATTGTCCCACCTGGCGTCCCCAACAACCGCCCCCGTCAGTTCCCTTTTTATCATTAGTAGCAGCTGGTCCCGGAAATCTTGCTCACCAAATACTGAGCAGTTCAATTTCTAGTATCCAGCCAACCTAACCTTAGGCTTATCTAAGTTAACACTGACCCCCAAAAGCCTATGGTCCGTATAAACTATATAATGAAAACGTGGACACCCTAAGAGCCCTACATCGACTCTCTTAACTAAGATTCGGTCGAGGTAGCTAGAAATAGCCCCAGTATTCGAACCGCCACTATTTGTCCAAGTCCAAACTACCTCTCGAGGGTGCTTATTCCGGTACTTATCGACAAGATCAAACCTGTCGATAAAGTTCCGAAATAGTTTCACGTCCCGGTTGTTAGTACCCGAATTTGGCCCTATACGATCTATATCGGGGTCAAGAACGGCATTTCAATCCCCCGCTAAAACTACCCGATGAGATGTCGTCAAAAACGACTCGATCTGCCGAAACAAAGCAGGCTTTGGATTTATTATCAAAGGCTCTGTGACTTTTCTTTTCCTGGTCGATTTTCGTGGTTCAGACATTGTTTGCGGCCTTTGTATCTCAAATGTGTCGAATATTGTATCCATCACTTCTTCCTGCGGTGGACCGTTAGAATCATCTAACAGCCTCTTTCTTATTTGATTTACATGTCTTTTATGTGAGAATTTCGGGCCCTGTAATATGTAAACCATGTTCCCGATTCTTTTTCAATTGTACCTTGCTCCCAGTAGGACGTATTGTTTTCATATATCTTAAAAAAACTTTCTCTCCTGGGTGAAATTTTCTTTTTGGTATGCACGACATTGGTATTTGCTTTGTTTGCTTTGGTAGCAACTTGTCAAACACTGATCTGATTTTTCGGGCGAACATCACTTCCGCGGGTGATAATACCGATGGCGTAGCACTGTTTGGTGTAATTCGATATATTTCTAAAAATTGTTGCAACGCCTTTTCTGTTGGCACGTCATATGCTTTCCTTAACGCTTTTTTGAGCGTGTCTACAAATCTCTCCGCTTGCCCGTTTGATCTTGGGTGATATGGCGGGGATTTGATATGTTTAACTTGAAAAATTTCACAAAATTCTTGAAAGTCCGCAGATGTGAATTGTGTTCCATTATCAGAAATAGGTTTTCTGCAACGAAACACTTCTGGCCATTTGCTATGACTGTCTACTATTGATCAAATAGGAGAAACCATTTATTGGACCTGCGAATTCTATATGGATTCTTGACCACGTCTCTAGCCATGGCTTATGGATGATTGGCGGTGTTTTCGCTGCTAAGCAACAACCCTTGCATTTTTCCAACCATCTGTGTAATGTTTTAATCCATGTTTTGTGTAATATACGCAAAACATGGATTAACGATTTCATTCTATTCTTTCCTGGATGGCCCATGTGGAAATCCTTTAGGATTCGCCTTTGTAGTGTTTTTGGAATTACTACCCTTTCGTTATATAAGTAGAACATTGTCACATGATGAAAAACTGTCTGATACATTTTTATTTTTCATCTGAAATTTTTGTTTTTGTTTCTTTTATGAATTCATCATTTTCTGCTTCATTTCTTATCTCTTGTAGTGTGACGGGGAGGTTTCGAACTGTACTACATAGTGATGTCCTGATATCTTCTTCATGTCGTAGGTCTGCAATTACGGAATCTTCCAATCGCTCCGTTTTCTTAGGTATTAGACTCGAGAGACCATCTACATGTCCAATTTTGTTCGTGGGAAGATACTCCAATTTGAAATTGTAGTTCAGTAAATTTGTACTCCATCTTAGCAACCTATTTTCAGTGTAAACAGGTAGACCTTTCTTCGATCCGAATATTGTTAATAACGGCTTGTGGTCCGTTTGTAAAATAAAAAATCTACCGTAAATATATCTATGAAATCTTGTACCTGCAGAAATAATTCCCAGCGCATCTTTTTCGATTTGTGAGTAATTTTTCTTTGCTGGTAGTAAAGTTCTTGAAGCATGTGCAGTGGGTTTTAGTGTCCCATCCGGCATTTAATGCAGCATACATGCCCCGACTCCATAGGCACTCGCGTCACTTGCGACTATTACTTCTAATTTTGGGTTTAGTGCACTAAAAATAGATCTGCGGTTAGCGTCTTAATTATTTTGTCAAACGTTTTCTGGCATTCATCTGTTCACTCCCAAACTGTTTCCTTCTTTAACAGTTTGTTTAGGGGTGCAAGTAATTTATGCATGTTTGGAATGAATTCTTGGTAATAATTCACTAAGCCTAAGAAGCTTTGTAATTCAGCTACGTTTTTTGGAGCTGGCATTTTTTCTTTAATGGCGTAGCCCTTTCTGGGTCTGGTCGTCTTCCTTCTTCATCGATGATATGTCCCAGATATTTTATTTCCTTCATAAAGAAATCACACTTGTTTTCTTTTACCTTGAAACCATAGTTTTGTATTCTCCTAAAAACCTCTTGAACGTGTTCCCAGTGTAGCTCAAATTTTTGCTATTTACAAGTATGTCATCCAGGTATGCAATCGGGAAACCAAGTCCGCCTAGCACAGTATCCATTATCTGTTGAAATATTGCCGGCGCGACCTTAATCCCGAATGGTAATATTTGGAACTTGTATAATCCTTTGTGTGTGTTTATGCACAATAATCTCGAGCTTTCCTCATCTACTGGTATTTGTAGGTACGCTTTGCTCAAGTCTATTTTTGAGAAAAATTTTCATCCGTTTAGTTTTGTGAAAACTTCTTCTAGACTGGGTAGAGGATAGTGGTAATCCCTAATCGCTGCGTTTAATCCCGTTGAGAAATCAGCGCATACTCGTATCTCCCCAGATTTCTTTTTGACGTAAACCGTAGGTGCGGCCCATTGACTATATTCCACTTTTGTCAATATACCGATTTTTTCGAGTCTATCCAACTCTTGATTTATTTTTTCTATTGAAGCAAAAGGTACGTTTCTTTTCTTCTTGAAGATAGGTTGTAAATTTTCTTTTATTTCTATATTTGCTGCCATTTTTTACACCCCCCGAGGACGTCTGAAAATACTTCAGGGAAACTCTCTTTTAGTTTCTCCTTTAATTTATCTGCCTCGGACGATAAACTTTTCACTTTTTGGCAGTACGTACTTATTTGTAAATCCCAGAGGTCAAATTTTTGCATCCGGTCCGTTCCAAATAAATTTTCTGTATTTTTTAGCACATACATTTTTGATTTTTTGGTCATTCCAGTGAATGTTACATTTGTAATAACTTCTTAAAATTTTATTTTTCTCCTAGTTACCGACCTAGCAATTTTATCGGTTCTAAACATGGTCGGTTTGTTCAATTTTCTCCATGTTTGTACGTTAATAATAGTTGAATCCAATCTGGAATCGAATTGTAGTCTGACTTTTCTGTTTAACATTTCTACTTGCACGTATTTTTGTATGTTTGTCTCGTCCGCTTGGTCAGTCCTCATGACTCTTACTCTGCTTTTGCTTTCTTTCCTAGTCCAACAATGAGAACTTTTATTAACCACTTTTTTTGCACGACAGACAAGTCTTATAGCGGTATGGGCAGTCTTTATACCAATGCAAAGTCCCACAGCGATAGCATGGACTGGGTGGTAGTTTTTTCTGATATTGACTTTTTGAAGTAGAAAAATTTGTTTGATCTGTGTTTGAGGAGGTAAAATTGCTTTGGTTTGTGTTTATTAACAATAGAAGCGAATGTTATATAGTCTTCGCTGTCCTTTTTTGATAGATGCAGACATTTCCATCTTTTGTGGAATAGTGAGGTATTTGGGCTAAATAGTTCTGTTAACAGTTTTATGGCTTTCTTGAAAGTTAACTCATTTGTTTTCCTTAGTAGGATGTAGTCTGCAAATTTATTGTGTTCACTAGACCCTAATTTTCTTAGTAGTAGACGTACTTTTCTCACGTCTGACCAATTCCCGCAATCAAACTCATATAAATCTTCGTACCTTCTGAAGTAAGCTGCAAAGGTTTTGTCTTCGTCTGGTTTATACGTCCTGAAATCTTCGATAGAGTTCCATATAGTATTTTGCGAGAGTACTGTTTCATTTTCGGAATTTTGCCCTTTATTTGTTATTACCCGTAGCAATAATTCTTGTAGTTCCAGATGCTTCTGTTCGTTTTTCTATTGCTGCTCAAATTGTATTTTCATAAGTTCCAATATGGTTGCCTTAAAATCTTCCATATTTACCGGAATTATGTGTATTTCTCATTAGTTGAGACTTCAGGTCTTTGTTGTCTGTTATTCTGAAAACTTAGTACGGAAAAAAATGTCCTGTGTAGAATTTGTGTCTTTGTTACTACTGTAAAGTTGGTGACCAAAAAGAAAATTTTTTCTTTTTTTTTTATACGCGTAGAGCAGGTTTTTTGGGTTTTTTTCCCCTCACTACCAAGGTCGCCTCTGTTATGGACGACCGATAGCAAAAAGTTTTTTTTCTCCGAGTAGAGCTTGTAACTTGAGTATACATTTTTAGGATTTCTCTGCGTAGGACATCTTTCTTGAGTATAATTTTTTTTTTAGGTTCTCCGTGTAGAGTTTGTTGCTTCAGTTTTTTTTTGTCGCCACTGTTATGGCCGACGGATAGCAAGAAAAGTTGTGTCCTCCGCGTAGAATTCGTTTCTTCAGTTTCTCGTCGCCACTGTTATGGTCGACGGATAGCAAAAAAAGGTTGGTCCTCCGCGTAGAATTCGTTTTTTCAGTTACTCGTCGCCATTGTTATGGGCGACGGATAGCGAGAAGGTTGGTCCTCCGCGTAGAATTCGTTTTTTCAGTTCCTCGTCGCCACTGTTAGAGGCGACGGATAGCAAAAAGGTTGGTCCTCCGCGTAGAATTCGTTTCTTCAGTTACTCGTCGCCACTGTTATGGTCGACGGATAGCAAAAAGGTTTGTCCTCCGCGTAGAATTTGTTTCTTCAGTTCCTCGTCGCCACTGTTATTGTCGACGGATATCAAAAAGGTTTGTCCTCCGCGTAGAATTCGTATCTTCAGTTCCTCGTCGCCACTGTTATGGTCGACGGATAGTAAAAAGGTTTGTCCTGCGCGTACAATTCTCTACTTCAGTTAATTGTCGCAACTATTATGGTGGACGGATAGCAAAATGGTTTATCCTCCGCGTAGAATTCGTTTCTTCAGTTAATCGTCGCCATTGTTATAGTCGACGGAAAACAAAATGGTTTGTCCTCCTCGTAGAATTCGTTTATTCCGTTCCTCGTCGCCACTGTTATGGTCGACGGATTGCAAAAAGGTTTGTCCTCCGCGTAGAATTCGTTTCTTCATTTCCTCGTCGCCACTATTATGGTCAACGGATAGCAAAAAGGTTTGACCTCAGCGTAGAATTCGTTTCTTCATTTCCTCGTCGCCACTGTTATGGGCGACGGATAGCAAAAAGTTGTGTCCTCCGCGTAGAATTCGTTTCTTCAGTTTCTCGTCGCCACTGTTATGGTCGACGGATAGCAAGAAGGTTGGTCCTCCGCGTAGAATTCGTTTTTTCAGTTCCTCGTCGCCACTGTTATAGGCGACGGATAGTAAAAAGGTTGGTCCTCCGCGTAGAATTCGTTTCTTCAGTTCCTCGTCGCAACTGTTATGGACGACGGATAGCAAAAAGGATTGTCCTCCGCGTAGAATTCGTTTCTTCAGTTAATCGTCGCCATTGTTATAGTCGACGGAAAAGAAAATGGTTTGTCCTCCTCGTAGAATTCGTTTATTCCGTTCCTCGTCGCCACTGTTATGGTCGACGGATTGCAAAAAGGTTTGTCCTCCGCGTAGAATTCGTTTCTTCCTTTCCTCGTCGCCACTATTATGGTCAACGGATAGCAAAAAGGTTTGACCTCAGCGTAGAATTCGTTTCTTCATTTCCTCGTCGCCACTGTTATGGGCGACGGATAGCAAAAAGTTGTGTCCTCCGCGTAGAATTCGTTTCTTCAGTTTCTCGTCGCCACTGTTATGGTCGACGGATAGCAAGAAGGTTGGTCCTCCGCGTAGAATTCGTTTTTTCAGTTCCTCGTCGCCACTGTTAGAGGCGACGGATAGTAAAAAGGTTGGTCCTCCGCGTAGAATTCGTTTCTTCAGTTCCTCGTCGCAACTGTTATGGACGACGGATAGCAAAAAGGATTGTCCTCCGCGTAGAATTCGTTTCTTCAGTTAATCGTCGCCACTGTTATGGTCGACGGATAGCAAAAAGGTTTGTCCTCCGCATAGAATTTGTTTCTTCAGTTCCTCGTCGCCACTGTTATGATCGACGGATAGCAAAATGGTTTGTCCTCCGCATAGAATTCGTTTCTTCAGTTCCTCGTCGCCACTGTTATGGTCGACGGATAGCAAAAAGGTTTGTCCTCCGTGTAGAATTCGTTTCTTCAGTTCCGCGTCGCGACTGTTATGGTCGACGGATAGGAAAAAGGATTGTCCTACGCGTAGAATTAGTTTCTTCAGTTCCTCGTCGCCACTGTTATGGTCGATGGATAGCAAAAAGGTTTGTCCTCAGCGTAGAATTCGTTTCTTTATTTCCTCGTCGCAGCTGTTATGGTCGACGGATAGCAAAAAGGTTTGTCCTCCGCGTAGAATTCGTTTCTTCAGTTCCTCGTCGCCACTGTTATGGTCGACGGATAGTAAAATGTTTGTCCTCCGCGTAGAATTCGCTACTTCAGTTAATTGTCGCCACTATTATGGTCGACGGATAGCAAAATGGTTTATCCTCCGCGTAGAATTCGTTTCTTCATTTCCTCGTCGCCACTGTTATATGGCGACGGCTAGCAAAAAGGTTTGTCCTCCGCGTAGAATTCGTTTCTTCATTTCCTCGTCGCCACTGTTATGGTTGACGGATAGCAAAAAGGTTTGTCCTCCGCGTAGAATTCGTTTCTTCAGTTCCTCGTCGCCACTTTTATGGTCGACAGATAGCAAAAAGGTTTGTCCTCCGCGTAGAATTCCTTTCTTCAGTTCCTCGTCGCCACTGTTATAGTCGACGGGTAGCAAAAAAGTTTGTCCTCCGCGTAGAATTCGTTTCTTCAGTTCATCGTCGCCACTGTTATGGTCGACGGATAGGAAAAAGGATTGTCCTCCGCGTAGAATTCGTTTCTTCAGTTCCTCGTCGCCACTCTTATGGTCGACAGATAGCAAAAAGATTTGTCCTCCGCGTAGAATTCGTTTCTTCAGATCCTCGTCGCCACTGTTATGGTCGACGGATAGCAAAAAGGTTTGTCCTCCGCGTAGAATTCGTTTCTTCATTTCCTCGTCGCCACTGTTATGGTCGACGGATAGCAAAAAGGTTTGTCCTCCGCGTAGAATTCGTTTCTTCAGTTCCTCGTCGCCACTTTTATGGTCGACAGATAGCAAAAAGGTTTGTCCTCCGCGTAGAATTCGTTTCTTCAGTTCCTCGTCGCCACTGTTATGGTCGACAGATAGCAAAAAGGTTTGTCCTCCGCGTAGAATTCGTTTCTTCATTTCCTCGTCGCCACTTTTATGGTCGACAGATAGCAAAAAGGTTTGTACTCCGCGTAGAATTCGTTTCTTCAGTTCCTCGTCGCCACTGTTATAGTCGACGGGTAGCAAAAAAGTTTGTCCTCCGCGTAGAATTCGTTTCTACAGTTCATCGTCGCCACTGTTATGGTCGACGGATAGGAAAAAGGATTGTCCTCCGCGTAGAATTCGTTTCTTCAGTTCCGCGTCGCCACTCTTATGGTCGACAGATAGCAAAAAGATTTGTCCTCCGCGTAGAATTCGTTTCTTCAGATCCTCGTCGCCACTGTTATGGTCGACGGATAGCAAAATGGTTTGTCCTCGGCGTAGAATTCGTTTCTTCATTTCCTCGTCGCCACTGTTATGATCGACGGATAGCAAAACGGTTTGACCTCCGCGTAGAATTCGTTTCTTCAGATGCTCGTCGCCACTGTTATGGTCGACGGATAGCAAAGAGGTTTGTCCTCCGCGTAGAATTCGTTTCTTCATTTCCTCGTCGCCACTGTTATGGTCGACGGATAGCAAAAAGGTTTGTCCTCCGCGTAAAATTCGTTTCTTCAGTTCCTCGTCGCCACTGTTATGGTCGACGGATAGCAAAATGTTTGTCCTCCGCGTAGAATTCGTTTCTTCAGTTCCTCGTCGCCACTGTTATGGTCGACGGATAGGAAAAAGGATTGTCCTCCGCGTAGAATTCGTTTCTTTAGTTCCTCGTCGGTACTCTTATGGTCGACAGATAGCAAAAAGTTTTGTCCTCCGCGTAGAATTCGTTTCTTCAGATGCTCGTCGCCACTGTTATGGTCGACGGATAGCAAAGAGATTTGTCCTCCGCGTAGAATTCGTTTCTTCATTTCCTCGTCGCCACTGTTATGGTCGACGGATAGCAAAAAGGTTTGTCCTCCGCGTAAAATTCGTTTCTTCAGTTCCTCGTCGCCACTGTTATGGTCGACGGATAGCAAAATGTTTGTCCTCCGCGTAGAATTCGTTTCTTCAGTTCCTCGTCGCGACTGTTATGGTCGACGGATAGGAAAAAGGTTTGTCCTACGCGTAGAATTCGTTTCTTCATTTCCTCGTCGCTACTGTTATAGGCGACGGATAGCAAAAAGGTTTGTCTTCCGCGTAGAATTCGTTTCTTCAGTTCCTCGTCGCCACTGTTATGGTAGACGGATAGCAAAAAGGTTTGTCCTCCGCGTAAAATTCGTTTCTTCAGTTCCTCGTCGCCACTGTTATGAGCGACGGATAGCAAAAAGGTTTGTCCTCCGCGTAGAATTCGTTTCTTCAGTTTCTCGTCGCCACTGTTATGGTCGACGGATAGCAAAAAGGTTTATCCTCCGCGTATAATTCGTTTATTCATTTCCTCGTCTCCACTGTTACGGTCGACGGATAGCAAAAAGGTTTCTCCTCCGCGTAGAATTCGTTCCTTCATTTCGTCGTCGCCACTTTTATGGTCGACGGATAGCAAAAACGTTTGTTCTCCGCGTAGAATTCGTTTCTTCATTTCCTCGTCGCCACTGTTATGAGCGACGGATAGCAAAAAGGTTTGTCTTCCGCGTAGAATTCGTTTCTTTAGTTCCTCGTCGCCACTGTTATAATCGACGGATAGCAAAATGGTTTGTCCTCCTCGTAGAATTCGTTTATTCCGTTCGTCGTCGCCACTGTTATGATCGACGGATAGCAAAAAGGTTTGTCCTCCGCGTAGAATTCGTTTCTTCAGTTCCTCGTCGCCACTGTTATGGTCGATGGATAGCAAAAAGGTTTGTCCTCAGCGTAGAATTCGTTTCTTCATTTCCACGTCGCCACTGTTATGGTCGACGGATAGCAAAAAGGTTTGTCCTCCGCGTAGAATTCCTTTCTTCATTTCCACGTCGCCACTGTTATGGTCAACAGATAGCAAAAAGGTTTGTCCTCCGCGTAGAATTCGTTTCTTCAGTTCCTCGTCGCCACTGTTATGGTCGACGGATAGTAAAATGTTTGTCCTCCGCGTAGAATTCGCTACTTCAGTTAATTGTCGCCACTATTATGGTCGACGGATAGCAAAATGGTTTATCCTCCGCGTAGAATTCGTTTCTTTAGTTCCTCGTCGCCACTGTTATATGGCGACGGCTAGCAAAAAGGTTTGTCCTCCGCGTAGAATTCGTTTCTTCATTTCCTCGTCGCCACTGTTATGGTTGACGGATAGCAAAAAGGTTTGTCCTCCGCGTAGAATTCGTTTCTTCAGTTCCTCGTCGCCACTTTTATGGTCGACAGATAGCAAAAAGGTTTGTCCTCCGCGTAGAATTCGTTTCTTCAGTTCCTCGTCGCCACTGTTATAGTCGACGGGTAGCAAAAAAGTTTGTCCTCCGCGTAGAATTCGTTTCTTCAGTTCATCGTCGCCACTGTTATGGTCGACGGATAGGAAAAAGGATTGTCCTCCGCGTAGAATTCGTTTCTTCAGTTCCTCGTCGCCACTCTTATGGTCCACAGATAGCAAAAAGATTTGTCCTCCGCGTAGAATTCGTTTCTTCAGATCCTCGTCGCCACTGTTATGGTCGACGGATAGCAAAAAGGTTTGTCCTCCGCGTAGAATTCGTTTCTTCATTTCCTCGTCGCCACTGTTATGGTCGACGGATAGCAAAAAGGTTTGTCCTCCGCGTAGAATTCGTTTCTTCAGTTCCTCGTCGCCACTTTTATGGTCGACAGATAGCAAAAAGGTTTGTCCTCCGCGTAGAATTCGTTTCTTCAGTTCCTCGTCGCCACTGTTATGGTCGACAGATAGCAAAAAGGTTTGTCCTCCGCGTAGAATTCGTTTCTTCATTTCCTCGTCGCCACTTTTATGGTCGACAGATAGCAAAAAGGTTTGTCCTCCGCGTAGAATTCGTTTCTTCAGTTCCTCGTCGCCACTGTTATAGTCGACGGGTAGCAAAAAAGTTTGTCCTCCGCGTAGAATTCGTTTCTTCAGTTCATCGTCGCCACTGTTATGGTCGACGGATAGGAAAAAGGATTGTCCTCCGCGTAGAATTCGTTTCTTCAGTTCCGCGTCGCCACTCTTATGGTCGACAGATAGCAAAAAGATTTGTCCTCCGCGTAGAATTCGTTTCTTCAGATCCTCGTCGCCACTGTTATGGTCGACGGATAGCAAAATGGTTTGTCCTCGGCGTAGAATTCGTTTCTTCATTTCCTCGTCGCCACTGTTATGATCGACGGATAGCAAAACGGTTTGACCTCCGCGTAGAATTCGTTTCTTCAGATGCTCGTCGCCACTGTTATGGTCGACGGATAGCAAAGAGGTTTGTCCTCCGCGTAGAATTCGTTTCTTCATTTCCTCGTCGCCACTGTTATGGTCGACGGATAGGAAAAAGGATTGTCCTCCGCGTAGAATTCGTTTCTTTAGTTCCTCGTCGGTACTCTTATGGTCGACAGATAGCAAAATGTTTTGTCCTCCGCGTAGAATTCGTTTCTTCAGATGCTCGTCGCCACTGTTATGGTCGACGGATAGCAAAGAGATTTGTCCTCCGCGTAGAATTCGTTTCTTCATTTCCTCGTCGCCACTGTTATGGTCGACGGATAGCAAAAAGGTTTGTCCTCCGCGTAAAATTCGTTTCTTCAGATCCTCGTCGCCACTGTTATGGTCGACGGATAGCAAAATGTTTGTCCTCCGCGTAGAATTCGTTTCTTCAGTTCCTCGTCGCGACTGTTATGGTCGACGGATAGGAAAAAGGATTGTCCTCCGCGTAGAATTCGTTTCTTCATTTCCTCGTCGCCATTGTTATGAGCGACGGAAGGCAAAAAGGTTTTTCCTACGCGTAGAATTCGTTTCTTCATTTCCTCGTCGCTACTGTTATAGGCGACGGATAGCAAAAAGGTTTGTCTTCCGCGTAGAATTCGTTTCTTCAGTTCCTCGTCGCCACTGTTATGGTAGACGGATAGCAAAAAGGTTTGTCCTCCGCGTAAAATTCGTTTCTTTAGTTCCTCGTCGCCACTGTTATGAGCGACGGATAGCAAAAAGGTTTGTCCTCCGCGTAGAATTCGTTTCTTCAGTTTCTCGTCGCCACTGTTATGGTCGACGGATAGCAAAAAGGTTTATCCTCCGCGTATAATTCGTTTATTCATTTCCTCGTCTCCACTGTTACGGTCGACGGATAGCAAAAAGGTTTCTCCTCCGCGTAGAATTCGTTCCTTCATTTCGTCGTCGCCACTTTTATGGTCGACGGATAGCAAAAACGTTTGTTCTCCGCGTAGAATTCGTTTCTTCATTTCCTCGTCGCCACTGTTATGAGCGACGGATAGCAAAAAGGTTTGTCTTCCGCGTAGAATTCGTTTCTTTAGTTCCTCGTCGCCACTGTTATAATCGACGGATAGCAAAATGGTTTGTCCTCCTCGTAGAATTCGTTTATTCCGTTCGTCGTCGCCACTGTTATGATCGACGGATAGCAAAAAGGTTTGTCCTCCGCGTAGAATTCGTTTCTTCAGTTCCTCGTCGCCACTGTTATGGTCGATGGATAGCAAAAAGGTTTGTCCTCAGCGTAGAATTCGTTTCTTCATTTCCACGTCGCCACTGTTATGGTCGACGGATAGCAAAAAGGTTTGTCCTCCGCGTAGAATTCGTTTCTTCATTTCCACGTCGCCACTGTTATGGTCAACGGATAGCAAAAAGGTTTGACCTCCGCGTAGAATTCGTTTCTTCATTTTCTCGTCGCCACTCTTATGGGCGACGGATAGCAAAAAGGTTTGACCTCCGCGTAGAATTCGTTTCTTCAGTTCCTCGTCGCCACTGTTATGGTCGACGGATACCAGAAGGTTTGTCCTCCGCGTAGAATTCGTTTCTTCAGTTCCTCGTCGCCACTGTTATATGCGACGGATAGCAAAAAGGTTTGTCCTCCGCGTAGAATTCGTTTCTTCATTTCCTCGTCGCCACTGTTATATGCGACGGATAGCAAAAAGGTTTGACCTCCGCGTAGAATTCGTTTCTTCATTTCCTCGTCGCTACTGTTATATGCGACGGATAGCAAAAAGGTTTTTCCTCCGCGTAGAATTCGTTTCTTCAGTTCTTCGGCGCCACTGTTATGGGCAACGGATAGCAAAAAGGTTTGTCCTCCGCGTAGAATTTGTTTCTTCAGTTAATCGTCGCCACTGTTATGGTCGACGGATAGCAAAATGGTTTGTCCTCCGCGTAGAATTCGTTTCTTCCGTTCCTCATCGCCACTGTTATGGTCGACGGATATCAAAAAGGTTTGTCCTTCGCGTAGAATTCGTTTCTTCAGTTACTCGTCGCCACTGTTATGGTCAATGGATAGCAAAAAGGTTTGTCCTCCGCGTTGAATTCGTTTCTTCAGTTCCTCGTCGCCACTGTTATTGGCGAAGTATAGCAAAAAGGTTTGTCCTCCGCGTAGAATTCGTTTCTTTATTTCCTCGTCGCCACTTTTATGGTCGACGGATACCAAATGGTTTGTCCTCCGCGTAGAATTCGTTTCTTCAGTTCCTCGTCGCCACTGTTATGAGCGACGGATAGCAAAACGGTTTAAACTCCACGTAGAATTCGTTTCTTCAGTTCCTCGTCGCCACTGTTATGGTAGACGGATAGCAAAAAGGTTTGTCCTCCGCGTAAAATTCGTTTCTTCAGTTCCTCGTCGCCACTGTTATGAGCGACGGATAGCAAAAAGGTTTGTCCTCCGCGTAGAATTCGTTTCTTCAGTTTCTCGTCGCCACTGTTTTGGTCGACGGATAGCAAAAAGGTTTATCCTCCGCGTATAATTCGTTTATTCATTTCCTCGTCTCCACTGGTACGGTCGACGGATAGCAAAAAGGTTTCTCCTCCGCGTAGAATTCGTTCCTTCATTTCGTCGTCGCCACTTTTATGGTCGACGGATAGCAAAAACGTTTGTTCTCCGCGTAGAATTCGTTTCTTCATTTCCTCGTCGCCACTGTTATGAGCGACGGATAGCAAAAAGGTTTGTCTTCCGCGTAGAATTCGTTTCTTTAGTTCCTCGTCGCCACTGTTATAATCGACGGATAGCAAAATGGTTTGTCCTCCTCGTAGAATTCGTTTATTCCGTTCGTCGTCGCCACAGTTATGATCGACGGATAGCAAAAAGGTTTGTCCTCCGCGTAGAATTCGTTTCTTCAGTTCCTCGTCGCCACTGTTATGGTCGATGGATAGCAAAAAGGTTTGTCCTCAGCGTAGAATTCGTTTCTTCATTTCCACGTCGCCACTGTTATGGTCGACGGATAGCAAAAAGGTTTGTCCTCCGCGTAGAATTCGTTTCTTCATTTCCACGTCGCCACTGTTATGGTCAACGGATAGCAAAAAGGTTTGACCTCCGCGTAGAATTCGTTTCTTCATTTTCTCGTCGCCACTCTTATGGGCGACGGATAGCAAAAAGATTTGACCTCCGCGTAGAATTCGTTTCTTCAGTTCCTCGTCGCCACTGTTATGGTCGACGGATACCAGAAGGTTTGTCTTCCGCGTAGAATTCGTTTCTTCAGTTCCTCGTCGCCACTGTTATATGCGACGGATAGCAAAAAGGTTTGTCCTACGCGTAGAATTCGTTTCTTCATTTCCTCGTCGCTACTGTTATATGCGACGGATAGCAAAAAGGTTTTTCCTCCGCGTAGAATTCGTTTCTTCAGTTCTTCGGCGCCACTGTTATGGGCAACGGATAGCAAAAAGGTTTGTCCTCCGCGTAGAATTTGTTTCTTCAGTTAATCGTCGCCACTGTTATGGTCGACGGATAGCAAAATGGTTTGTCCTCCGCGTAGAATTCGTTCCTTCATTTCGTCGTCGCCACTTTTATGGTCGACGGATAGCAAAAACGTTTGTTCTCCGCGTAGAATTCGTTTCTTCATTTCCTCGTCGCCACTGTTATGAGCGACGGATAGCAAAAAGGTTTGTCTTCCGCGTAGAATTCGTTTCTTTAGTTCCTCGTCGCCACTGTTATGGTCGATGGATAGCAAAAAGGTTTGTCCTCCGCGTAAAATTCGTTTCTTCAGTTCCTCGTCGCCACTGTTATGAGCGACGGATAGCAAAAAGGTTTGTCCTCCGCGTAGAATTCGTTTCTTCAGTTTCTCGTCGCCACTGTTATGGTCGACGGATAGCAAAAAGGTTTATCCTCCGCGTATAATTCGTTTATTCATTTCCTCGTCTCCACTGGTACGGTCGACGGATAGCAAAAAGGTTTCTCCTCCGCGTAGAATTCGTTCCTTCATTTCGTCGTCGCCACTTTTATGGTCGACGGATAGCAAAAACGTTTGTTCTCCGCGTAGAATTCGTTTCTTCATTTCCTCGTCGCCACTGTTATGAGCGACGGATAGCAAAAAGGTTTGTCTTCCGCGTAGAATTCGTTTCTTTAGTTCCTCGTCGCCACTGTTATAATCGACGGATAGCAAAATGGTTTGTCCTCCTCGTAGAATTCGTTTATTCCGTTCGTCGTCGCCACAGTTATGATCGACGGATAGCAAAAAGGTTTGTCCTCCGCGTAGAATTCGTTTCTTCAGTTCCTCGTCGCCACTGTTATGGTCGATGGATAGCAAAAAGGTTTGTCCTCAGCGTAGAATTCGTTTCTTCATTTCCACGTCGCCACTGTTATGGTCGACGGATAGCAAAAAGGTTTGTCCTCCGCGTAGAATTCGTTTCTTCATTTCCACGTCGCCACTCTTATGGTCAACGGATAGCAAAAAGGTTTGACCTCCGCGTAGAATTCGTTTCTTCATTTTCTCGTCGCCACTCTTATGGGCGACGGATAGCAAAAAGGTTTGACCTCCGCGTAGAATTCGTTTCTTCAGTTCCTCGTCGCCACTGTTATGGTCGACGGATACCAGAAGGTTTGTCTTCCGCGTAGAATTCGTTTCTTCAGTTCCTCGTCGCCACTGTTATATGCGACGGATAGCAAAAAGGTTTGTCCTACGCGTAGAATTCGTTTCTTCATTTCCTCGTCGCTACTGTTATATGCGACGGATAGCAAAAAGGTTTTTCCTCCGCGTAGAATTCGTTTCTTCAGTTCTTCGGCGCCACTGTTATGGGCAACGGATAGCAAAAAGGTTTGTCCTCCGCGTAGAATTTGTTTCTTCAGTTAATCGTCGCCACTGTTATGGTCGACGGATAGCAAAATGGTTTGTCCTCCGCGTAGAATTCGTTCCTTCATTTCGTCGTCGCCACTTTTATGGTCGACGGATAGCAAAAACGTTTGTTCTCCGCGTAGAATTCGTTTCTTCATTTCCTCGTCGCCACTGTTATGAGCGACGGATAGCAAAAAGGTTTGTCTTCCGCGTAGAATTCGTTTCTTTAGTTCCTCGTCGCCACTGTTATAATCGACGGATAGCAAAATGGTTTGTCCTCCTCGTAGAATTCGTTTATTCCGTTCGTCGTCGCCACAGTTATGATCGACGGATAGCAAAAAGGTTTGTCCTCCGCGTAGAATTCGTTTCTTCAGTTCCTCGTCGCCACTGTTATGGTCGATGGATAGCAAAAAGGTTTGTCCTCAGCGTAGAATTCGTTTCTTCATTTCCACGTCGCCACTGTTATGGTCGACGGATAGCAAAAAGGTTTGTCCTCCGCGTAGAATTCGTTTCTTCATTTCCACGTCGCTACTGTTATGGTCAACGGATAGCAAAAAGGTTTGACCTCCGCGTAGAATTCGTTTCTTCATTTTCTCGTCGCCACTCTTATGGGCGACGGATAGCAAAAAGGTTTGACCTCCGCGTAGAATTCGTTTCTTCAGTTCCTCGTCGCCACTGTTATGGTCGACGGATACCAGAAGGTTTGTCTTCCCGCGTAGAATTCGTTTCTTCAGTTCCTCGTCGCCACTGTTATATGCGACGGATAGCAAAAAGGTTTGTCCTACGCGTAGAATTCGTTTCTTCATTTCCTCGTCGCTACTGTTATATGCGACGGATAGCAAAAAGGTTTTTCCTCCGCGTAGAATTCGTTTCTTCAGTTCTTCGGCGCCACTGTTATGGGCAACGGATAGCAAAAAGGTTTGTCCTCCGCGTAGAATTTGTTTCTTCAGTTAATCGTCGCCACTGTTATGGTCGACGGATAGCAAAATGGTTTGTCCTCCGCGTAGAATTCGTTTCTTCCGTTCCTCATCGCCACTGTTATGGTCGACGGATATCAAAAAGGTTTGTCCTTCGCGTAGAATTCGTTTCTTCAGTTACTCGTCGCCACTGTTATGGTCAATGGATAGCAAAAAGGTTTGTCCTCCGCGTAGAATTCGTTTCTTCAGTTCCTCGTCGCCACTGTTATGGGCGAAGTATAGCAAAAAGGTTTGTCCTCCGCGTAGAATTCGTTTCTTTATTTCCTCGTCGCCACTGTTATGGTCGACGGATACCAAATGTTTTGTCCTCCGCGTAGAATTCGTTTCTTCAGTTCCTCGTCGGCACTGTTATGAGCGACGGATAGCAAAACGGTTTAAACTCCACGTAGAATTCGTTTCTTCAGTTCCTCGTCGCCACTGTTATGGTCGACGGATAGCAAAAAGGTTTGTCCTCCGCGTAGAATTCGTTTCTTCAGTTCCTCGTCGCCACTGTTATGAGCGACGGATAGCAAAAAGGTTTGTCCTCCGCGTAGAATTCGTTTCTTCAGTTTCTCGTCGCCACTGTTATGGTCGACGGATAGCAAAAAGGTTTATCCTCCGCGTATAATTCGTTTATTCATTTCCTCGTCTCCACTGTTACGGTCGACGGATAGCAAAAAGGTTTCTCCTCCGCGTAGAATTCGTTTCTTCATTTCGTCGTCGCCACTTTTATGGTCGACGGATAGCAAAATGTTTGTTCTCCGCGTAGAATTCGTTTCTTCATTTCCTCGTCGCCACTGTTATGAGCGACGGATAGCAAAAAGGTTTGTCCTCCGCGTAGAATTCGTTTCTTCAGTTCCTCGTCGCCACTGTTATGAGCGACGGATAGCAAAAAGGTTTGTCCTCAGAGTAGAATTCGTTTCGTCAGTTCCTCGTCTCCACTGTTATATGGCGACGGATAGCAAAAAGGTTTATCCTCCGCGTAGAATTCGTTTCTTCTGTTCCTCGTCGCCACTGTTATGGGCGACGGATAGCAAAAAGGTTTGTCCTCCGCGTAGAATTCGTTTCTTCAGTTCCTCGTCGCCACTGTTATGGTCGACGGATAGCAAAAAGGTTTGTCCTCCGCATAGAATTCGTTTCTTCAGTTCCTCGTCGCCACTGTTATGAGCGACGGATAGCAAAAAGGTTTGTCCTCAGAGTAGAATTCGTTTCTTCAGTTCCTCGTCGCCACTGTTATGGTCGACGGATAGCAAAAAGGTTTGTCCTCCGCGTAGAATTCGTTTCTTCAGTTCCTCGTCGCCACTCTTATGGGCGACGGATAGCAGAAAGGTTTATCCTCCGCGTAGAATTCGTTTCTTCAGTTCCTCGTAGCCACTGTTATGGTCCAATATCTTCGCATCACAGTTAAGGTCCAAGGTTAGAACCAAAGAAGAACAACACGAACACAAGAATAGAATAACAAAGATATATTAGAAAGAAATATAGTAGAAAACGTTGAATTTGTTAGTAATGACTGTCCGTCTAGTTTAGAATGAACTTATATTGTCTCGACCCGTTGCACCATTCATTCATTATACCCCTTGAGAGTTACAGTATTTATATGTCAGGAAGTGTCCGTTATCGTTATAGGTAAGTTCCCATAATATATATATATATATATATATATATATATATATATATATATATATATGTGTGTGTGTGTGTGTCTGTGTGTGTGTGTGCTTTTGCTGTTAACCATGCATACTGTCTTCTTGTAGTACATAGTCTTTTCTTCTCGCTTGTCTTTATTGCCGTATGTAAGAACTTTTCCGGGGCTTTTGTTGACTTCTATCTACATATCTTATGATGTTAAGTTTGTATCCGCCAACAATGCATCCTGGTAAGACTTCTAATTCTCGCAGAACTGCCTCGCTGTATACGTTCAATAAATCCGGTGAGAAGACACATCCTTGTCTTATACCCTTTCTATTTTTTATATCTGCTGAACTCATGTTCTGTCCGTATGGAATATTTCAGCTCTACTAATCTACTGAGCGCTTTTATAACTTACCTATTTGCAAACTGCTTCAAGCTAAGTTGTTTTCAAATTGGATACTTATTTATTTTGGATTCTCACGAAGTCTTTCGCTGGACTGAACATCAATTTAAATTAAAACTAATTGAAACCATCGAGAAATTGATAAAATTAAAAGATGGAAAGCTCGTTGATCCTTAAAATGGAAAAAAAAGCAGCAAGATGGAAAACTAATAGAAAATTATTCAGTCATGACGAAGAAACACATTCTACAAATAGAATTATTGCAAGCCTTAGAGAAAGGCCTGCTGGGCATAATACCAATAATAAAGTATACAACATCATTTGAAAGATAATATAGAAAATAAATCAAAGGACATATATATATATATATATATATATATATATATATATATATATATATATATATATATATATAAACACACGCGGATAATACACAGAAAATACTGAGATAAAATAAAAAGAAAACAATGTGAAAAGCGACTACATGACATTAACACAACCATATGAGGTGGGCGATTATGGCTCTCCACAATTTCCTGTCCGTTTTTACTCTTATTAAAGTTCGTCGCTTTTATATCTCTCCCAATCTCTGTTCTGCCGACCATTTAAACAAAACTTTTAGGAAGGTTACGATATGCTTTTGTCTGTCCCACATGCTTTTAATAGATCCTGTGAGTGTCAAATTTAATGTTTCCTTATGATCTACCCAATAAATTACGATGGTCTCTTTCTGATATTAAGTATAATTGTCCATTTTTAGTTTTCATTTTTTCAAAAACATTGTTTTATAGTCTATAGTATTTCCAGCTTCCTTATGTATAATCACGTTTTTGTTGCCTCAAGTCTCTTCCCTATCTGCCATAGGATATAAGAAGAATAAGAAGAAGCATCAACATCAGTAGAAGAAGTAAAAGAAGATGAAGAAGCAGACGCAGCAATAGCACCAGTAGAAAAAGGGCAGCATAAGAAGAAGCACAGGAAGAAGCAGCAGACAAAGAAGAATAAATAGCAGAAGAAACTGTAGGAAGATAAGAAGCATGTAAAAAAGGAGCAGCAGCAACAGTAGAAGAAAGAGCGGAAACAGCAACTGAATAATAAGTAGCAGTATAAGACGGAGAAGCAGCAGTAGAAGAAGCATAAGAAGAAACAGCATAAGAAGAAGCATAAACAGCTGCAGCAGAAGATGCGGCAGCAGTATAAGAATTATCTGCTGCAGAGGAAACGGCAGCAGCATAAGAAAAAGAAGCAGTAGCAGAAGAAAAAGAAGGAGTAGAAAAGGAAGTATTAGGTTGGTGCAAAAATAATGACGTAATAATGTCGTTTTTTGACGTATTTTTAACGTCAAAAAACGACATTATTACGTCATTATTTTTGCACCAACCTAATAGAATGCGCGGTACAAGTGTTGTCAATCTACTGTTCGTGGATAAATATTACGCTTACAAATATGTCGAGTTATCATATAAGACTCAAAGATATTTATTAAGCCATTTTCGAAAGACGACCATCTCCAAGTCATTATCCAGTAATTAATTTAACGTATTTTTCTACATTTTATTTCCACCTTTTGCATATGGTTGCCATTTAAAATTATTTATTGCTTAAAATATCTGCCTCACAAGAAAACAGTATTAAAAATAGTGCCCAGGAAAATACGATTTTTTTCGCCTTTTGAGGAAATATGTGGTGGTGGTGGTGGTGGGTCGGATTTCAACGTGGTGACCTTGGCATCCAGCGGGAAGTAGTTCCGTTTAGGCGCGAGAGAACATTACATGGTGTTTATTAGAAACAGAAAGAGTCAGGGAGAAATGAAATATTGACGGTATTATGTAAATAAAAATAAGTGTAACTCATGCAAAAGGAATTTGAGATCCGAAAAGTAACTCAGCAAAATATTTCTTAATGGTCCTGTTTTCAAGAAAATATTCTCATTTTCACTCAAGGTATAATTGCGTAGAAATTTACATTTATAATGATTGGATTTTGAAGTTTTCTGTGAAAATCATTTGAATGCCAGATATCATTTCATAGAGCAATAATTAGCGCGGAGAGAATTGTTGATAAATACTAATGAGATCAAATATTATTACCTTATACTTATAAAATTTGACTAAGTAAATTAATAATCGTTGATTAAATGTAAAAGTAAACTAAAAAAAATTTCTTCAGAGAAAAATCAGTTGCAAAGCATTTTTGATTAAAATCCTTTCCAAGGAATTTCAATGGTAAAATTATTTTCAAACATTTTAATACTCAATTTACGTTCAATGCATTTTTATTGGCAGGTCTCATCTCATTCAAACTAAAATCATTTGCAGTCTATTTACAAGTGAAATCACTTAACAATGTATTTTCATAGAAAAATTCCATCTATAAATTTTTATAGTAAAATCTGTTTCTAATGGATTTTCATGAGAAAATTCCTTTCCAAAGCATTTTCATACAAAAATGACGTTGAAAGAGATATTCATAGCAAAATCTCATTCGAAAGGATTTTTATAATAAAATCAATTTAGGTATGTATTTTCATAGAAAATCCCTTTCAATACGTTTTAATAGTAAAAACCATTTCCAGTGCATTTTCATAGTAAAATCCCCTTCCCAATGCATTTTCATAATAAAATCTCTTTCCAATGCATTTTCATAGTAAAATCTCTTTCCAATGCATTTTCATAGTAATATCTCTTTCCAATGCATTTTCATAGTAAAATCCCTTTGCAATGTGTTTTCATAGTAAAATCCCTTCCCAATGCATTTTCATAGTAAAACCACTTTCCAATGCATTTTCATAGTAAAATCCCTTCCCAATGCATTTTCATAGTAAAATCCCTTTCCAATGCATTTTCATAGTAAAATCTATTTGCAACGCATTTCATAGTAAAATCCGTTTCCAATGTATTTTCATAGTAAAACAACTTTCCAATGCATTTTCATAGTAAAATCTCTTTCCAATGCATTTTCATAGTAAAATCTCTTTCCAATGCATTTTCATAGTAAAATCTCTTTCCAATGCATTATCAAAGTAAAATCCCTTTCCAATGCATTTTCATAGTAAAATCCCTTTCCAATGCATTTTCATAGTAAAATACCTTTCCAATGCATTTTCATAATAAAATCCCTTTCCAATGCATTTTCATAGTAAAATCTCTTTCCAATGCATTATCAAAGTAAAATCTCTTTCCAATGCATTTTCATAGTAATATCTCTTTCCAATGCATTTTCATAGAAAAATCCTTTTCCAATGCATTTTCATAGTAAAATCCCTTTCCAATGCATTTTCATAGTAAAATTCCTTTCCAATGCATTTTCATAATAAAATCCCTTTCCAATGCATTTTCATAATAAAATCTCTTTCCAATGCATTTTCATAGTAAAATCCCTTTCCAATGCATTTTCATAGTAAAATTCCTTAGCAATGCATTTTCATAATAAAATCTCTTTCCAATGCATTTTCATAGTAAAATCCTTTTCCAATGCATTTTCTTAGTAAAATCCCTTTCCAATGCATTTTCATAGTAAAATCCCTTTCCAATGTATTTTCATAGTAAAATCCCTTTCCCATGCATTTTCATAATAAAATCCCATTTCAATGCATTTTCATAGTAAAATTCTTTTCCAATGTATTCTCATAGTAAAATCCCTTTCCTATGCATTTTCATAATAAAATCCCTTCCAATGCATTTTCATAATAAAATCCTTTTCCAATGCATTTTCTTAGTAAAATCCCTTTCCAATGCATTTTCATAGTAAAATCCCTTTCTTATGCATTTTCATAATAAAATCCCTTTTTTATGCATTTTTATAATAAAATCCCTTTCCTATGCGTTTTCATAGTAAAATTCATTCCAATGCATTTTCATAGTAAAATCCTTTTCCAATGTATTTTCATAGTAAAATCCTTTTCCAATGTATTTTCATAGTAATATCCCTTTCCAATGTATTTTCTTAATAAAATCCCTTTCCAATGCATTTTCATAGTAAAATCCCTTTCCAATGCCTTTTCATAGTAAATCCTTTTCCAATGTATTTTCATAGTAAAATCCCTTTCCAATGTATTTTCTTAATAAAATCTCTTTCCAATGCATTTTCATAGTAAAATCCCTTTCCAATGTATTTTCATAGTAAAATCCCTTTCCAATGTATTTTCATAGTAAAATCCCTTTCCAATGTATTTTCATAGTAAAATCCCTTTCCAATGTATTTTCATAGTAAAATCCCTTTCCAATGCATTTTCAGAGTAAAATTAATTCCAATGCATTTTCAGAGTAAAATACTTTTCCAATACATTTTCATGATAAAATCCTTTTCGAATACATTTTTCTTAATAAAATCCCTTCGCCATGTCTTTTCATAGTAAAATTCCTTTCCAATGCATTTTTATAGTAAAATCACTTTGAAATAGATATTCACAGATCTTCCTTCCTAATGCCTTTTCATAATAAAATGCCTTCCCCATGCATTTTCATAATAGAATCCCTTTCCAATATCTTTCTATAGGAAAGGAAAATCTATAAAAGCGGTCTTCAGAAACCCTTTTTTACCGAAAAACTCTTTTAAGAGAAAGATTTTGTAAATTTCAAATTGCAGTAGCATTGTCTGTCGGTAAATGAATGCCAAATGTTTCTTTATAGGGAAACAGTTACATTACTATTGCCATTAGATATGAGGGGGCAGTTACTACACTCTGATCTCATCCCGATGATCACTGAGTAAAGAAAAGCGTAAGTAGCATTCGTTTCTCGGACATTAAATACCGAATGTTAGCATATAAGAATATGGTTATGTCACGCTTATTATTTAGAGAGGATGAAAACAAGGAGGGAGTTTATACTTAACATCAGGAAGAGGCAGCTGAAATTCCTGGGACACGTAATGAGAAAGGAAGGCTTGGAGAATTTGATAGTCAAAAGGCGAATAGAGGGAAAAGAATATAAGGTAAAGGGACATGTTACATACCTAGCAAGTGGATGACAGAAGAGGGTCTGGCAGAAGTAGCAAAGGACAACATTTATTGAGAGCTACAAGGGACAAGAGGAAGTGGAGAGCCATGATATTCTCACCTACCATCTTTTCTAACTTTGCAATTGTATAATTGTTACTTTACTTGACAAAATCAATTGTTTCCCGGTTCCAATGACCATTTCGCAAGACAATTCTTTCACTGAGCGCGACTAGCAACCGGAACATTTAGAATTTGGTTTGTTTTAAGTTTGGTTAAGAAACAGACGGATTTCCCACATAATTCAATGTTGCAGTCACCTCTTCCATACGAGTTTCAGCTGCGAGCACTTTTATTTCCAAACGATGATGAGAAAGTCAGGCAGTAATCAATACGCGAAACATGTCCGTTCTTGTTCCTTTTGTGTGTATCATTCACCAGATCGCCTGTGAAGGAATATCGTTGTTAACAAGCACCTGCTGACTGGACGCTGCTTTTGTTTTGCTTCTTTCCTTTCCTTTTTTTTATATTTGACAAAGTTCGGCTAATTATTGTCTTCAGAGACATCTATTTTTGCCCATCTTGACGACATTCGTAATCATTTGAAAATGATGAAAGTGCATTACTATAGAAAAAGTTGCTTACAAAAACTAAGCAACGAAAGAAGTTTTAGAGAAAATGGAAACAAAAAAAAAAACCTTTATACCACACAAACAATTCATCCTAATTTTCTGTCGCCTTGATTTGGTAGGACGGCTTGCGTGCTTCAACGACTCTCAGAGCTATGTAGACGTGAACCTCGGCCCTGAGCAGGTCCAACCAGGTTTAATATATAATGAGGTATAATATATAATACAAACAATGTGGTTTTAAGCAAAAGGAACAACTCAACATGCAAATTACAAATTAGAGACACCAGCATCGAGCAAGTACAAAACTTTTACTGTATAGGTAATGATTTAGCTAAGGAGGAAAGATGTGATACCGAATTCCGAAGGTTGGGATAGGGAATGGCGTCCTTAAGAAAGAGAAACATCCCAACATGCAAATTGGGGATACCAACATCAAAAATTCAAACTATAATGGAAGTGTTTTAACTAAGGGCAAAAAACTGCGACGACGAATTCCGAATGTGTTTTGGGACAGCGAAAGTTGCATTTTTGCAAAGCAATATTAAGATACAAGAAAATGTCGTTAGAAATAAAAAACAGAGTACTGAACACTTATGTAATATCGGTCCTCCTATATGTCAGTGAATGCTGAACAATCACATCACAAATGAAGAAGAGACTTGAAGAAACAAAAATGTGTTCTACAGAAGGATAGTGAAAATACCATAGACTGGAGAATCAATTTTAGAGGAAATAGAAACGAAAATTACCCTTATCGTTGAAATCAGGAAGAGACGGTTTAAATTTATAGGACACATAATGTAGAAAGAGGGATTAGAAAATCTGACACTCACAAGACATATTGCAGAAAAGGTGAAAAGTAAAGGAAAGCAGTCTTCCTTTAAATGTTGCTTAGCTTCTATTCAAATTCGTTTTCTCGTTTCAGTGTCGCATGTTTTGTTCTCTGTTAAAAGACTTCTTAGATATTTAAATACGTACAGTTGTTTTATTTTGTCATTTCCAATTTGCAGTATCGACATCCGAAGGTGTGCTGAGATAGCTATAGGCGTCCTTCAGAAACAATAACATCCTAACATGCAAACTGAAGATATCAACATCAAACACTTGCAACTATCTTGGAAGCGTTCTAAGGACGAAAAAAGCGGCGACGAATTCTGAATGTGCGTTGGGACAGCGAAAGTTGCATTTTTGCTAAGCATATATTAAGAAACAAGAACATTTCATTAGAAACAAAGAAAAGTGTACCGATCTCTTATGTAATATCGATTCTCCCATACGGCAGTAAATGCTGAACAATCCCATGGCAGATAAGGAAGAGATATTTAAATTCTTACAGTTGTTTTATTTTGACATCTCCAATTTGAAAATCGCATGTTGGGATGTCCCTTATACTGACAACCATGCGTTCGATCTTCTTAGAATTGATGTTTAATCTTATCTTCTCGATTTCTTTAACTGCGGGACTTTATTCTTTGTACCGTAAATTTTTCAAATATAAAATTTATTAATTTTTCCTGAATTTCTAACGTGATTTTTTTTTCATATTATTTCTACTACGTTTTATTGCAACGATCGGACAGTCATTTTCTGATCCTTAAGGCAAACTGAAGCAAAGAGGAACAAGAAAGAACCGTGAGAAATATACTTAACGGTTTTCTGTGCATTGATGGTAGAACAGTAACAGTGAGGAATAGTAAAAAAAAATCATTTAAAGTATAAAGAGCGATAAAGTGCTCAAGAGACATGTTGATCCACATTTTGAAAAAAATATACAAATTTAATTGTAAACTGGGAATAATGATTAATCGATGAGGTATGAAGTCTTATTTCTCATCCTCAAGATTATCTTTTACCGTGTCAGAAATATTAACTGGTTTGATCACAGGAAATACTGTAAAGTAATGCTAAAATAAGGTATATATCTGTATTATTTTTTTTTGCCCTCCACTCTGCCATATTATGATTAGGCATTTTTATGCATGAGTAATATTAGGACCTTTGCCTCACGTTTTCTACTGACTTACAGTGAAGCGGCCACATCGAATCAATCGTTACATCTACTGTAAAGAATGTCGTGTTCCAGAAAATTTGTCTCCTCATAATCCATCTTTGACATTTACATATCTACCATTCCTTTGTTCTTTGAATATCTGGTCTGGCGCTTCTGCTGTACATCCTGAAATTTTTGACGAAATCCAAAGAAGGACTTGTAATATAATGGATCCTGACCAACCTTGGTAGAATGCTGCTGGCTTCCAATGAGGTGCTGGAAATATTTTGGAAGTCGCTATGTTTTTGTGCAGAAGCAATTGGAAGCTTCAGTAGGAATATGTTGCCTGCAGCGAAGTGTAAAACAACATTCACTTCTTCAGACTTAGGGCACACAATCTGTACAGTGGGTACAGTAAATTATTGATGCGAATCCTTGAATATCCATGAGGGTCATTGCTAGTGATCTCCAGGTGTTCAAGGGTGCAAATTGCAATGTGATGCATGAAGATATTCGTTACAAGCCATATGTAATCAGAAAAGGGAACGTCATGTCGGTACATACACAAGAACTATGGTTGTTTTGAGCAAAATTGTTGTATCCTTAAAGAAGGTTACCAACAGACAAAAGTGGTACTCGAATGAAAGAAACAGCAACATACAAGTAGATGAAAGAAAGAGAGGTTTATTGTAAAAGAGAATACACTATTGAAAGACAGGGAATCAGTTAGTAAGCTACTAATTCCCGAAGTTCGCCACGTTTATTCAATGCTTACTATGTACAAGGCGTCCATAAAGTTCGTGTGCACTTTAACAAATTTATAACTTTATTTGTATTTGCGATAGAAATAATTTATAAAAAGGATTAGAAAGAATTAAATTTATATTTTTTAAGGTTTTATTGAAATTTTATTTAAGTTTCCACATATCCTCCATCATTAGGAATACAAAGGGTAATACGATTTTGCCATTCACGGAAAACATTTACCAACTGATTTACAGTAATGACTGAAATTACAGTTATTTTAGCTATACTTAAAACTAGGTACATTAACTTTATAACAGATTTTACAGATTTTTTCTATCGCAAATACAAATAAAGTTATTTTTTTAAAGTGCAAACGAACTTTATGAACACCCTGTATATCTACTGATATAGAATGTCCAACACTTCTTATCGCACCAACCTATAGTCCTTTCTCCGCAAACACAAAGTACTAACCGCCTTTTCGTGGTAACTGGTCAGATGAGCTTTAGTCTTTAGCTCCACCAATTCAGAGATTTATACCTAGGGCACACCATACAAATTCCACTGTTAGATAACCCTCGGCCCACCACCTGCGTGGTTACTTCCCGAAACAATGAATCCTTGTATTCTTCAACTCGAGTGTCACCTTTCCTCTTTCGCCTCTTAATCTTTACTTTCTACCACCTCGGCTATCACGAAACTCATTCAGTAACTCTCTACCTTGAGTGGCTTCCGAGCCGTTGGATGAACGTTAGGATATAAAAACAGGAGGAATGAAAAAAGTATAAAGTATTTGAAAGTCTGAGTGAAGAAAGGGAACAAGGGTAAAGATGACTAATAAAGCAATTATAATTACTGTGTTCAGTTCACCTGGTACCGTGACTAAAAAGTCAGATTTGGTAACAAAATATGAAAGTTATATATTATGATAAAATAATGACGTAATAATGTCGTTTTTTGACGTATTTTTTAACGTCAAAAAACGACATTATTACGTCATTATTTATGCACCAACCTAATATTTAGTCAACAGTTGCTAACAATTTATTGAAGTGAAAAATATACTGATTGGTATTAGAGACAAAACACTTCCAGTAATAAGGCAATAGTTACTAATTGTATTAGAATTTCATTTATGTTGGGCAATTCGTCATGGTGCTTTGCAAGCTTGTCTCGCTAGATCAATTGCGTCTGTGTTGTGAGTTAGTTTCTTACTGGGTGCTCCATACTTTCGGCTACGCTTAGAAAATCATTTTAGGCACTTCCACAAGGTCCAATGGCTAGCAAATTTGTCTCGCTAGATCAATTACGATTGAATAGTGAGTTTGATCCTCACTGGGTGCCCCATACTTCATGCCCTGTGTCACAGCTGAGTTATGCTTAGAAAATCATTTTAGGCACTTCCACGAGGTGCACTGGCTAGCAAGCTTGTCTCGCTAGATCAATTACGAGTGAATAGTGAGTTCGATCCTCACTCGGTGCCACATACTTCCGGCCTTGTGCCACGTCTAAGCTACGCTTAGAAAAAGCATGTTGGGCACTTCGACGTGGTGTAATAGTTAGCAAGCATGTCTCACTAGGTCCATTACGAACGAGTAGTGAATTCGACCCTCACCGGGTTCGCCACACGTTTGGGCTTTTGCTACATCTCAGCTACGATTAAAGAGTCGTTTTTGGGTTCCTCGACCTGCTGTCGGTTTGTTTCACGTGATAAATTACGACTGAGTTAGAGAAGTCGGTCCTCACTAGGTGTTCGACATTTTTGTCACATTTAAGCTATGCTAACAGAATCATCTTTTGAAAACTTTGACTTGGTGTAATTGTTAGCAAGATTGTCTCGCTAGATACATTACAACTAAGTAGTTCGATCATCACTGGGTGCTCTATAATTTTGGCCTTGTACGATACATAAGCTAGGCTTAGTAAATTGCTATTTTATTTATGATACTTTAATTTGGTTTATTTACAAGCGTTATATTAGTATAATTTATTAGTTATAATTTTTGTTTTCTTGAAATCTTATTGCATGAAAAATTGTCAAACAAAATACATTTTTCTTGTTTGTTTGGCTTGTGTATTTAACAGCGCTTGAACTGCCAGTGGCCGTCATGGGTAAGACGATAAACTACGTCCAGCAGCAAGGTATCTTTTCAGGAGGTTTCCAAGAGCGTGGAACCAACTCTTAGTTGCTGGTGTTACCAGGTCCACCCTGACTTGGAGTGGTAGCTCCTGTTAGGGCCCCAGCTATGGGCAATTAGTTAACACCCGAACTTGTGTAAGCGTCCTCGGTGTGACGATAAATGATATCTGCGTCCTGGGTAAAACGATAAACTACTTCCAGCAACAAGGCTTCTGATCAGGAGGTTTTGAGGGGCGTGGAACCACCACTTAATTGCTGGTGTTCCCAGGTCCACCCTGAACCTGGATGGTAGCACCTGTTAGGGTCCCAGCTATGGGCAAATAGTTAACACCCGAATTTGTCTAAGTGTTTTGGGTAAAACGATAAACAACATCCGCGTCCTGGGTAAAACGATAAACTACGTCCAACAGCAAGTCCTCTGATCAGCAGGTTTTGAGGAGCGTGGAACCACCTCTTTATTGCTGGTTTTCCCAGGTCTACCTTGTACCGGAGTGGTCGCACCTGTTACGGTCCCAGCTATGCGCAAATAGTGTAAAACAGTGGAAAGTGTAAAAATAGATTTTAATAACAGAAATACTTTTTTTTAAAATTACTATCAGCAATAAATATTTGAAAAAAGAAAATATTACCAGAAATAAAAATCTTGTCTGTATTAAATAAGCCACTGAGATTGATATGCTACTAAACAAAACAAACCAAGCTATACATTAAAAAAAATATTACCATCTATACATTTCTTAAAAAATTACCAGCTATACATTTTGAAAAAAAAAGGAAATTTTGTCGGTATTAAATATTAGGTTGGTGCAAAAATAATGACGTAATAATGTCGTTTTTTGACATTATTACGTCATTATTTTTGCACCAACCTAATAAAACATTGTGATTGATATATCGTAAAACAAACCAAACCAATCAACTGCCAGTGGTTTATTTAGAACCAATTTACGTAGGTAGCGTTTGCATGTTGTCCTGCTCAAAAGAAAATGCGCATTGATGGTTTCGCTATTTATAATCTGTGAACGTTGGGTTAACTTTTTTTCAACTTTTGATATAAAAGTTTATTTCTTTTAGAAAGTTCAAAATGTCGAGTTATGTGTTTCCGGGGATGTTTTTAATGTTCTATATATGAGAATATTTTAATAGCGAATTTCGGTGAGATCGATGTTCTGATTGATACCAGGATTTCATTGGATCTCAATAGATCTGTTATTGACGATGTGTGGTGATTGTGTTCATCAAGCGAAACAGCACATAAACCTATCTGAGTTGAATACATCGCTAACGGGCATTAAGACTTGCTTCCCAAAGGTAACTGTTTCTGGGCGCAGGCATTAATGGATTTCTGATGCTCTTTGAAATTCAGGACGTACACTAACTCCGCAAGTGATATCCTCATACGGTGACGGGGCTAGTCATATATTGTATGCTTGGTTTGTGTATTTAACGAATCTTCAACCACTAATGGGTTATTCAAAGCCAATTTATGTCGGTTGTATTTGCATGGTGTCCTGCTCAAAAGGCGATGGATTTTCTATTTCTATTATGTGAATTGTGGATTCCCCTTTTGTAATTTTGATATAAATGTTTATTTCTTTAAGAAAGTTCAAAATTTTGTTGCACTCTGTGGTTACGAATAGGACTTTTCATAAACTTTTTTACTTCCAATTTTATTTTAGTAACCCCCTTTCGTGGCAATGATATTTCAACCTCGATAAAGTGTAGTTAAAATTAACATGAATGTATTATCAGTAAAAATTAATAACGTAAAAATAATTCTTCATTTAACAAAATTAATATTAAGAAAATTAAAATTATATTATTACGAATACAACAGGTTTGGTGAAATACAAGTAAAAATTAATAATGATTGACAACACTTCATCTAATAGTATCGTTATGGATAGCGTGTTCTCTCTCTTGTTCTTGTAACGGAATTCACTCGACGTGGGTTGAGCCGGCTCCAATATTGGAGTTTCATGGGAATTTAGAATTCACAAGCGGTCCCCAACCCGCATGTGTAGCACATGAGATTTGATTAAAGTGGTGAAGGACCATCCACACTTTTTGAGGGGCCGATTACAGAGACCTGATGCACTACGTGCCACAAGGTCCCTAAACGCAGGTTTTGAATTCAGAGTTTTCCTTCTCCTAGACTAGTTGCCACCCAAGGCTATAGAACCCAGTCTGTCCTTCTATTTACCTATAGCTGGAGGGAGAAGAAGAGGATTCACACCTTTCCCAAGGTTATTAGCACGTAAGTGAATGTAATGGATTCGACTGGAATTCGAGCTCTCCGATTCCTCAATCCAAGCCGCTATCCATTACTCCACTGTGCCTCCTCCATTACTCCACCGTCCCTCCAATCCGTGTTCCAAGGATTTTTTTATATTATGTTACTTCAGGAAGTAGAGAGACCGCTCCACAGCTTGATTCTCTTTATCGTGTATTGCAATGCCGTTTTCGGAAAAGAGTTAATTCGCTTAGACTTACTTTAAATTCAGAGTTTTCCTTCTCTTAAAGTAGAAAAAATCCAAGGCTAGACAGTTCAGTCTGCCTTGGTACTTAACCCAAAATTAGGTGAAGGGAAGTTGGTTTCATGCCCTTTCCAAGTACGAAGTGGGTACAATATACTGGGCCAGAATTAGAACTCACATCACCGACTTCACGTTCTCCGCCGATAACCGCCTACTTTGTAATATCATGCGTCAACCGAAAGACATTAGTTTATACGTCAGTTTGTTTAGCGACATAAGAGCTCCATATGATTCATTTAATGCCAAAATTTAATTTTCTTGGGAGGATTCGTAATTTCTTTGACAAAAAAAGATATTGCTGGTAATTATTTTCTTTTACAAAAAATGTATTGCTGGTAATATATTTTTTAAAAGATTTTGCTGGTATTATTTTTAATGTGAAAATGTATTGCTGGTATTATTACTATAATTTTTTATAATTTAATAAGGTTTTGACCTCAGTTTTGAGGTTCACTATTTGCTCAAATCTGGGGCCCTAACTGGTGCTACCACTCGGATCAAGGTCGATCTTGGAACAACAACAATTAAGAGGTAGTTCCACGCTCTTTAAACCCTCGTGATCAGAGGCCTTGCTGCTGGATGTAGTTTATCGCCATGCCCAGGACAGAGTATATATATCATGAATCATGCAGTCATGCTGATGTTGTTTTCGCTATGAAATATATATATATATATATATATATATATATACACACACACGCACTTATATATATATATATATATATATATATATATATATATATATATATATATATATATAGCGGCTAGTAAGCATTTAGAATATTTTTGCCGAATGCCTGTTTAAGATCGCGGAAGAACTTTCGATAAATGAAAGTTTGTCTCTTGTTCGGAGGAAACGATTTAAAGAGAAAAAGAAAAAAAATCTTCATTTGCTCTGAACATTGGAATAAAGATGACAAAGGCGAGAAAATAAATGTAACGACTTAATCGACAGCAATAACACATCATCTTTATTGATCTATCGAGAATTGCTTACTAATAATTACACCAAGTCGAAGTTTACTTTTCTAAGCGTGGCTTAAATCAGGCAGAAACCCGAAGGTATGGGGTATCCAGGGAGGATCACACTGACTAATCAGTCGTAATTGATCTTGAAAGACCTGTTTACTAATTATCACACCATATCGAAGTGCTCAAAATTAAGTCATTTACTAAGGGTAACTTACTCACCCTTGTGCAAATTTATTAAAATAAAACGAATAATTTCGTTATTTTTTTCCGCATTTTTATAATGACTCAGTGTACATTTTAACAATTCATATGTCCATTCCACGAAGTCGTTGATTGCAGGATGACTATAGATTCTCAATTGGATTTAAATCAGGAGAGTTTCCGGGCCGATCTATAGCATGCTGATTTGCTCACTGGTAAATCTTTCCAGTATGTTCGTTTAGCGTTTCAATTTTCGTACGCTTCCTCAAGGACACATAGCACAGTGGATAAAGGCATTAGTTAGATCCAGTGTCAGTACCCAAAGAGTGTGAGTTCAATATCCGATTAAGGCAGTGGAGAACTTTCAGAGGGGAATTAACAGGAGATAACTGACATCCATTAAACATGGCACGTAGAACTAGAACAGCCTACCCCAGTGAGCAAAGTAAAGGGTTCAGTTCAACATTCCAACCACCTGAAGAAGGCCGGAGCGTACAACGGCCGAGAGATCTGTACAACGGCCGAAACAAGATGAGGACAATAGTCCGAATAATGTAAATAGTGTACATAATACCTCATCTCAGAAATATAGACAGATAATGAAAGGCCGAAACGTTGTAATAAACATGGCGACAAAGATGAGGACAATAGTCCGAATAATGTAAATAGTGTACATAATACTTCATCTCAGAAATATAGACAGACGCTTCCTTGGAGTAATTTCCAGCGTTGACAACGGCCGTAGGATAACTAATCGACAGTGGAGACATTAGTGTTTGGGCGTGCGAAAGAATCAGTGTAAAAACGCAATAGGAGACGACTCTGACGATTGGCGGTAGAGGATATACATATCAACAGAAACAGAAACAAACGAGTGCTCTTAAAAAAACTTGATTTCTTCGCCTAGTACATAGGGCCTAACAATCTAACGTGAAGCGTTCCACTGCAGCCGATAAGCATGTAGCACATTCCTTTGTTAAGAAATGTGGATATTTTGGAATCGGACTCTGTTCTCAAAGAGCGTAACTATTTTTTTTTCTGTAGCTCGACCTTTTTTTTAATATAAGGATTTTTTTTACCTTTGCAATTGTTACGCGTTGTTTTGTTAAAATATATATTTGATGATGGACGCTCTCGTTGTCTTCAACGTATGAGGGTCCAACAGCTAAAATCTTCGAGATGCATAGATATTTTACCCACACACAGGATTTGATTATAGTGGTATAAGCTTGGGCAGAATGAACACCTGTTTTTGGAACAATCGTATATACTGTGCTAAAATGTATGCAATTGAACCGCTTCTGGTTTTGAAATCAGATTTGTCCTTATACTAAACTGAGTGCTAAACAAGGCTAAAAAAAATCTAGCTATAGGCACGTGGCCGTGTAGTTAGAATGTTCGCATTCTAACCATGGGACCAGGGTTCGAATCTCACCATGGATCGATTTGTCATGGATCGATTTGATCGGACTTGAGGGGTCGATCCCAGCGTGCGGCACCTTTGGAAAATGCAAAGCCAGAAGTCATCGTGGTTGAGGGCTTGGTGTTGTTCAAATTGTTGATCACGCTAGAAACTTTTCCCCAGAAACTGTAAGAGTAACTGCTCAGCATAGTTGCAATTTTAACCACAGTTGAACTTTGTGGGTGATGAATAAACACAAATGCGTCTGAGCAAGCGTCCGCAATAGGGATTGGCCAGAAGAGATAAATGTATTTAATCATCCACAGAAAATATTTTCGTTTGGCCTTGTGCCACATCTAAGCTACGCTTAGTAAATCACTGAATACTTGTTAACCATTGTCATCAATTACGACTGAACAGTGAGTTTGATCCTCACTGGGTGCTCAGTACATTCGGACATGTCCCATATCTAAGCTACGCATGGAAAATCAGAACACGTGGACGTGGTGTGTTGGTTAGCCAGCTTGTTTCGTTAGTTCAATCGCGACTGAATAGTGAGTTAGATCTTTACTGGATGCACCGTACCCTCGGCCTTGTGCCATATCTAATCTCCACTAAGAAAGTCAAGGGTACTTCGACGTTGTATAAATGTTTAGCAAGAATGCCTCGCTAGGTAAATCACGACTGGGTAGTGAGTTCGATCGTCACTGGGCGCCCCATAATTCCGGCCTTGTTAAAGGGTACTTTGACGTGACGTAATGGTTAACAAGCTTCTGTTGCTAGATAAATTACAAATTGAATAGTGAGTTCGATCCACACTGGGCGCCCCATACATTCTACCTCATGACATATCAAAACTGCTCTTAGAAAATCACCATCCTTAGAGATTATCTCTGAATATGTCAGGTGAAATAGATTATCTTAAACAAATCTTTATTGGCATCAGCAATAGTGATCATGAAAAATTGTCTTCTCTTCTGACAGTTCAGCCAAAATTTCATTGAATTAATGGAGAGACGTAAGAACTAATTCATATCAAAAACGTAAAGGCCTCGCTGTCTTGCGTTGTCAGTGTAATTCTATGTTTCTGTAAAAAAAACGGTAAAAAATGGAACTACAAATGTGTTTTCGTGTTTCGTTCTACCAAATTCTTCTACTTTTCTTCGTTTAAATACTTTTTTTGTTTCGCGTAAGTTTTGATTCAACCTAAATTTGATTTGAGAGAGTAGCTTGGAGTTGATGGATTCTTTTATGCTCTTGGTTTGCATTTTTTATCTGAAAAAACAAAACAAAACAAAACAAAAACAAAACAAAACAAAACAAAAACAAAACAAAACAAAAAAACCCAGCCTTAGACTATTCTTTCTTTTATGTATCGTGTCTCTACAAGTTGTAGGTGATCATGGCTCTCCACTTCTTCCTGCCCCTTGTAGCACTTAATAAGTTTTGTCTTTTTGTTATTTCTCCCAGGTCTTGTTATACCATCCACTTCCTTAAGCCCGTTAAGTATGACACGCATTGATTTCCCTTGTCCCTCTTTCTCTCTATCCGCCTTGTGAGCATCAGATTTTTCCAGCCTTCTTTTCTCATTACGTGTCCCAGGAAATTCAGCTGCCTCTTCCTGATGTTAAGTGACTATTTAATAATCAAAAGTGACTATTAAAAAATAAAAAATAACTGGCAAAAAGACAATAGCTTAAATTGAACGCGCCAATTATATTTTACTGCTTACAGCTTTCTAAATACATCGCCATTTAAACCTATTCTAATAGCTTTATTAAAACTGATACTTTACAAAATATACTCCTTCATATTTATTGAATTATGAATTTTGTTTTTGTGATTAAAACAATATCCTTGTATTAATCACACGTTTTTACATTTTAAGGTAGATAATAAAACAAAGTTTGTTCGTTTTGGTTTGTTTTACGGCATATCAACCTCAATAGGTTTTTTTTAATAATTATAATATTTTAATAATTATTAAATATTTTTTTTCAAAAAGTATTTCTGGTAATAATTCTTTTTTTCCAGAATATAATGCCGGTAATATTTCTTTTCTCAAAAATGTATTTCCTTGTAATAGTGTATTGTTGGTAATAATTTTTCTTCAAAAATGTATTGCTTGCTAGTAATATTTCTTTTTTCAAAAAATGTATTGCTGGTAATATATCTTTTTTCAAAAAGTATTTCTGGTAATGTTTTTTTTTCCAAAAATGTACTACTGGTAATAATTTTTCTTCAAACATTTATTACTGTTAATAATTTTTTTACAAAAATGTATTGCTGGAATTAAAACCTATTTTTACATTTTTTCACCCTAGTTTGAGTGTTAACTATTTACCCATGGCTTGGATCTTAACAGGTGCTACCACCCTAGGTGAAGCTGGACCTGGGAACACCAACAATTAAGAGGTGTTTGCAAGCTCTCCCAAACCTCCTGATTAGTGGTTTTTTCTGTCGCATGTAGTTTATCGTCTTACCCAGGACGCGGATGTAGTTTAACTCCATACCCAGGTCAGAATAAAACTAGGTGTTGACTTATCTAAACTGATATTTTGTTGTTATAGATGTGTTGACGTAGAGCGCCTTCCGGCTATCTCTCTGTAGGGAGGCAGAAAGGTATAATCCCCTTTGTTTTACAGGACAAAATGTTTGATGTCCTATCGGACCTTTGTGAAACACATGACATCATGTTTCTGAGAAGAGTTCATTTGTTGCATATCTCACAATTGATAGCCAGTTGTGGCTTTTTCCTAAATGTAAACCGTTTCCCTCTTAGGGATATTACAAGTAGAATCCCATTTTTATTCGTCCCTTTTAAGCTACTGCTTACGTTTACATTTATATACGTTTGTATATTTCAGTGTCGTATATAACACGTTTTAATGTATAATTTTTTGAATTCATTTCTTTGGATTGTTATAGTATTTCCTTCCATATTGTTAAGATATTAGTATTTCATGGAAACACTAATGCTTGATTTGGGCCCTGGAGACTGCACTGAAAATGGCTAAATGTAACCGTATGTCAACAGTTTCTTTTATTGCACTTTTCGCTTGTAGAATTCTTCCAGCTTCTTGCTTCCCAGTTAACTTTCGTGTTCAAAAATTTAAATGAAATGTCAATCGTTATCTTCTGTCTTCTTACTTCTTGTTCTATTATAGTTCTCTCTCCTTAATATAAGTTTTTCTCACATTCTCTAACATTCAGTAACCTCTTGTGTCTTAGTGGCTTTATTGCCTTACTTGTGGGTTGAATGATTAAAACCAGAGTAGCATCTAGTTTTGCCAAAGTGAGAAAGATCACTGTAAAGAAATGTAGTAGTAATGTGTTGGGCAGTCTCTCAGACATCGTAAACAAGAGTGTAAGATAAACATCCGGAGGCGAGCTGTACCAGAGCTCCATAGTAGACTAGATGGGAAATAATGGATGAAGTATTGAACCGAAATGGAATCTAATGTCCCCTGTGAAAAAGTTTCGTGTTATTTATTAATTTGTACTTATCCTTAATCGACACAAGAACGATTCCATTATATTTGCACAACACTTGAGATGGAAACAAACTCTCTGTATCAAATTCCTTTCCATACTTGTTGAACAAAACACCGAAAATTAAACAAAATGTCGGCGCCTTGTATAAAACCACTGACGTGTTTAGACAAACATAAACAGACGAAGAGGGAGGAGAGCAAAGAAAGATTAATTTGTAGAAACGACGAAACAGTCATCAGTTCTGATTATTCTGTTTGAAGGTGAGAATGGGTAAAAACCTTTGAAAGAAATAAATAAAAACATTTCGTGTTATTGTTTCTTATTGCGTTGAATTAATCAAGTCGGAGTCAGCCAAGCGGAAGTTAGTGTCTCCCTGTGCAATTTCGCTACTTCCGGCTGCATTACCAACAACCTGATTAACTCATTTTTCACAAATTTTTAATTGTTACAAAAAATAACTGAATAGATCTATTTCAAACAGGAAATTATAAGCATATGGCAGGAGTTAACGTTAGGATTTAATAAGATAGAAGTTAATTTATCGAAATAGTCAAAGAAGGAAAAAAAAAGATGAAACGTTTGATTTCGTGTAAACTTATTTTGCTGACATTTTCAGAGAAATGTCTTTTTGAAAAGGAAGACTTTTATATTTCCGATTAAAACACGAGATAGGAAAAATATTTTTTTTTATTTTGTCTTTTCTTAATTTTTTTTTATGAATCATTCATCTGGCTGTGCATTATGCGTTATCGGTTTTAATTTGACAGATTAGAATAATAAAAAAGAAGAGAAAGAAACAGGATTAACAAAAAATAGTCGTAGAAAAAACGGGGAAAGGGATAAAAAGAAGAAAGAAAAAGCAAACGATAGAAAAAGATAAAGGAATGCAACAACAACAAAAAAAAAACACAAAAAACAAGGATAATCTAAAAAAAAAAGAAATAAATAGGAAGACAGAATCAGAGGAGGGGCTGGAGAATGAGAGAAAACGAAACAAAATGAAAGTGTAAGTAAATACCGTACATTCCCGTCTATAAGTCGACCTTTAAATAAAAAAATTCACCTTTAAAAAATTGGACGCCATTATATACTACAATTTTTAAAAAAGAGATATAAATTCTGAGTGACGTTTGTCGGTAGGCTAACCTCAACCTCGCTGCGATAATCAATAACGTACATGAAAAGATTCGGATTATCAAATAAACTGCAGAAAAAGTAATAAAACCATTTCTATCCTATATATTACGGGCATAACTTCATAATAAATTGCCTATTTGCAGAATAATCCCATATCAATGAAATCAACTTGTATTGATGCAAAGTCCGGTGAAAAAATGTTAACATCGAGATATGGTTGCGTTCACAGCATTGAAATGTATTATTATTGTAAATTATCGTACTGTTATTAGCGGTATTTTTTATGAGCTTCGATGAAGTATAAGTAAATGGCCATTAGTACACCAGGCTGTTTGTAACTGTTTAGATGAAGAAAAAAGAGGAGGAAGAAGAAGAAGAATCAGTATTCACAAGAGATCATGTCGAAAACAAAACAATGGTTTCCCTTTCAGTGACGTGTCTAGGAAAAAAGTGATATATAAACGGTTTTGTTATTTCGTTTATTTTGAATTTCTAAGAATATACTAACAAACATTTCCATAATATCATCTTTATATAATCAAGTCCTCTTATACTATAGGTATAGGATAAATTAATGAAAATTTGTTATATTTTCTGACCTCGTCTTATCTAAAGGTCGCCTTATACGCAGAAATATAAGTGATTTTTAAAAAATCCCAAGCAAGGCAATACAGGCAGACGGTCGCAAAGAGTGTTATAGAAGAAGAGAAAGACTGCTATTAAGGAGAGAGGACAATAAAAGAACTACAATTAAGAAGACAAAAGATAACGATTGATAGGGATTTTAAATGACCGGAAATTAAGAAGAGTCCCACAAGGAAGGAGTGCGTTAGAAGACACTGTTCATATAGAACTTACGGTTATATCCATAAGCATATTTAATATATAATCATATTATATTATGTCAAATTAAAAGGAATAAGGTGAAGAATAAGAAAATAAGATTGAAAGGAGAAGCAAATAAAGTGAAAGACAATAAACTACATCAGACAGCAAGGCCTTCGATTAGGAGAACCAACGCTGAATTGCTGGTGTTCCCAGGTCCACTCTGACCCGGGGTGGTAGCACCTAGCTATGGGCAAAATAGTTATCCACTCCCCACCAAAAATGGTTCAAATACTATGAAAGTATAACAATTGGTTTTATTACCAGCAATACTTTTTTGGAAAAATTATTGTCAGCAATGCATTTTTGGAAAAATTATTATCAACAATACATTTTTGAAAAAAATATTGCCAGCAATACATTTTAGAATAAAAGTATTACCAGGAATATATTTTTGAAAAAAAAAAATATTACCAACAATGTATTTTTTGAAAAAAAAAATATTACCAGCAATACATTTTTGGAAAAAAATTACCAACAGTATATTTTTGAAAAAAAATATTATTAGCAATACATTGTTGATAAAAAAAAATACCAACAACACATTTTTTGAAAAAATTTATCAGTAATACATTTTTGGAAAAAAATATTACCAGCAATACATTTTAGAATGAAAGTATTGCCAGGAATACATTTTTGAAAAAAATATTATCAGCACTACATTACTTTAAAAAAAAAAAAAAAATTTACCAGCAACACATTTTTTGAAAAAAAAAAAAATAATATCAATACATCTTTAGAAAAAAAAAAAACACGAACAATACATCTTATCGGCATTAAATAACCCTTTGAGGTTGATATGCCGTAAAACAAAACAAAGCAACCGAAAGAAAAAGAGAAAAAGGCTGACATTTGGAAGATGATAAAATAACAAAAACGCATAGCTAATCATTCATTTTTTTCTACTGAATGAAAAAAAAATTATTTGATTGCTTCGTTTTTACCGGCTTATCAGTGCAGTAATATGAATCTATTTTTGGGTTGTATGATGAAATTTGTTTGCAACAGATTTTCATCCAGCTGAAACGCTATTGTCGCGACTGTTCATTAGTTGTCCTACGGCCATTGTCTGAGATGGACGTTATTCCAAGGAAGCGTACGAAAATTGGAACGCTCCACAAACAAGCCTTACCAATGAGCAAATCAAAGCATTATCTACTGGCCCGGAAACTTTCCTGATTTAAATCCAATTGAGAATCTGTGGTTAATCTGCAAGGAACGACTTCACGGAATGAACATGCTAAGTACTAACGTGTGCACTGGGTCATGTTTCATTGGAAAAATATGAAAAATTGTAAATAATAACGGAATTTTCGTTTTGTTTCAATTAATTTGCACAAGGGTGTAGGTAGGGGAGAAGAGCTAGATTCATACACCTTTCCCAAGGGATATTTACGCTTAAGTGAATATAACGAACCCAACAGGAATTGGAACTCGGCTCTCAGATTAGAAATTAATCATTAAGCCAATTGCATATCGAAACCCAAGCTGACAGCCCCTGGTATCTCAACTTGCTTAACTTCGGTGAGGGCACAGGAAGGCAGTGGAAAAGAATGAAAAGAAGGAACCGGCAACGTAATACTATACTTGAAACAGGAGATAAACCCCTACACCTGTTCAAAATATTGAGAGGAGTGTGAACCGGGCGATAGGCAGAAATTAAATATGTCTCTACACTTTTAGGGGAAATAGGTAAATAGTGACATCTGAAATCATTATGTTGCTCCATTTTTGCCTGTGGCAGATTTTTCACCGCGGGTACAGGTGATTTCTTTTAAAGAATTTGAGATAATGTGATTATTTTATGTCAAAACCTTACCGGAAATAGATTGAATAGTGGTTGGAGGAGGTCGTAAGTATTTCGCTATGTTATGTATATGTATATAAGTATATGTGTTAGGTATATATGTATGTATGTATATATGTTAATCATATATATATGTTAGACATATATGTATATATGTTAGATATATATGTAGAGATACTTGTGTAAGATTAAAGTAGAATTCTATTAACATTATTTACATTATTCAGACTATTGTCCTCATCTTTTTCGACATATTTATTACAACGTTTCGGTCGTTGTATGCTTCGGCCTTCTTCAGGTGGTTGGAATGTAGAAGTGAACTCTTTATTTCGCTCACTAGGGTAGACTGTTCTAGTTCCGCGTGTCATGTTTTAAAGGATGTCAGTTATCAGTTATCTCCTGTTAATTTCCCTCTGAAAGTTTCCTACTGTCTTAGACGGGTATTGAACTCACACTATTTGGGTCCTGTCACTGGATCTAACTAACGCCTTTATCCACTGTGCCATGTGTCATTGAGGGGAAATGAAGAAGGCCGGAGTGTACAACGGCTGATACGTTGTAATAAACATGGGGACAAAGATGAGGATAACATTCCGTATAATGTAAATAGTGTACATAATACCTCATCTCAGAAATATAGACAGATACTGAAGGTCCGAAACGTTGTAATAAATATGGCGAAAAAGATGAGGACAATAGTCCGAATAATGTAAATAGCGTACATAATACCTCATCTCAGAAATATAGACGAATTCTATTAAGTTCAACATTTTTGTGTACTCAGCTTTAATGTCAGTTAACATGTTAATAGCTGAGAAGACTTAATTCAGTGAAAATCAATTTCTCTCCGGGCCACACCCTATCCGTATCACCCATATTCATTGCGATTTGTCCTTTTAATAGTGAATTTAATTTTAGGTTTATTCTGAAGAATAAATCTAAAATTAAATTGGTTTTCAATTACCGTTTTCAAGTTATGTCTTTCTCGAAGATTTGCTTGGGCTTTTGCTATTTATTGTTAATGTTGCTTTTAAAAGAGGTAATGGCGGCACGGAATTTCTTTTTTTTTTCTTCTCTATGATATTCGCTGAACGACTAGAATTGAGAATTCTTTTTCTTGTTGGATATCTTGTTGCTATAAATAAAGAGATATAAATGCACTCGAAGAGGATGTAACATTGGGTAAGACAGATAAAAGGACATCAGATGGGATGAAGTGGAAGGGAATGCGAGGCAAGTAGTAAAGAAGAAGCAGAAGAAGAAGAAGAAGAAGAGGATTACAGGAATAAACGGAAGTAGTGAAAGAAGAAGAAGAAGAAAAAAGAAAGAAGAAAGAAGAAGAAGGTGAATAAGATTACAAGAATAAACGCTAGTTGTGAAAGATTACAGTGATAAACGGTCGTGGTGAAAGAAGAAGAAGATGAAGAAGAAGATGAAGAAAAAGAAGATTACAGAAATAAACGGAAGTAGTGAAAGAAGAAGAAGAGAAAGAAGAAGAAGAAAGAAGAAAGAAGAAGAAGAAGAAGAAGAAGAAGAAGTTTACAGGAATAAACGGTAGTAGTGAAAGGAGGAGAAGAAGAAGAAAAAGAAAAAAAAAGAAGAAAAAGAAGAAGAAGAAAGAAGAAGAAGAAGATTACAGGAATAAACGGAAGTAGTGAAAGAAGAAGAAGAAGAAGATGAAGAAAAAGAAGAAGAAGAAGAAGAAGAAAAAGAAGAAAAAGAAGATGAAAAAGAAGAAGAAGAAGATTACAGGAATAAACTTTAGTGGTGAAAGAAGGAGAAGAAGAAGAAGATGAAGAAAGAATAAAGAAGAAGTAGAAGAAGAAGATGATTACAGGAATAAACGGAAGTATTGAAAGAAGAAGTAGAAGAAGAAGAAAGAAGAAGAAGAAGAAATAAAAATGAAGGAAAAGAAGAAGAAAAAAAACAGAAGAAGAAGAAGAAGAAGAATGAAAGATTACAGGAATAAACGGTTGTAGTGAAAGAAGGAGAAGATGAAAAAGATGAAGAAAGAAGAAAGAAGAAGAAGGAGAAGAAGAAGTAGATTACAGGAATAAACGGAAGTAGTGAAAGAAGGAGAAGAAGAAAATGATGAAGAAAGAAGAATTTTACAGGAATGAACGGTAGTAGTGAAAGAAGGAGAAGAAGAAGAAGAAAGAAGAAGAAGAAGAAGATTACAGGAATAAACGGAACTATTGAAAGAAGAAGTAGAAGAAGAAGAAAGAAGAAGAAATAAAAAAGAAGGAAAAGAAGAAGAAGAAGGAAAAAAGAAGAAGAAGAAAAAAAGAAGAAGAAGAAAAAAGAAGACGATGAAGGAGAAGAAGAAGAAGATTACAGGAAAAAACGGTAGTAGTGAAAGAAGAAGAAGAAGAAGAAGAAAAAGAAGAAGATGAAGAAAACGGTGAAGAAGATTACATGAATAAATGGAAGTAGTGAAAGAAGAAGAAGAAAAAGAAGAAGAAGATTACAGGAATAAACGGTAGTAGAAAAAGAAGGAGAAGAAGAAGAAGAAGAAGAAGAAGAAAAAGAAAGAAAAAAGAAGAAGAAAAAGATTACAGGAATAAACGATAGTAGTGAAAGAAGGAGAAGAAGAAGAAGAAGAAAGAAGAAGAAAGAAGAAAGAAGAAGAAGAAGATTACAGGAATAAACGGTAGTAGTGAAAGAAGGAGAAGAAGAAGAAGAAAAAGAAAGAATAAAGAAGAAGAAAAAGATTACAGGAATAAACGGTAGTAGTGAAAGAAGGAGAAGAAGAAGAAAGAAGAAGAAAGAAGAAAGAAGAAGAAGAAGATGAAGAAGAAGAAGAATATTACAGGAATAAACGGTAGTAGGGAAAGAAGGAGAAGAAGAAGAAGAAAAAGAGGAAGAAGAAGAAGAAAGAAGAAAAAGAAGGAGAAGAAGAAGAAGAAAAAGAAGAAGAAGAAGAAGAAGAAGAAGAAGAAAGAAGTTGATTACAGGCATAAACGGCAGTAGTGAAAGAAGGAGAAGAAGAAGAAGAAGAAGAAAGAAGAAGAAGAATAAGATTACAACAATAAACGCTAGTTGTGAAAGAAGGAGAGGAAGAAGAAGGAAAATAAGAAGAAGGAGAAGAAGAAGAGGAATAAGAAAAATTAGAAGATAAAAAGAAGAAGATTACAGCAATAAACGGAAGTAGTGAATGAATAAGAAGACGAAGAAGAAGAAGAAGATTACAGGAATAAACAGTAGTAGTGAAAGAAGAAGAAGAAAAAGAAGAAGAAGATTACAAGAATAAACGGTAGTAGTGAAAGAATGAGAAGAATAAGAAGAAAAAGAAGAAGAAAAAGAAAAAGAAGAAGACTACAGAAATAAACGGAAGTAGTGAAAGAAGAAGAAGAAGAAAAAGAAGAAGAAGAAGAAGAAGAAGAAGAAGAAGAAGAAGAAGAAGATTACAGGAATAAACGGAAGTAGTGAAAGAAGAAGAAGAAGAAAAAGAAAAAGAAGAAGATTACAGGAATAAATTGAAGTAGTGAGAGAAGAAGAAGAAGAAGAAGAAGAAGAAGAAGAAGAAGAAGAAGATTACAGGAATAAACGGAAGTAGTGAAAGAAGAAGAAGAAGAAAAAAGAAAGTAGAAAGAAGAAAGAAGATGAAGTTCACAGGAATAAATGGTAGTTGTGAAAGAAGGAGAAGAAAAAGAAGATTACAGGAATAAACGGAAGTAGTGAAAGAAGAAGAAGAAGAAGAAGAAAAAGAAGGTGAAGAAGATTACAAGAATAAACGCTAGTTGTGAAAGAAGAGAAGAAGAAGAAGGAAAATAAGAAGAAGGAGAAGAAGAAGAGGAATAAGAAAAAGTAGAAGATAAAAAGAAGAAGATTACAGCAATAAACGGAAGTAGTGAAAGAATAAGAAGACGAAGAAGAAGAAGATGATTACAGGAATAAACTAGTAGTGAAAGAAGAAGAAAAAGGAGAAGAAGAAGAAGAGGCAGAAGAAGAAGAAGAAGAAAAAAAAAGGAGAAGAAGAAGATTACAGGAATAAACGGTTGTAGCGAAAGAAGGAGAAGAAGAGGATGAAGAAAGAAGAAATAAGAAGAAGAAGAAGTAGATAACAGGATTAAACAGAAGTTGTGAAAGAAGGAGAAGAAGAGGATGAAGAAGAAGAACAATTTTACAGGAAGAAACGGTAGTAGTGAAAGAAGGAAGAGAAGAAGAAGAAAGAAGAAGAAGAAGAAGAAGTATGAAGAAGAAGAAGAAGAAGAAGAAGCAGCAGAAGAATACAAGAATAAACGTTAGTAGTGAAAGAAGGAGAAAAAGAAGAAGGAGAAAAGAAAAAGAAGAAGAGAAAGAAGAAGAAGATACTGGAATACACGGAAGTAGTGAAAGAAGAAGACGAAGAAGAAGAAGAAAGAGGAAGAAGCAGATTACAGGAATAAACGGTAGTAGTGAAAGAAGAATAAGAAAAAGAAGACGACGAAGAAGACGAAGAAGACATGAATAAATGGAAGAAGTGAAAGAAGCAGAATAT
>OZ010608.1:5212950-5247950 GCA_963932145.1 Acanthosepion lycidas | reverse complement strand
CGTCAACAAGTGGTTAAAACGTTAGCAACTGGTTAGACCGTTAGTGAATGTTTACAAAGTTATCATTTTGAACCCAAATCAAGGTTTCTGTTATCACTATGATCGCTTTATCCTTCACAATTCCGTTTAAGGAGACAATCCCAGCGTATGGCCGAGTTTGAGAAATGCTTGAAAACCACCCCACAGAAATGACGAAAAACTTGTGAAACTGAGAAGATGAAATTATTTGATTGTTGTACTTTTTCAAGTATTTGAATATACTGGACTTGTTCAGCCATTAATCAAGTTAAATTATCCACACGCTCCCAGAAACTCAACTAATGAACGTTCAGTATAGTTGAAACGAATTTTTCTAAGGAAAGTAATTGATTAATCTGGCAGATTGTTTATCACATTAAATGTTATTTTTATTGGATACTCGTATTTGAGTAGACGTCCTGTTTATTCATTAAACAGTATATTTATTTACTTTCGTCTACCTCTCTAAATGTTTGATAAATCTTATTAAAAAATACTCCCTTTGGCAGGACTCGAACCTGCATCTCTATGGATAGTGGGGGATAAGGGCACGCTCTTACCAAATAAACAGCAGAAAAGTAGTTGATCAGGTAAAAATTTCCACTTAGAACAAAGTCTCTGCTGTGTGATATTCATAGTTTCTGTTACTATCGCTAAACTGGACCCCTACAAAACATGTGAACTTCATTGTATCCCAGAAATAGTGATAAAGAAATAGGTTTCTGAACTGGCTCCTGTTCTCTCAAAACTCTACAATAAATGCCTTACTGGATCTTGATTTTCTGCCTGTTGAAAATCATCTTTTGTAGCTTTTATGATGTCAACGAACACCTGTCACTTTCGTAATGTTCGTTGAATTAGAGACTTTGTAATCGCAGATACAACTATAATACGCTGTTGAACAATGCTGGTGTCAGACGCCTTCGAATAATACTCACACTAATAGTACTTGCTCGATAATACTCCTTCGAATAGTAAGCCCCAATTGATCTTAATAGAGAAATAGTATAGTGAATAGAGTAGAGAATAGCAGTCCGTATAGTAATAGAGGATAGACTAGAAATAGCGATCCGAATTGTAATACAGGATAGACTAGAAATAGCGAGCGTTAGTCGTCAGCTACTTCCTACATATATGCATTTCCTCTATGGTCGCGTGGTCTAATTAATTCAATAATAGGATCACCTTTGCTCACGGGCGATTTATGTTCAAATTCAAGTGTTGGCAGGAGTAAATAGCTGTGCAATCAGAATAGATATGAAATTGTGGAGTGATGCCGTCGTTAATTAAAATTAAAAACAACATAGGTACAAGGATAGATCCCTGAGAGGCACCGGAAATAATGCGTTGAAGAAAACTTTCATTTCGTGATTTGATAAAACAGATTAAACCAGATCAAAAAAAAAAAAAATAAAAAAAATAAAGCAAAAAAAAAACAAAAAAACAACAACACCAGCATGAAAAAGTCTGTCAAATGTCTTGGAGATATCAAAAGCTACCGCCCAAGCTTCGCCATTCTCATCTAAAGCTTCATAGACACTTTCAGCAATAAGACTTAATATATCAGCATTTGACTTAATGAAGCTAAAACTGTATTGTTTATCTCAAAGAAGACCCTGCGAGGTGAGATGCTAAAGCAATTCTAATCAAGCCTCTGGTATTTTGCCAACAAGTGGTAAAAGGCTGATAGAAGGACAAACGTTTCTCTTGATTACTTAATGACGGAAACTACTGTTATATAGGAATAAAGTGTCGCTGCCGACACTTGAATTTGAACATAGATCGCCCGTGAGCAAAGACGATCCATCTATTGAATTAATTAGACCACGCGACCATAGAGGAAATGCATATATTCATCCACAGATTGAATATTGTTGTCACATCTGGTCTGGTGCTTCTGTTATGTGTTTAGAGAATCTTGATAAAATACAAACAATCTTCAATATTATGGGTTCGGACCTGGTTTCTCGGCTTCAGTCACTTTCAAACAACCATAACGTTGCTTTCCTATGGCTTTTCTATTAATATTTTCTGATTTTGATTAGTACTAGATTGGCGGAAACGTATCATGTCATCATTTTACAATCGAAATGTCTAGACGTAAATGTAAGTTCTATGCTGGTACTTTCTTCTCTGTTGCACTTCTCGCTTGTAGAAATCTCTTCCGCCATCTTGCTTTCCAGTCAACTTCATAATTAGGCACATTAAATTTTTCTCGCAAATAATAATAATACTAATAATATTAATACTACTACTACTACGAATAATAATACTAATACTCCTATTATTACTAATAATAAAATACTACTACTACTACTACTACTACTAATAATACTAATAATAGTAATATTAATAATAATGATACGGAACCTAAAAAATGGTTAAATATCAATCTTTCCACGGCGCTGAAGTTTTACGAATTATCTCTCGCTTCCGGCTTCTTGATTTCCGGCCAACTTTGATCTTCAAAAATTTAAATGCAATGTCAGTCGTTATCATGTATCTTCATCATGCCTCTTCTGTTATTATGCTCTCTTCTTAATAATGTTTTACTTTTCTTGCACACCTAGTAACCCCTTGAATTTTAGTGGCTGTATGGCTTTGCTTGAGGTGAAATGATGAAAAAAATGATTCCTCTACCACCAAAAACCAAAGAAATAATAAAAAAAAGAAACCGGAAACCATATAAAATTACTCCCATATACATTTGGTCATATATTAGTGTTATGGGACCTTACCCATAATAACATAATGGACTATTCCATACGTAATAAATACTGCGCCTCAAGAGGAAGCAGGGGACCCGTCTGTAGTCTGGAGTTCAGTCTGTAGTCTGGAGTGAAGTCCGTTAGGAGTCAGTCAGTCGAGTCAGAGGCAGTTCGAAACAGAGTCGCGTTCAGACAATTACTACTAAACCTGATTGTTCGTACTAACACTTTCTACTTCTCTGTATATATTCCTGTTTGTAATATATCTGTGTTATTCCATATCCATATTCGAGTTCTTCTTTATTGGTTCTACCTTGGACTATCACCGTGGTACAAGGAACCGGACCATAACAATTAGGAAAACCAAAATAAGACTTGTAGGCTGAAGTGATTCGACTGGATAGAAGGAATCCGATTTTAACAAAATTCTACATTTTCTTAACTTGAATTTAAACTCATTCCGAACATCCCTTTCTCATATCTATAAATTGCATATTTCCACCAATAAATACTCTATCCGTTCTGGATAAGACGATAAACTACATCCGCATTCTGGGTAAGACGATAAACTACATCTGTGTCTTGGGTGAGACGATAAACTACATCCGCGTCCTGGGTAAGACGATAAACTACATCCGTGTCCTGGGTCCTGGGTAAAATAATAAACTAGATTCATCAGTAAGCCTCTGATCAAGACATTTTGAGGAGTGTGGAACTCTCTCTTAATTGCTGGTATTCCCAGGTACACCATGACGCGGGGTATTTAGGGTCCCAGATATGGGCAAATAGTTGACCCCCACTCTGAGGTCAAAACACAATGAAAGTGTAAAAAAAGGTTTTAATACCGTCAACTGATTTGTTTTAAAGTTTAATACCAGCAATGAATTTTTTCGAAAAAAAAAAAATAAAAATAAAAAAATAAATAAATACCGACAATAGATTTTTGTAAAAAATACTATCAGCAATGAAAATCTTGTCGGCATTAAATAACCTATTGAGGTTGATATGCCTTAAACGGAACCAAACCAAACCAAATGTTCTATATCAAGAATTATTTTTTACATGAAGTCTTCTCCTTGAATAAATAACCTCCCATAATATGGAAAAAGTGTTTTTAATTTCAAATAAGTTCTATGAATATATATATATATATATATATATATATATATATATATATATATATATATATAGGTAGGTGTGTGTGTGTGTGTGTGTGTGTGTGTGTGTGTGTGTGTGTGTTCTCGTTCGCGGATTGAGCAATGTGGGGAAAGGAAATTTTAACAGTAGCTGCTCCTGCTTATAACACACAGCTTTTCATATGAATTGAGCGCTCTGGCTGCTGATTTGGCGTTTATATACACTACCTTAAAAGTTTCCCTTTCGCTGCCGATGTGTTAGGTGTAGAGTGTCTGACTGATGGCAAATCGTTCGAGTTTCGATCCCGCCTTGAAGCAATCGGATGTCCACTGATGAGCTGTGATACAGCCTAAAAGGCACTGTAATATATATATATATATATATATATATATATATATATATATATATATATATATATATATATGTGTATAATATGCTAACTCACTCATGTCTTCTCTCTCCTCCCTCACTTCCTCACTTCGTTAATTTACACATGTTTAATACGGCCCGTCAAAAATGTGTAAATTTTCTTTTCATTTTCTGTTTGGAAGTAAAGTCTGATGATCCGCAGTCCTTTAAAAGGGCTGTGGTGAAATAATTTATTACAAGGAACTTTAAAATGGTCTGTTTTTATTTAAATTATATATATATATATATATATATATATATATATATATATATATATATATATATATATATATATAGAGAGAGAGAGAGAGAGAGAGAGAGAGATCAAAGTGTAGGAGAACGAACAGTAAGATTACAGCGTTCAAAACATACATTTCAAAACAGTGCACAAAGTAGAGCCGTAAATATTTATTTATCTCATGCAGATTTACATTAGAATTTGCCCATATCCACTACAAAATTGTACATTTTTGTTTCAACGTCAAAAAAAGGAAAACCTTTTTTATCCACTGTGCCATGTGTCCTCAGTGAGACCGTAGCGTACAACGGCCGAAAAGTTGTAATAAATATGTCGAGAAAGATGAGGACACTAGTCCGAAAAATGTAAATAATGTACATAATACCTCATCTCAGAAATATAGACGGATAAATTGCTAGCAATTCTGGTTAACACCACAACGGTTGGGTTTCGGTCCAAGCTCGCGGTTTTTATGTTTACTATTTTCTATTAATAACTACCTTCCTATATATATAGTAGATTCACTTTTCCAACCTCAGTTAATAGTAATAGAAAGTTAGTACTAATTTAATCTTATTTTGCGTTTTATTTTCATATGAAATTTATCTCTCCCTAAAAATGAAAAAAAAATTACTCGAAATATGTATATATATGTATGTATGTATCTATGGACAGATAGAGAGAGAGAGAGAGGCGCGATGGCTAAATTATCGTCTAAATTATGCAAGTTGAAAATAACACTGACATCTCATTTTAACAAATATATTTACCAAAATTACACAAAAATTTCTTGAAATACGAAAGAGTAAATTAGTTTAATAAAATCGCCATTGGCTTTATTTGTGTTACAAAGAGTTTTGTTAGTCTCTTCCACAACTTCACTCCAACACAATAATCAAAGAGTTGCAGTCTAGGGAGTTAGGTGATCAGATGTCTAAGTGGTCACAGAAATTGTCAGACTCTCATGATAGGGTCCTCCTGCTTGTGTGTCATGGTTCAGAGTCTTGTTCCCAGACATAGGGGCTTCCAGCAGTCACCCTCTTGACCTAGGGCAGCACTACCTCCTCAAGGAACTTGATCTAGGCCTCTGTGTTGAATCTAAGCACCTGTGGAAAGATGAATGAATAGTGGGATAACATCGACATCACTAGTGAGCACTTCAAAAACATTCGTAATCACCATTAGACTCCATTTTTTTCGAATGCTTCGCACTGTCCTCAGATTGCCACCCCAAAATTGAAACTTTCGTATTATAGGTTCAGGCGCGAATGGCAAGGGGTACAACGTCATTTCCAAATTTCTGGTGGAGTCAAATGTATTATGATGTTCTTTTTCTCACAGATGGTGGCCGACTGACCCTATTATAATGTACAGGCGACAAAATCACAAAAGAAGAACATGCATTTACCTATCTCGTCCCTTATATATATATATATATATATATATATATATATATATATATATATATATATATATATATAATTTAAAGAGAAACAGACCACTTTAAGCCTCCATTTGTAATAATTTATCTCACCAGAGAATTTTATTTTTCTCTGGATCTTCAGACTTCACTTTCAAAAGGTGAAACGAAAAATGAATTTAAAATTTACATTTTGACCGGCAGTATTAAGCTTATATAAGTTGACATAGAAGGTGATGATGAATAGTGTGAGAGACATGGTCGAGTTTAGAGAGGGAAGGGAGAGATTTAAAATTTCTTTTTATATTTCTTTTTATTATAATACTTAATATTGAGGAGGGAGGGGGTAAGGATCAGACATTGACCTATTTAATCGGTCAACTCACCGGAAATGATATGGGAAAAGGAAAAAAGAGAAAAAAGATGAAAAAGATAAAATAATATATATATATATATATATATATATATATATATATATATATATATGTGTGTGTGTGTGTGTGTGTGTGTGTGTATTTAGACAGCAATCCACATCATTTGTGTATGTTTCATTAAAAGCGACAGAGAGTTACAATGATTAAGCTTTTTTTAATTTTTCTTGTATTCGGACAAGTGGTTTCTTTTTTGGACACAGATTGTGTAGAAACGGTCCAAATGTTCTGTAATTCTGAGCGGTTTCGGTTAAAATTTTAGCCATTATCAAGGATGATTTTATTTTTACTTTTTAACTGGATGTGTAGGTTGTTTGTATGTATCTAGTGTTATACGGGTGTTTTATTTACCGAAGACGGCCAGCACATTGTGGCCGTGTTCGTAGGTAATATTATTGTGTGTTGAGTTTTCTGTTTTATTATTAAAGCTTCTATTATTTTTTTTTTTTTTTTTTACATGTAGATGAGGTTATTATGCTTGTATTTTCTACTGTTTTGGATGGAGTCTGGTAAGTTTGTATACGTGTTTAAATAGGTTCTGGTGGAGCTATGATCGGATAGCTGTAATGTATGTCGTCTGGATAGGCATGTCGTAGTGTAAGCTATGTAATTATTTACGAGTTCGGTTTGATCAGGAAAATAGTTCCTTAAGGGACATTTGAACACGTAAATAATATTTTCTTCTTTGTAAATTTGATTTGGCAGGTGTTTCCAAAAAAGAAAATACTTGTTCGAACCCAAGAAAAGTTAAATAAAAAGCTTAATCGCAATAACTTCTCTCGTTTGTAATGAAACATATATATATATATATATATATGTGTGTGTGTGTGTGTGTGTACTCATCCACTATATGTCGAAGACTATATATATATATATATATATGTGTGTGTGTGTGTGTGTGTAGGCATCCACAGACAGACTGTTTCGCTGTATCACAGCTCATCAACGTGATCAGACATCCGATCGCTTCAGGCCGGGACTGAAACCCGACCGATTTGATGTCAGTCGGACATTCTAACTGCCGGCAGAGAGAAAGGTGAATCTTTGCGTATCTATTTTTTCATAAACACAGCAGTCAGTCAGAGAACTGAGTTGTATGCATAGTCTCGCAGTATCAGGAGTAATAGTGACTGTTTAGAAATTCGTAATTCGATACAGTGCTCGACCGATTGAATTATTTTATCGAGAGCTATGACACCAGCACTATAAAAAATCACAACCCACTGTACCATTAATAACGGATTCAAATCCTCCGAAATAAGAAAAATCCTAATCAACAATCCCAAAATCCTCTACAAAAACAAATGCAAAAAACGCTTACAAATTATTGAAGTCATCACAATTAAAAACAGAAACTTGATATAAATAAAATAGGATTTAATACTGGCAGAAACATCTTAAAGATCCTCTAAATAATAAGTACCACCTCCTCCCAATTGTTAATGAACTAAACCAACAATACTGCCCGGAGACCCAAAAATATTATCGATAAAAAATAATAAAAAAGGAACCTACTTTAAAGCAAAATACACAGCCATGATGATGGTTGACGACGACCGAAAGCGCTCGGTAAATAACTTAGGAGTGGGTCTTTTTTCAAAACAAAAAGAAATATTATTAAACGGAAAATTTCCGTAGTCTTTAATAACAGATGCCTCAATAATCACATGCTGTCAATATATATATATATATATATATATATATATATATATATATATATATATATATATATGCAGAGCAGCATGAATCCGTCAAGCTTTTATCTTAAATAAAAACTTAAAAGAGGCTTTGACCAACACAAGGACTGACCAAAAGTCAAAAGTCAATTAAAAAATTAAAAAAAACAAATGAAAACTACAGACAAAAGTTCATTTTTTCCATCAAGTCATTCACTGCTACCAGCAAGCAGAATATCTTTTTCTCCTGACGATGGCCATGTTGGCCGAAACTAGTCGAGGAATCTAAATGAAATAATAATAAAAACGAAAGAATATTAATATACAGCCCAGTGTGTCTGAAGATTTTAATTTGTTAATATTTTTATTGTGCAATATATATATATATATATATATATATATATATATATATATATATATGTGTGTGTGTGTGTGTGTGTACATACATATCTATATATCTCTGTGTGTGTGTGTATATATATATATCTGTGTGTACATATATATATATATATATATATATATATATAGAGAGAGAGAGAGAGAGAGAGAGAGATATAAAAAGAGTCCATTTCCATGGTGATAAGCTATTAATGCTAAGAAAATTTATTTTGTCCGGGTACCATATTTTATGGATTTTTCCTCTTGGCCAGAATCCCTTTAAACGCTTGAGAACGTTGAAAAATCGTGATAACAGATCATAAAACTCTTACCATTTAGTTTTATTGATGAATGTTTGACGTAACCGATTGAAACATGGAAAAATCTTTGAATTTCAACGTTCAATTATGTCTAAGCTTTTTACTGTATTGTTATTTCGCACGACACTCGAGTTTCTCTGCGTTACTTTTCATCCAGCCTCGTTAAAAAGTCTGTCCATATAAATCTAAATCCAGTTCTATTAAATTCAACTCTTCCTCGTCACTGTCCAATTATTGCATGTCTTTCTCTCTTTAGACATAAAATTTGACGACTAGACTTTTAGGTTTATGTCAAAGTTGTACATTCGCTTAAAAGCCGCTCTAGATCTCTGTATCGGACACTTCCGGGATCTCAGCGGAATTTCCTGCTTTGTCTGATTCGTTTTTATGATATTTCAAAGAGTCTCTCGCGTGGCGCAGCGGAAGAATGGAGGGCCGAAAATCACCAAAGATGAGGTTATATCGTTCATACGAGATATAAGAAGTAATGGTATTTAAACTATTCTCAAATCTTTGCGTGAACCATTTACTAAAACACTGTTATGATATTAACGTCTGATACGACTAAATGTTTCATATGTAAAAGAAAAAATAAGATCACTAGCTGACTCGAGGGTATATGGTTTTCGAACTTTCGATCTTTTTGCGAATGTGCGCGGAATTCTGCCGTCCAGCTTTTAAGTCGGGCATTTATATATAACTTCTTATTGCCTTGGACACCTTAAGTTCAGGTGACTTCATTTTTTAGTATCGGTCTGCCTGTCGGCGTTACTTGCATCCAGATTTTGCATTTGGTGGCTTTGAAAACTCCTTCCCGGTCAACCATCTGGTCTCCTAAATCTTCTGAACGTTGTAGGTTTTCCTTACTTTAGTATATACTAGGATGAACGTAGTACATCGTGAGGACACCACAGATCAACTCTTCTTAGAGCAAAGGTTCCTGTTCAATAAATTCTTAAACTCATTTAGCCTTTATATGACGCGTTCGGCGGATGAGAGGCGTATTCAACAAAAACTCGAAAATTGCTTTTATCATTGCAAATTATTCATTATATTTTATCCAAGTATTTTATAAAAAAAAATAATTAGAGCCGATTACACAATATTTCAAGCTCAATTTAGTTTTATCTGCAACGAGATGAGGGAACATATACCGTAGATTTTTCTGCGGAATATCATCACATTATTGTTGCATAATTATAGTGAAATCATTAAGGTTTTTTATCAAAAGCATTTTATCTTTGGGCGTATATTAATTTAAAATATTTCTTTTTACAGACTTTATTTTTGAAATGGAATAAAATCATTCTAAATTCCAGAATTTCACTATTGCTCATCAAAATGCCTGTCAGAAAGCGATCTAAAAATACCAATGCAAAAGAGAGGTAGCTAAGCGTAAAGGAAATAACTCCAATTTCTTCATCTTAGGAAATTTAGCATTGCAGCCAAAGTATTCTAAAATGTTGTCAAGAACAAAGGAGAAAATGAAAAATATTCAACAAATCGAATATAGCAACAAAATTTAAATTATTTTTCTGTATTTGTTATGTAACTAAATACATAATTGTCAATAATGTTTCCATAAAACTTGATATTGGCTGTCATAAATTTTAAATAAATATTATTATTGCTATTATTTTGCGTAAGTGTAAGGTAGTCCTACATTTACAATTCCTTAAGGTTAAGCATGAAAAGAAATGTTGATCAAAACTGCCTAAAACCTTTAAGCGCGTATTACCGCAAAATTATCCCCGTCGAATGCGTCATATACATCAATAAAAAATTTACGGATATAAAAATAGTAGGTAAAAATTCAGAATAACACGCCCATCATTGCGCGCGCATACAAATAAAAGACTAAAATATCTACATTTCTTTGATTAGTTTATAGCAGCAAGCACATCTTGAAATTTTCATTTTATAATCTTTATATTTTTCAATGAATAAAGCATAATTATTACAGGATAAGTATTCAAAACTTTTAACAAGAAAATATAATTCAAATACTAAAGGACATTTAGTAATTAAATGATGGAAAAGAAATCTTTAAAAGAAAATGAAGGAAATCTACAGATGAGTCTATTGGCAAAATATTTCAAACATTCGAAACAAAATGTTTTATTTTTATTTTCTGATTCAGGGCAATTCTTTTACGCGGCTTAAAAAAATGAGATTTTCAATCAATTTGATTTCTCTGGAGGCTTACCGTTAAAAATGTACATATTAAATGTTCAAATTATCTTTTAAGTTTTTCAAAACAAGGCCGGTTAAGATTGACTTGAAATTTCCATAGATTCTTCTAAAAAATTTGCTTTCCGTAAATAAATTCAATTATAACTTAATTCTTCCTCTATGTGATGCGTGCCATCAAGACGCTGTCCTTAGGAAATGTTAACTCTCCTAACCACTGTTCAGTCAGCCATTTACACAAGCTCGTTCTTCTTCTTCCACGCGACGTGCCTCTTCAGGACGTTGTCGATCATGGCTCTCCACAATTTCCTGTTCTCGGTAGCTCTTGTATATGATGTCTCTCTGCTATCTCTTCTATCACTTGTTCTGTCAACCATTTACAAAAGATCGTTATTCTTCTTCCATGCGCCGTGCCTCTTCAGGACATTGTCGATAATGGCTCTCCACAATTACCTGTTCTCTGTAGCTCTTGCATTTGATGTCTCTCTGCTATCTCTTCTATCACTTGTTCTGTCAACCATTTACAGAAGATCGTTATTCTTCTTCCATGCGCCGTGCCTCTTCAGGACGTTGTCGATCATGGCTCTCCACAATTTCCTGTTCTCGGTAGCTCTTGTATATGATGTCTCTCTGCTATCTCTTCTATCACTTGTTCTGTCAATCATTTACAAAAGATCGTTATTCTTCTTCCATGCACCGTGCTTCTTCAGGACATTGTCGATCATGGCTCTCCACAATTTCCTGTTCTCGGTAGCTCTTGTATGTGATGTCTCTCTGCTATTTCTTCTATCACTGGTTCTGTCAACCATTTACAAAAGATCGTTATTCTTCTATTCTGCTATTTTTCCTAATCCCTGTCTTGAAAATCATTTACAGAAACTCGTTTTCTTCTTCCTTGTGCCGTGTCCCTTCAGGACCTCGGTGATCAAGGCTCTCCACAATATCCTGCCCTTTGTAGCTCTTATAAATGTTGGCTTTCAGCTATCCTCCGTATCCCCTGTTCTGTCATCCATTTAGACAAGCTTGTTCTTCTTCTTCCATTTGTTGTGTCCATCTGGGCGTTGGCGATCAAGGCTCTCCACAATCTCCTGTCCTTTGTAGCTCTTAGTAAAAATTGACTTTCTGCTATCCTCCCTATCCCCTGCTCTGTCATCCATTTACACAAGCTTGTTCTTCTTCTTCAATGTAGCGTGTCCCTTCAAGGCGTTGGCGATCATGGCTCTCCCCAATTTTCTGTTTTTAGTACCTTTTAGTAAATATTGTCTTTTTGCTATTGCTCTATCCCCCTGTTCTGTCAACCAAGCTCGTTTAGTGGTTTATGCGCAATTTTCTTTTGTCCCATTTATCCCTTCAGTATGTCCTGTGAGTGCCAAATCTTCTTAAGCCCCCTTCTTAAGCAACGTCGTGCCTGGTCAGCACCTCGATGTGTTACCTGTCGGGACTACCAGCTGCTAGCTTGTATGTGCGGATGGTATGCCTTACGGATATATCACGTTAAGACGCCAGTTCTTGTTACACCCATGACGAGTACAATGAGTAGAACAATCCCCATTCCCTTTGTAGTGCACTTAGACAGCTTCTCCAAAACCGCAACTTTGAGGAACATGCTTCTAAGACGATGTTGCCTTAATCACTATAATCTTAATCTCTCCAAAGCCTATCCTATAATACGCACTTCTTTTACTTATGCCTTTATAAAAACCTCATACAATGGTCCTCTACCTTGTGTGGCTCTTGGGCTCTCTAATAGGCGAATGTTATATAAAAATTATCAAATATTAAATTTGACTAGAGCTTAGCAAATCTTTTTTCCTCTCTTGATCTTTGTGGTTCTCTCTGTGAGGAGATTGTTCAGTAATCACTGCTATATAGGAAGACTGATATCACGTAACCTTTTCCTTGAAATTTCCATTCGTCGAAATGCCTTCCAGCCAAAACCGTTAGTTACGATGTGTTAGGAAAATAAATATGAATTTTAAATTTAAGATTATGATAACCAGCTCTGAGACGTTTTAGCTCTGCATCGAAATTGAATGGTGAACAAAAATGTTTCTCTCACACTATTAATTCGATAATGTCAACGTATGAAGTTATTTTGAATTAATAATAATGATAAAAATGGTAATAATAATAATAATAATAATAATAATAATAATAATGATAATAATGTTAATAATAATGTTAATAATAATAATAATAATAATAATAATAATAATAATAATAATAATAATAGTCGCCTTTTGTTTTGTTTGTCCTTAATTCCCCTTACAAATGAACTAAACAACTGTAGCTATGGTTACAAATTAAAAAAAAATTCTATCACCTACTCTACATGGATGATCTCAAACTCTTTGCCAAAGACAACAATGAGTTGAAGGGCCTCCCCAATATTGTAAAATATTTCAGTGACGACATCTGTCTGGATTTTGGATTAGATAAATGTGCAAAAGTAACATTCAAGAAAGGGAGAATTACAGAAACACCCTCAATAGATTTAGATTTTGTCACAAAGATTAGGGAACTGGAACAAGAAGAAGCCTAGAAGTACCAAGGATTTAGCGAAGGAGATGGTCGAAAGTATACACTGTATATTATAAACCCGCAATTTGTAAACATTCATTCAATTGACTTTCTTTTATTAATTTTCCTCCGATACAAGGCTCATGAGCCACTCGCGATAGAACTATGCGTAATGACAATAATGTAAACTTAAGAAGTACTGTAGTGAGAATTATGTCGATATGAGGGATGGGCTAAAAACTGACTCTTCACTTTAAGAGGTTAAGATTGCAGCGTTTGGAAAACATACATGAGAGTCTATTCCACAAAGCAACGATTGTTACTGAAAAAATGATTTAGTGAAACTTCCTCCTTACAAATGGAATACGGAGGAACTAAAGACTAGAGTTCTTCTGAATATTTATTTTGAAAATAGCAATAGAGTAAGACTAGGCTTGCGACATTAAGACTGTGGAGAAAGAGGCGGTGGAAAGTATGCCATCCCTCACAAGACTGCATAAAAAAAGCTTTAAACTTTGCCAAGATTGGAAAGTTGGAATTATACAGCTCCACGCTAAATAGGGAATCAATACTAAATTTCTGGTGTAATCTGAGTCTGGTAAATCTAAAGCAGGGCAGGAGGAGTCGAGTACTTTCTGTGGTGGTACAATGGACTGGCACCGTTGGCAATGGATTGTATATATTCTGTAAAAATTAATCGAAACATAAGAAAAAGACAAGAAATATACAAGAAATATGGAGTAAGCTGTCGATTTTCTTCCGTGAAAAGTTGCGTATGACGCTTGAGTGTTGTGACGTAGGCAAAAAGTGTTGTGACGTAATCGAAATGTGATGTGAGTTCTTTTTTATTTATTTATTTTAGTTATAAATATTTATTTATTGAAAAGAAGTTTGAACAAAGTAACTATAAACAACTCTTTTTTTGCTATCCTCTGCCAGCCACAATGATGGAGAAAGCATTACCTCGAACCATGGCCAGTGAGACAAGCTGCAAGAGCCACTCTGTTTCGTGAGGCTCGTTCCTTAATCGAGACGTAATCGCACCAATCCTCCGAAAGAACGCCATCGAACGAGGGCCAATAACCCCTGAAGTCTCCACTGCCACAAGAGTAAAAAAAAATCTATCAGCAAGAGAAGAATATTTAACTAATTTTTTTTTTATCTGCGTCCCGGGCGACAGATCATGGCTCTACCGCAGAACTGATCAAATTACCGACCGAAAATGTATCCACGCAGGTCGCAGCCCAAATCAACGACTTACCCATTTTAAAAGGGAAAATGCTAATGCCATTCGACCGCATTCCATAACCACGGTCGAGGCCTACGGGTTCGATTTGGGAAGGGAATCCAGCTGCATCTAAACCTCTTTGGATGATGTCGTTTATTGTTGCATCCCATGGAAAGCGGCCGGCACTACGACGACATGAGAGAGGATACAAACCAAACTCATCGATGGAGGCTCCACATCTGCAGCTGTGACGCTCACATAATTTGAGTCCAAGACGCATCGCGACTCCGACCCGAGTGATCACATCATCTAGAAGGGTACCGGTAGATGAAGAGGGCACTGCGTTGAGCCAGGCGCCACTACTCGGTTGTGAAGCAGATAGTAGACAGGCAAGGCGATCCTGATCCAGAGAGAGCCTCAAATTAGTAAAATTGGCCTCGCATTTTATTTTATCCCTGCTTTTTTGTTTTGATGTGTCTAGTGAGATAGAAAGTAATTCTTAGGCCCAGATGCCGCAAGATTGTTAGAAATGACTACCCGAGAACCACCGAGTATCTCATCAATTATCAATTTTGTAACTAGACGAAAGGGAAGAAAGATATGCTGGAAGGTCCAAATCTACCGCTGATCGAAGGCCCAGGCCCCTCCGAAATTCAAAGGGAGCTTTGCCTTTTAAGCTTTGAAAGGTCGAACCAAATTTTTTCTACTTTTCTTCCGAAATGAACTTTGGACAATTTCTGACGGAATTTCATACTTGATAATAACCAGAAAGTAATTTGGAAAAGTCGACCAGCAAAATTAATTGACGTACGTTTTTTAAATAATATTTGCTGCCTAAATACATAGAATTTAATTTCTATAATGCGTTCCTATAATGCATAATTAATCAACACAAAATATCTGTCAGTTTTATATAATATTTGCCTTACAGAAATTTTTAAAAGTATTAAAATGTAGGAAAAACATCATTAGAAACAAAAAAAAAACAACATGTGTTATGGAATATTCCATATCGCACTGGTTACTGAAAAATACTCCCAGAGTTGAAAAAAGTCCTGGAATCAACCAAAATATTGTTCTGCAGACGAATGATGAGAATGTTCCCTCCATCAGATGTTCACTTGGCCACGTTATCTCCACCAGATGTTAACTCGACCAAAAAATTATTATGCTAAAAATAAATATGATTCCAAAATGTAAAATATTATAGATTACTTGTCTGCATGCGCCCGAGTATAAATAGTTATAAATAATTATTGACCGATTTTATCTTTGTAATATTTTTGCATTATATCAAGTATTAAGAATATAGTAACTAGTGTCTGCAAATCAATGATAATGTTCTGATATCAAATCCGCGGTTATCTCCCTTTAAAGTTCTCTCTGTGTTTTTTATTTTTTATTTTTAAATGTACTTTGGCGAGCAAATTTTAATTCCGGAAATACTTCTCAAAAAAAGAAAAACAAAATTGGGAACGACTGCCGGAAGTGGACGAAGTGACTAGATCATTTAAATCGAGGCTTCATAATCATGGATTCGATATTCATCACACACGCATACACACACACCTATATATATATATATATATATATATATATATATATATATATATATATAATACTTTGTGTAACACCAATATTGTACAAATCGTGTTAAAGCAAAATTAAGTTTCGAACCGTTCTATCTCAGAAATGATTAAAGATATCTTAATGGAATTCTCCGAGGCTTTTATAACATTATTAGCTCTACTTCGAGCCATAAGAATGTATAATTACTCTCCAAGCTTAACAGAAAAAACGTGATTAAATCAATCTTAAATGAAAATGGCATGTTCATCATTAATTAATCATAGCTAAGGATCGGAAGCTCATGAAGGATTGAAATAAAGTTCAATATATATATATATATATATATATATATATATATATATATATATTCAGGATCATTTTCCAATTTATTCAAGATGATCTTTGCCCTCTCTAGCCTTTTAGCTTCTGTCCTGGAGCACCAAATTTCCTCAGATATTTCACGTACCATTTCATTTACAAGTCGTTTTTAACTGCTCTTTGGACTGTCATGGCTGAAACTGCTCTCCGATAATCCAAACGTCTTATGTATTGAGTTGGATCTTTTCTAATTGATCTCTTTAGCCCTAAGTTAAAATGATAATACCTCTTCCTGTTGAGACCTTCTGATTCAGTTTTCCTCTTTACTGTTCCCTTTTTTAAACTTATTCACTATTCTCTCGATGGTTCTTGAATGGACTTTGAAAATAGGAGCCATATTATGAATGTTGGTACAATTACTGAAGGCCTGAATGATCTTTTTCCTCTCACCATTGCTCATTTGCGAAGACGGTGAGGATGACACAAAAGTTTTTAAGTTGTTCACTTTCTAGCTGAATAACTCAAAGTGTTTTTCAGATATTCTTACGACAAATGGTTTTCTTATCTGAGAACCTGAAAAGATGAAATTCAATTAGTTTAGGAGTTCTTTTTGACATTTTGTGGGATGGGCAATAATGCTGTTACTCGATTTGGAGAATTTTGCTTTTACTCCCCGTCTCTCTCTCTCTCTCTATGAGAGGTTCATACCGAGCGATTACATTCTGTTTCAGGCCATGAAAGTTGGCTTCAAAACTGAAACTGACTTATATATTGCCACACGCTCTGTCCCTGAAACTGAGCACTTTTACCCATAAATATAGCATATCTGAAGATTTTATTTTTGTCACACACACATATTATTATTATTTAAACATTATTTTAGTTGATACCCATATATGAATAGACGGTTCGTTTATTTATTGAACAGGATCTGTATTTATTTTCGTCTACCTGCCTGAATATTTGGGACATGTCATTTAAGAAAAATATGCGTTCCCCGGTTTGATTCGAACCTGCGTCCCAACGTATTTATATCCAAACCTGCGTCCCGCTGTGTTCATAACGAACCTGAGTCGTGTCGTGTTTATACCGAAGCTGCCCCCCAGCTTTTTTATAACAAACCTGTGTGCAGTAGCGTAGCTAAAGGGGGCGAGGGGGAAGAACCGCCCCGGGTGCCAGCACAGGAGGGATGACACAATGTCACCCCCTAAAAAATTTTTCAACCAGGCTAAGGTGCCAAAAATAGTCTGAAAACAGTGGTGGAGACACAGGGTTGCGCAGGCGGGCATATGACCCCCCAAGAAATAATTTATGACCCCCAGTTTTGTTCCCCCTGTCAGAAATTTTCTAATAAATTGTCGGGAAATTTGTGAGTAGGAAAAATAGCAATGTTTTCAGCTTTCATGTGTTTCAGTTGCTACAATCTTGGTTACTAACAAGAGACATTGTTGTAACATTTTATCGGATGATATGGTGTTTTAACTCTGCATCATTAATAACAACAAAGCGAAATACGAAGCCAAAAGTGCAACAATTTCAGTCTTGCCTGTGTATCAATTCGCTGACATACAATTTTCTATTGAGTGAGCGATGTACTTTTGAATATATCTACTAGTGTTGGGACGATTAATCGGAATCGAGAATCGGAAAAATCGCAACTTTTTGGGGTATCGGAAACGGTACCAGAATCAGAAAAATTTGTACCTATTTTCCGATTCCAAAAACGATTCTTTTAAATTATTAACTTAATTTTCCATTATTGTTACTAATGATAAATATTTATTGTTTTTAAATTATCACTAAAACTAAAATCATAATAACATCAAAATACGATGTAAATTTATTTTACTTGTATAAAGAAAAACAAAAAAATAAACTTTGCATAAATTCTCTAGGTAACCTTTAAAAGAATGCAGTTGATTTACAATGTTCCGAAAAATGCTTAAAAATGCTTAATAGAACATTTTTGTCAAGAAAAATACTTTCAAACATCATTGATAATTAAATGGTACCCAGAAAATGATGCAACGGAAAATTGGACACCGGAAAATTAGCAACAGAAAATTACGTCAACCATGAGCCAGTCGAGACTGTCGGATCTGACTGTGCTGTCCATTGAAAACGAGCTTACAAGACAAACAGATTTTGACGATGTCATTGACCAGTTTGCCACAATGAAAACAAGAAAACATTCATTCTAAGGCCATAGTATCGAATGTCATTCTTTTGTGTATTGCCGTGTTTTGTATTTAGTTGTTCTGAAAGTGAACATTTGAATTTTTAAAATCTTTTCTTTTGAACTGATTATTTTGTGGTTTGGGATTTTGTCTTGGATCATACATGTAAACAGTAACGTACCGGTCAGTAGGGTAAAGTAGAGGTAGAGCATGTATGAAAATTTATCTACAGCTAACCATTCAGTATAGGGTGTATCGGGTTCATTGGGGTGACATTTGACCGGACCGCCCCGGGTGACGTTTACTCTAGCTCCGCCACTGCCTGTGGTGTGTCGCTGTGTTTATACCGAACTTGCTAACCGGCGTTTTTAGAGCGAACCTCCGTCTCAACGTGTTTATACCGAACCTGCGTCTCGTCGTGTTTATACTGAATCTGCATCTCGACGTGCTTATACCAAACCTGCGTCTAAACGTGTTTATACCAAACCTGCATCTCGACGTGTTTATACTGAACCTGCATCTCTACGTGTTTATATCGAGTCAGCCACAAAACTATAGAAACTTTTATATCTGTGCAGTTTTGTATCCTAACGTGAACAAAGCAATTTCTAAGGACGTAAAGGATTTTTATTTATTTATTAATCTGACAGATTTTGTTGATTATCATTAAGTATTAGGTTGGTGCAAAAATAATGTCGTTTTCTCACATATGTTACTATGTGAAAAACGACATTATTTTTACACCAACCTAATAATAACGTTTGTGGGCTTAATAAATAAGCTATGTCTGAAAATTCGAGAAATCTTGTTAGAAAAATATGCGCGCAAGATTTCTCGAATATTCATGCTGGTAGATGTAAATAAATATACTATTCAATAAATAAATAAAAACAGAACATCAACTCCAATATGAGTATCCCTCAAAAAAACAAAAAAAAAAAAAAAAATTTTTAAACAAATAAATGAAAAAATATGTCGGATTTAATCCATTTACTGAATAATTGTCTTTGTTTACGTTATAATGCGAAACAGAGCAGATATGTATATTTCGAGAATCGGAAATATTTATTGTTTAATCAATTCACCCCAAGCAAAACGGAAGTGCCACTAGTACGCAAGGGACTACAGAGTGTGTAAGTAAGCGAATCGACTGGGTATAGGGGGTGAGGATAAAGGAGGCGGATAAAAACAAGAATGGGGATCAAGGCAACAGATGACGTCGATTGGCATTACATTTAAATTTTTGAAGATTATAGTTATCAGGGAAGCAAGTAAGCGGAAGGGAGTTCCACTGTCGGGAAGTGCGAGAGAAGAAGCTGTTGGAGTAGAAGAAATGGTTACATTCAACTGTTTCAACAGTAAAAAGATTGAATCGAGATGCCAACCTATTAACACGTTTAAATTCACTCAGTTGGGGCACCAGCGAAAATAGCAGATGCCATGAAAATATTTATCGAAAAGACAGAGGAAAGGCACATTACGTCGAGTACCCAAGTTAGGACTGATCACATTGCATATCCTTTTCTTGAGATGAACAGCTGGGCACCAGACCGTATATGACAGCAGTATCCAATGCAAGGACGAATAGTTGATTTGAAGGATGGGCTCAGACAAGAAAACTCTTCTGGCGCGATACAGAGACCCAACTTTCCAGGCGGTAGTTGTAGCTATTGATTCAATGTAGTTGTTCCACTTCAAGTCATTTGAAAGCCTTGAAAGTATCAAATTATGTACAGATATCTGTAGTTGGAGACGAACAGAGGGGGCACCAGACCATTTATGGCAAAAGTATTCCATGCATGGACAAATGGCGGATTTGTAAACGTGAAGGTTGGTCGTAGACGAGAAAAACCTTATGGCGGGACACAGAGAACCAACTTTCTTTGCGGTAGATGAAGCTATTGATTCAATGTATTCCATGAAAATTTCAGTTGCCATGAAAATATTTGTAGAAAAGACAGAGGAAAGCCACATCGCTTCTGGGAGAGAGTGACTATAGACAAGATGCCAGATCAAGACCTATCACATTGCATATCTGTCTCTGGATTTTGTCGAAGACTTTGAAACGAACTGCAGAGGCAACAGACAATATATGGCAACAGTATTCAATGCAAGGATGATTGGTAGATTTGTAGATGTGATGGATGGACTCAGGCGAGAAAAAGTTACTGGCGGGACACAGAGAACCAATTTTCTTTGTGGTAGATGAAGCTATTGATTCAATGTATTTGTTCCACCTCAGGTCAGTGGGAAACGTGAGACCAAGAAAGCGCAGTGGGGAGCTCTCGTGGAATTGAGCATCAATCATGTTAAATGTAATAAGAGCCTTATATAGGAACAGATAAATATGGAAATAAACACGTTAAAATGTTCAAATAAATTGTAATTGGTTTTGATTTTATTTTTCTTATTTTATTTTAAATCATTTTCTTTCCATTGATATGTGTTATCATTTTTATTATTATTATTATTGTTATTATTATTATTATTATTATTATTATTATTATTATTATTATTAGTAGTAGTAGTAGTAGTAGTACTTTATTGTGTTTTATTTTATATTATTTTATTTTATTTTACTCTGTCAGACTTAGTTTTAGTCTAGGTTTTTTTTTAATACTTACTCCCTTGATTTTGGGAAAAATAGAGTTATCGCTCTTGTTTTCCAAATGCCCCATTTTTGTTTACTTACGTTTTGAAAACAAGCGTCTGTCTAATTTAAAATTTATACTTATTTCCAACCTTATTTACAATTTTAAATGGTAATATGATTTTAAATTCAAATTCAAAACTAAACTACAATTCATTTAAATATTTTAAGTCCAATAATATTCTACCCCAACAATAGTAGATCTCGCGTGAACCAGGAAATTAACTAAAACCGGTGTCACCATTTACATTGTTCGTACTATCATCCTTATGTTTGTTGCCATATTTATCGCGACGTTTCGCTCGTTGTACGCCCCGGCCTTCTTCAGGTGGTTGAAATGTCGAACTGAACAATTTATGAGAATGATAGTCCGAGCAATGTAAATAGTGTACATAATAACTCATCTGGGAAATATAGGCAGATACCGGTGTCAACCAAAAATATAAAGGAAAATAATTCCACTAGTTGAAAATTGCTTCGGCATGAAACTCAGAGTCGTGCAATTAATATAAGATATCACGTATATATCTGAATATATATATATGTATATATATATATATATATATATATATATATATATATATATATATATATGTGTGTGTGTGTGTGTGTGTGTGTGTGTGTATATATGAAAAATGAAATGAGATCACTGTTAGATTGGGTGATCTTTTAGATCTTGGTCTCGCTTCTTGGATATGATTCATATCATCAACCATTCGCCCTTGCATGGAGCATTGTTGCCATATATGGACTGGTGCACCTTCTGCTTACCTCGGAGTTCTTGACAAGATCCAGAGACGGATATGTAATTTAATTGGCCCTGATCTGGCGTCTCGTCTACAGTCACTCTCTCACAGACGCGCCGTCGCCTATCTCTGTCTTTTCTACAAATACTGTCATGGCAATTACTCCGCTGAGCTGCTTTCACTGGTGCCCAGACTCCATGAATTGAAGCGCCCTACGAGCCTGGCATCCCGCGCTCACTCTTACACTGTAGAAACTTTTAAATGTAGCCGTCTCTTCTACTCCAATAGCTTCATACTTCGCACCTCTCGCCTGTGGAACACCCTTCCCAATTACTGTTTCCCTGAGAGCTATAATCTCCAACTATTCAATTGTAATGTCAATCGACATCTCCAGTTACCTTGATCTATCCACTATCCCTCTCCTCATCTCTTCTTCTATCACTCCTATCTGCTCTCGCTCGAAATCTTATGCAAACCCCTGCATCCTAGTGGCTTCACGCCTTGCTCGGGGCGTAATGCTTAATATATATATATATATATATATATATATATATATATATATATATATATATAAACTACTATTGTTAAATATTAGTTAGATTTGCAGGAGAAATCTGCACCATATCGTAGATAGAGCGATTATAGTTATAGACTGTGGGGATGACGTCTGAACCAGAGAAGGTCTAATTAAATCGCTAAAATAACACTTATTATACTGTGTTGATTCCTATGTTCACAATATATATAATTATATATTAATCTAATTTAATTGCCATTTTATTGATGCCGGCTTGGTTTTTTGGGGGGTTAAGATTTCTAGTATTTGCAATCGTTTTTTGTTTAATATATATATATATATATATATATATATATATATATATGAAGAAATATACTCTTAAGATGTGCTATATTTATGGGATAAAGTGCTCAATATCAAAGATGGAGTGCGTGTAAATATAAAAGTGAACATCGAAGTCAACACTTAGATACGACGGGCTGTTTCATACTAGACGCAATCGTCAGGCCTGACGACTGCATTTAGCATGAAACAGCCTGTCGCCTTTAAGTCTTGACTTCAATGTTCACTTTTATATCTATCCATCTATCTCTCTACGTATCTATCTATTTATCTCCCTCTCTCTCTCTCTCTCTCTATATATATATATATATATATATATATATATATATATATATATATATTGCGCTTTGATTATGTATTATTGTTACCAATGTAATTCATGTGCGTTTATACATGATTACGACAAGGATTTGCATGAAAAGAATTCGAACAAAAGCAAGTGGCTACATATTTAGAAATATTTTTGCTCTGCGCATATTGAATCAAGAGAAAGTATAGAGAAAACACAGTTCTTGGCTCCGAAGGAAGTCGTGTGGAAACAATATATCAATCAGGATTTTGTATTACAAAAAGGGGAAAAGGGTTCTTAAATTGCTTGGAAGTAGCGAAAAAAGATAGTAAAAATGATGGATTAATATATAAAAAAATGCGTATGGATCGTAAACCATTATAGGCGAACGTGAGGAAAAAAAAATGACCTCATTGGAATCGAAAGTAGACAGGCTTGGATCTGCATCCATTTGCAGCCTCACTATTAGAATTGGTAAGAAGACTGACCTCAGCGTTGAAACGATTCTTCAAGTAACAAATAATAGCATTAGAGAGGTATTTCAATGATAGATTCATCATAAAGATTATGAAGGAAAAAAAATACAAATCTTTCATTATTTTCTCTCCCCTTTTACATATGGATACCTGTCCAATTGTACTTAAGCGCAATATTTTGTCTTGTTTCGCTCTCCTTTCTCACTTCAAACGAGTGTTTAACAATATCTTATTCGCTCTTGTGAAAAAGCTTCCTGCATTCGCCTTACTCCAGTGAACAATTTGATTGCCTTTCCACGACTAAGATGAAGTAATCTTTCACAATAAATGGAATATTGTTCTCTGTCATTTGAAAAGGGCGAAGGATCATTGGGACTCTTTATAGATTCAGGCAAACATTTACATGCGGATTTATGGGATTACCGACACGAGAGTGGATCAATAAGTGCATAGCCCAGCACATCGATCTCAGCTTAAATTCCATCTACAGTTTCCATTTTATAACTTTTGTGCTATATGATTACGATTCTAAGGGCATTGTCAAAGAGATGTTGAATAATATATATATATATATATTTAAAAATATGATTCCTTCGCTATATTTAAAATTTAGGGTCTACTGCAAACAAAAATACTAAAGAACCCCGGATTATTTACCTAACGTGTTCTTTCCTATTTTTCTATATTTGCACACACACACACACACACACACACACACATATATATATATATATATAAATATATATATAAATATATATATATATATAGAGAGAGAGAGATGGGCACTTGTATACAAGGATACCTGTCTACTAGAGTGGCTAGCCAATCTCTATTCCAGACGCTTGCTCAGGCACATTTGTGTTTATTCAATACCCACAGAACCCAACTATACTTTATCCTGCAACTATGTTATGCAGACCTTAGTTACAGTTTTTGAGAAAGACCGTGTTATCTATCGTGAACAACAATTTGAACAAGGCAGCACTTTCAAGCCCTCGGCCACGAAGACGTTTGACTACGTGCTAATACAGAGATCGGCGGCACCGAATGGTTCCGTCTACTCAAATTCACTCGCTAGGCTAGGGTCAACCCGTAGTATGGTTTTCAGGGGTTGATCCGGGGACTCATGATCAGAATCAGAACGTTCTAACGCTCGGCCTGATGCCAATATAAATATATATTTGTTATCTATATAAATATTACATTCGGATACGTTACATACAAAAGTTATTTTTAATCAATTCACCCCAAGCAAGGCTACAAAGCAGCTATCGCGCAGGGGGGTTACTGAGTGTGAAAGAATATAACAAAAACATTATTAAATTTTTGAAGATGAAAGCTGACTTGGAAACAAGAAGCTGAAAGAGACATCTAGAAGCGAGAAAAGAAACTGCTAGCATAGAACTTACGGTTATATCAAGCCATTACAACTGTAAACTGACGAGACCTTGCCGCCAATTTTGTACTTGCCATCAAATTCATAGTATCTAGGTAACATAGAGAAGAGTTCATCAGAACAGCTAACATGAAATTATTTATATAAATACAGAGGAAGCTACATTAGAACGGTGGGAAGAGGTAGAAGCTGAGATGCCAAGTCAGGACCAATAATATTGCAGTGACATCTTTGGTTTTTATCAAGGTATCTAAATGTATAACGACATTGGCGAAATATTCTAAGCTTGGAGAAATCCTAGATTTGAGTTTTTAAACTTGAAGAGGTTAAGATTATAGTGATCGGAGTTGCCTCGTCTTTGGAGAAGGAAGCGACTGTTTCGAACCATAGAGTGGGGATGGGCTTGAGAAATTTCTTTTTCGGGGAAAGAGATTGTAGGGTGGAAAATAACCGCCTACATGGTCACGTAATCATTTCTGAACTCCGTCGAGGCTGACGAAAGTATTGATTGGGCAGCTCCAATTCAGGTATGGCCTGATGCTTGCGTTTAAGCATGAAACATACAGTCGCTATCCTGTGTTAATACCTGTATCCATGCTATTCATCTTTTTGTTCCATAAATATAGCGTATTTTAATAACTATCTCTTTTATCGTGTATCTTTCAAAATTTATGGCGGAAAAGTGTAGACACTGAGTTATTGGGATATAGGCATTGCAAACGTAGGGATCACTACTGCACGGTGACTGTCAGTTTTATTCCTCAAGTGATCATCACCACTAATTTCGTGGGCTCTATATATAGGTCACTGCGGGATAAGGGAGAAAAATTGTAGCGGAAACCAACTTTACTCAGTTTTTTTTTTGTTTAGGGCTAATTTCACCTTATTCATAATGGTAAAATGTATTTTTATTTATTTATTTTTAAATTTTATTTTTTTAAATATTTTACCGCAAGCAAGGCAACAAAGGTACTAACACGAATGGATTTATTGAGTGTGAAATATATATGAGACAAACATTATTAAGTAACTAGAAAAAGAAAAGAACAGAAAATAAGAAGACAGAAGATGGTGATCGGGATTGCATTTAAATTTTCTTTTAAAGTGTTGATTACACAAGATAATGTCTTGATGACACTCTCCTATAACCTCTAATTGTGCTATCATCATAATTGGAGTAGAAACTGCGTGTAACCTTTGTATGTGTTGAACAAGCATAAATATACATAAGCAGGCATTTGCAACAGGGATTGGTTTGGTTTGGCTTGGTTTGTTTTGGCTTTTGTTTGGCTTGGTTTGTTTTGGTTTGGTTTGGCTTGGTTTGGTTTGGTTTTTGTTTGGCTTGGTTTGTTTTTGTTTTTGTTTGGCTTGGTTTGTTTTATTTTACGGCATATCAAACTCATAGGGTTATTTAATGTCGACAAAATTTTTATTACTGACAATATTTTTCTTCAAAAATGTATTGCCAGTAATTTTATTTTTATATGTGCTGCTGGTAATAATTTTTATTCAAAAATTTATTCCTGGTATTAAGTTTCTACAAAGTAGTTCTGGTATTAAAACCCTTTTTTGCACTTTCATAGTGTCTTGACCACAGTTTGGGGGTTAGCTGGGATTCTAACAGATGCTACCACGCCGGTCCATAGTAGGACCTGGGAACACCAGTAATTAAGACGTGGTTCGACGCTCCTCAAAACCTTCTGATCAGAGACCTTGCTGTTACATGTAATTTATCGTCTATCTAGGACGTGGATGTAGTTTATCATCATACCCAGGGCGGAGGGGATTGCTTAGTAAACCCTTGCAGGCGCTCGTGTCTAGAAACGATTAAGTTGCTATTCTGGAAAACACTCACACGTTATATATATATATATATATATATATATATATATATATATATATATATATATGTGTGTGTGTATATATATATATATATATATATATATATATATATATATATATATATATATATATATGCACAGAAAGAGTAAGAGTGAGTGAGAGAAAGAAAGACGGAAATAAAGAGAGGGAAAAGGAGAGTGAGAGTCTACAAAGAAAGAGATAAAGTGGGAGATATAGTGTACACATGGGTATCAGCACTGCATTTTCTTGCTTCCGTGCACGCTTTAGATCTATTTGTGGATATTGCACTGAAGCGTGAAACTGCAGACGTTATTTGCATTTTTTATATCTATAAAAGCTCCATCTCTGATATCAAGAACTGTCCATCTTCGCAGATGAGATAATCATATTAAACTATCTCTCCGCATATATATATATATATATATATATATATATATATAGATAGATAGATAGATAGATAGATAGAGAGTGAGAGAGGAAGAGAGAGAGGGAGAGAGAGAGAGAGGAGGAAGGAGAGAGAGGCAGAGTAATAGAGAAAGAGTGATAGATAGAGATCAGAAGCAAACAACATTGCGTTCCAAAAGACACTCATTATGCCTACAGAGGGAGGGCTGTATGGACTTGACATATATATGTATTCCACATCTTTCTTCGAATATAGAGACTTTAATCTGCAGCCAACTTCTTGACCAAGGCTAGCACTACCTCCTCAAGGCGTTTTATATAGCCCCCTCCTGTTGAATCTGAAGACCTCATCAATAAATTCGGGAGAGTTCTTCTCTTTTCACTTAAACTAGTCCTACTCTTTCCGAATCCTCTGCACTGTCGTCACAATGACACCTAAACAAGCGAATGCCAAGCAGTACAGTATGCTGTTTCCGTGAGTTGTGTCATGGTGATCTTTTTCACACAGACGGTGCCCAACTGACCCTACTATACTGTGCAGTCGACAAAATCAAAAAGAATCAACGCGCATGCGCGAAATGAAAAATATAAAATAGCGACAGTTTATCCATCGCATCATGTATATATACTTGAGACTAAGTCCGTAACTGACTACATGAGTAAATGAATTTTAATCTTAAACTTTCACTGTATAATATTCAACCTATGGATTATATTAGTTCTTTAAGTCGTCTATACTAAAAATAAATATTTCTTGCATAAAATATTGCGTTTGTGAGAAAGTGACTCCGTTCTGGAAACGGAATACAAAGTAAAAATTCACCGCTATTTTTTCAATCAAAACGATTGATACTTTGACAGACATCGGGAAATGGACTGATTTTTTTAGTATCTACCCCTTGAGATCGCCGTACGTCAAGTATGTTTGTGTAAATAACAGTTTAATCAAGAAGGAAAAAAATAACGTAAATTACGCGTGGGTGTTTCTTTTGATGGTGGGGGGATTCTCATATCATCGAGTGAGAATAATAGAAAGAGAGATTAAGAAAAGAATTAGGAAGGAAACTGTTTATGAGAGAGAGAGAGCAAGAGAGAGGCGGAGAGGTGAAAGCAAAAAGGATGTTGGCGGTTTAGAAGAAAGAGAGAAAGAAAAAGAGGAAGAAAGAAAATAAGAAAAGAAGAAAAGAAAAGAAAGATAATAAAGTAAAAGGGGAAACGATGGTTTAGAAAGAGAGAAACAAAAAGAAGAAGGAGGAGGATAAGGAAGAGGACGAAGAGGAGAAGGAGGAGGAAGAAGAGACAACAATGAAAGTAAAGAATAGGTTAATCGATTGTTTCGAAGAAAGATAAATAAAAAAGAAGGAATTATAAGAATAAAATAAAAGATTGTATTTCGAAAGAAAGAAAGAAAGAAAGAAAAGAAAGAAAAGAAAAGAAAAAAAAGAAATAGTGGGAAAACACGAAAAGCGAAATAAATAAAGAGAGTGTGGGGGGGCTTAGGAGAGAGTAGTTCTACTATATTCAAAGCTGAAACAGCTTTCGACAATATTATTGTAAACATTTTAAGAAATGACTCATTGAACCTTGTCAAAAATGACTCTGAAGTTAACTGATTTTCGACGTGTCTGCCTGGGGTGTAAATTAGTGTTGTTTGCCTGAATACTTTGGTTTTCTTTCCTATTTCCTATTAATATTCCAGTAAACAGGAGATACTTTTATAAAAATATTCATTTTCATTCACCTTACTTGAAATTGTTTTATTGCGATAATGATGTGCTTGAAAAGAGTGAATACATGTCTTCGTTTTCTCTAGTCTCCAATGTCCATAATAGACATTAGTTTATCCATCAAATACTATTACCATGACACAACAGAAAGATGGATCAGAATATATGAGAGAAATGAATACCAAATATGCAGGATGCTCGAACATCTTTACATGCAAATATGTCATATAATAAATCATGTATTTACAACTTTATTGCAAACTATTTTTAGTCCAACTATTTTTAGTGGCTCTCTATATTCCTGAGATGAGGTATTATGTACACTATTTACATTGCTCGTTCTATCATCCTCATCATTGTTGTCATATTTATCACAACGTTATCTGAAGACATTAGGTTTATAATATGCAGAAATTCATACACAGATGCACAGTTGATAAAGGTGTTAGTTAGATCCAGTGACAGGACCCAAAGAGTGTGAGTTCAATACCCGGTTAAGGCAGTGGAGAACTTGGAGAGGGGAATTAACAAGAGATAACTATTAACTGACATCCATTAGATATGGCACAGTGGATAAAGGCGTTAGTTAGATCCAGTGACAGGATCATTGTGAGTTTAGGGGAATTAACAGGAGATAACTGATAACTGACATCCATTAGAACAGTCTACCCCAGCGAGCAAAATAAAGGGTTAAGTTCGACATTCCAACCACCTAAATAAAAGCCGGGGCGTACAACGGCTGAAACGTTGTGATAAATATGGCAGCAAAGATAAGGATGATGTAAATAGTGTGGATTTTTTGTGGATACCCGTATTTGAATAGACGCTCCGTTTACTTTAAATTACAGATAAATTGAGCGTCTACTCGAATACGGTTATCTACTAAAATAAGGTTTCAAGTAATAACAATATGTCGGATAAAATATCCTAACCTCTACACAAATATCCGAATACCTGCCATTATTTGACCCTGCGACTCTCGAGCAACTATAACATATGGATAAAACAATCAATCCGAACGGATTAAAATCAAGAGGATCTTGTAATATTTTCCAGAATACAAATTAACCAAACTTGTGGAGACTTTTATGTTCCTTTTTTTTCCGAATACGGGGTTCAAATTTGTTTTTCCTTCCACCCGCGCTTTATCAGGTTTACCTTCCTCTTCGTCTACACAATAACCCATGTTCGTCATCCTATAAGCTGTGGTCAATTTTTGCGCGTGACTTGACATCGATAAATTCGTCCTAAAAAAAAGGGAGGTAATCTCCCTCTGCCGAAGCGGGGAAAAAAAAATAAAATTTCATGGAGCAACACCAATATTTATTCTTCAAAATAAAGTCCATCACCTTGGACGATCTTCTGACATCGATCAGCCAGTATCGGAATCAGACCTAGATATCATTCTGTTGGCTTTGAATAAAAACAAAACTGTAAAAAAGCTCCTTTCACTTCATCAAAAGTGTTGAATCGCTGGTCGCGGAGGAAGTGTGCCATTGGCCGGAATAGGCCATAATCACTCAGAGCAGCATCGGGATGTGGAAGGATATCAAACCCGTCTATCTGTTTGAACTTCTTAGGCAACCTTCAATGTACCTGTAGAAACTTGTGACACCACACATCTACCGAACTGCCCAACATGCATATTCCACCTTTTTCATATTCTTAGTCAACTAATATGGCAGAACCCACTTCCGGGAAGTGCTGTACACAATGACATCAGGAGCACTTCCGGTTTTCCTATGGTTTAATTACAATAGTACTCTTTGAATGCTTTACACTTTAATCGCCAAAAATTTCAACCCTCTCTTTCTGATTGTAAATATTAGTTTTCTTGTAGTTATCATTTTCATTAAAACTTTTATCGTTTATAAAATGTTTGTGTAAATGTTGAGAGCTTTAATTGCCTGCATTAATTCGATACATAATAGAAGAAAAATAGGTTGTAACAATATCTTATTAAAGGTCCAGTGGGTAGCATATATTGGCCTCTGATTGCTTTTTTTCGTAAATACTATATACAGGGTGCGATGGATAAACTGTCATCTAAATAACACAAAAATAACACTGACATCTCATTTTAACAGATATATTTACAAAAAGTAATACTAATTATAATTTATCGTTTATAAATTTGTTCTGCATCATTGATTTATTTTTTCAACCCACTTCTTCATCTGTGGATAAATAGTCCATCATTCACTGTCATATAGGAGATTAGATATGCCATAGCTCTTTAGTTATCTGGTTTTTCTATCTAAGAACCTTTTTTCCCGTTCGCATAATATTTTGCTTTATTTATAATAGCATCTTTCCTGTGCACTTTACGGATTTCTGTGCTATATTTTCTATGTACTGTGTTCTTCCAATATAATGGCGATCAATGTCCTCCATAACTTTCTCCTCTTTGTAGTCCTTAGTAAAGTATATATTTTTGATATCTCTCCTAATCCATTTTCTGCTTATCATTCACACCTGCTAGTTAGGTATACCATGTTCTGTATTTCCCTGTCCTTCTTGCCTTCAATATATCATGTGAGTACCACCGAGATGTTAAATTTACAAAAATATCTTAAAATACGAAAGAGTAAATTTATTCAATAAAATCGCCATTAACTTCAACCACAGCCTCCAGACAACTCCGGAATCTCTTGCAACTCTTCTACACGGTCTCCTTGTTTAAGTTGGTGAATAATCCTTGCATTCAGTTCATCTTTCGTCTTACAAAGAATTTTGTTATTCTTTCGCTCAACTGTGCATCACACACAATAATCAAAGTGGTTGCATTCTGAAGAGTTACGTGGTCAGATATAAAAGGATGATTTGTCGCAGAAATTGACTGACAGCCATGACTGGGTTTTCCTACTTGTGTGACATGGTTCAGAGTCCTGTTGCCAGACATATGGTCTTTCAGTAGCCACCCTATTGACACTGAGATGTTAAAGCTAGATCTAAGGAGATATTAGCTGCCCTCTTTCCTCATTATATACACTATAAATTTAAATTCTATCTCCTGCTAAATATAAGTGTGGCACCATTTAACGAGGCAGAAAGGGAAAAGAAAGAAAAGAAGAAAAGGAGAGGCTAAGGACCGAATCGTGAGTGATAAGCAAGAACACACACACGGCTAAGAGACAATGGATAAAAGGATATTTTGATAAGTAACAAATGGCGAAAGAGTGTCATTACAATGACAGGGAAATTCTGAGTAAAAAGAAAGGGAAAGAAGGAAAAAATCAGATATGTTTTGGCATCGGCTGTGTTATCTAAGGATATGAAAACAAACTATTGGTACGGGAAGACATCTTATTATCAACTACAGACCGACTGGCCAAAGAAAAAAAATTCAAATGGAAATGTTATTTCGATAAGTGACGAAAAACAGGCAACTAAAGGGACTTTGGACAGATATGAAAAATTAAGGACCACCTACTAGTGTCCGTTGACCGATTTTCCTTCGACGGAACATCCTTGGCCTGTGATAATAAAATTATGTTATCAGAAATATGTACCGAAGAAAAATGAATGGGAACCTAGAAGTGTTTTTTTTTCTTTCTTCGAGGCGACAGACTGACTGAAACTTTGGAGATGTTTCTTTTTGAGACCGTGTTAAGAAGACCACCCATTCTGATAATTAGCGATAAAATACCTGACGTAAACCACGTGTAGAACAAGAGTTATGACCGCCATTGTCATATTGTCCCGTTCGCGGCCAGAGAAATGATAAACAGCGATTAAGAGGAAGAAAAGGGAAAGAGAAGAGATAATTGTTTTTTAGTTAAGCAAGATATATTTTTTTCTTCCTGAAACAAAGCCGCGGAGTCGTCCACGCCCGACTAAGACATCATTGGTCGAGTGGTGATCACGTGACGCACGAGGGAGGCTGTTGCAGCCCATCTGGAGGATGAGTAAGAGAGGTTGCTACGAAGATGTGGGGAGGGCAGTTCACGCCCCTCTGAAGTATGATGAGAAGGTGGGAGTGAGGAAAGGTTCCCAAAAATGGAAAAAGGTGGAAATTCCTAACCAGAGAGGTGGATATGTATTTAGAATTACCGAGGAACCCCCCGGCGCCGACAGACTCACCCCGGTTTTGGTCGGCGCCCATATAAACAAAGCCACAACGAGCAGAGTTGAGTTGAGTCCCAGCAGTTCCCAGAGTCAGTCTCCAGTTGAAGCAAGCCTCGCAGATAGCTGACCAAGATTCACGCACATTCCGGACCCCTCTTCAACCCAAGAACAATTATTTTGAAGAGCGACTTAGATCCAGATCACCGAAATAAGTTTTTTTTTGACTTTCGTCCAAAGACCCACCGAAACACCAATTTCTTAGAGAGCGGACAACTTGAAGTGTTAAAACTTGCCTAGCGTAAAACGACGTGTCACAATCCATAGAACGGGTCGGGAGATAGATGCAGTCCTATGTATCGAACAACTAGACATAAAGTTTGTTACCTTTTTCTTTGATACTTTGAACTTTTGAGTTTTCATTTTATTGTCTTTTATGCATATTTGTGTGGTATCACCCCCGTTGAACTCGGTTTGCAGTACGGCCCCAACCACTGTTTGATCTCGTCTGCCTAAGATCAATTCACAACGTGGGTAGGCGGACTGGGGGATCAGTGCAGTTACCTTGGTAACCAGGCGTTGGAAGCGAGTTGGGAACGACGAGGCTGATATCAAATCTAACCAGATTCCCACCCGAATCACCAAAAGGTTAAAACGTCACATTTGGAGCAGCGACACCCGAACGGAGCAGCGACACCCGAACGGAGCAGCTGGTGCCGCGGCGAGGATGTCACAATTGGTGCTGTTTAGGGACGTCACAGTTGGTGCCGTGGTAGACTAGGATAGAACGTCACGGTTGGCGCTGCGACCAGGGGACGACGTCACATAAGTGTCCTTTTTGTTTTTAATTTCTCTAAAACTTCTTCATTGCCTACATTTTCAGTCACTTGCATTCTCAACCTTTTCTCTACATTTCTGTTTCCCCAAGAATATATTTCATTTGTAAGGAGATGTTAAAGCATCCAGTGCCATATACACTCTTGGCAAATTCATTGAAACAAAACAATTCTTTGATCATTTATTTTTTGTTTCGTATTTTCCCAATGAAACATGACTCAGTGCATATATGTTAGTACTTCATATGTCCATTCTACAAAGTCGTTCCTTGCAAATTGCCCACACATTCCCGATTGGGCCAGTCTATAGTACTTTCATTTGCTCACCGGTAAGGACTGCAGACAATGGCCGTAGGACAACTAATCGACAGTCTAGGCAATAGTGTCTGGGCGTGACGAAAATCTGATGCAATCACGGATGATGTAATATTTCTCAAGGTCAAACAAATTTCATCACCCCTACAAAAAATAGATTCATAATACAGCTCACCACTGCAAATGACCTAATCTGAAGAAATCGATTACACCCTGTTACTCCAGTAGGTCTAAAATTGACCGTATGGCGAAAGAAAGGAGACTAAAATGGTTGTTTCAATTAAATTGCACAAGTGTGCAGAGGACCAACATTATATAACAAGTAAAAAATCCTTTCTTTTTTGGGAACTAAATTTTCCTGTTTCTTAATACTTTCCCTGTATTTTAGAAGGAATCTTTGGCTATTCTCATGCAACTTCGGACTTTCGGTGTCGCATTTTCTGTCCGCTGTTAAAACAGTTCCTATATATTTAAATTTTTGTAGTTTTCTTTTACAATGATGATCATCCTGTAAAAGGCCCGGGAGGCACTCAAGGTAGAGGGTTACCACATAAGAGCCATAATTTATGTGGATATTTGAGGAAGACAATAGTTAAACCTAGACTTGAACAGATTAAGACTGTGATGATTGAGGAAG
>OZ010608.1:5202950-5207950 GCA_963932145.1 Acanthosepion lycidas | reverse complement strand
ATATATATATATATATATATATATAGATAGATAGATAGATAGATAGATAGATAGATATGAAGTGACTAAGATAAACAGATAGATATTAACAGACTGAGATAGGCATTGGCACATAGATAGACAGATAGATAGATATGAAGCGACTAAGATAGATAGATAGATAGATATGACTAGACTGAGATAGATAGATAGATAGATAGATTGAAGAGAAACAGACGGACACATAGATAGATAGCTATATAGATAGATAAATCGATAGATGGAAAAAAAACAGATAAATATGAAAAGACTGAGATAGACGTGAAAAAACTGATATATATAGATATATATATATATATATATATATATATATATATATATATATATATATATTAAAGTTTAAACCGTTATTCTTCTTTGTAAATCAATAAACATGACTATTTCTTAATTTTAACCATTAATCTTGTTTGTAATTCTATAAGTCATTTAAATAAGAATTACGTTTTTTAGGACACGTGGCTGAGTGGCTTAGACTTCCGCATGTTATCGGACGAAAGGGATTGATTCCAGCCTGTGTCACCTTTGGAAAGTACCTGAAAACCATAGCACCGGTTTAACACGTTTGATCATTTCTTCAATTTTGTGATATTTTTGCACAAAAGAATAATTTTCAATCACAAATAAAATTAACATCTACTTTTCTCCAAAACTCGTGTGGAATATTTAGACACTAGAGCAAATTTCTCAAGGAATCGTCTGATGACCGAATTATTTTGGAAACCTGCGCCATGGCACATTTACCTACACCGCCGTTGGGATCATCTTTATGATACGATAAAATCAAACCCGATGTTCCGATTTATATCCGTAAGGCAAATTTACATGAAGATAAAAGATTATTAGAAGCATGCTAAGAATTTCATTATGTCAAGAATAACAATCAAGAATCGGGACTGAAGAAATTGTGAATGAAATCGCTAAAAATGAACATTACCATAATTTTATACAAGGGCAAAACCCAGAAAAAACCCAATAAATATTTTGACAGAATTCCATTAATTATAAACTGGCACCGAAATTTTGCTGAAATTACGAAAATACTAGATGACAGCTATGAACACTATTTACATTATTCGGACTATTGTCCTCATCTTTGTCGCCATATTTATCACAACGTTTCGGCCGTTGTACGCTCCGTCCTTCTTCAGGTGGTTGGAATGTCGAACTAAACCCTTTATTTCGCTCACTAGGGTAGACTGTTCTAGTTCCACGTGCCATGTTTAATGTATGTCCGTTGTCAGTTTTCTCCTCTTAATTCCCCTCTCCAAGTTCTCCACTGCCTTAACCGAGTATTGAACTCACACTCATTGGGTCCTGTCACTGGATCTAACTAACGCTTTTATACATTGTGTCATGTGTCCTGAAGAACGCCGAGCGTACAACGGCCGAAAGGTATTATAAATATGGCGACAAGGATGAGGACAATAGTTCGAATAATGTAAATAGTGTACATAATACCTCATCTCAGAAATATAGAGAGGTATGAATACAGTGCGCAAAATATCCGCGTTTTAAAGAGATTTTTCCCAACCCACCAATGGTTTCTTTCAAAAGAATTAAAAACATCAGACAAATTTTAACAAATATCAGTGTCCACACTCAAAACAACATTGGAGCTTCGAATCATTGTACTCCAGAAAACACTCACAGAAGAGATAAACCCTGTGCGTTGTTCAACAACACGAGTCAAGTTAATTTGATCACAAATTCAGAGAGAAACATCAAGATTTCTACAGAGAAGATAACATTTGTACTGATTTATATTTAATAGACTTCGCCCAAAGATGTCAAACATGATTTGATTTATGTAGGGCTTTTTATACGAAATAATTAAATAAAATATTCAGTGGACACAGATATAATGTCACACACAACGATGTGACATCGACGGAGCTTGCAGAAGATTTTATAACAAACGACTGTAATCTTAAGGTTCACATTCTGAAAGAAGATTCAAAATCTACCAACCTGTGGACTTTTAAATCGCATGAGGATAATTCCGTATGCAAATTAACAATTTCCCAGCTCGCAGGAATGAACAGAATGGCAGGAGAGTTCCATAAGATTTATACTGAGCTGTTTGACAAATTCCTCATGTAGCTAATCAATTAACGGAAAATTCCAAGATGGACAAAATCACCATCATCTTATTCAGTTGCAGGCCTTCATGTGGGTGGAGTTTCATTCGTTTTGATGCATTTATTATCATTTAAACTGTATCGTCATTACAAATCAAGCAACGTTTATTGTACATATTGAAATTTTTATGTCATGAGGTGTTTTTTTGTAGGTGCCTTGTGTGTTTGACGTATTTTGGTCTATGTAAAAAAGAATGGTGACGGATAGCTTCTTATGGTGTATGAGTAAATTGTAACGAATGAATGGGTCCTGAATTTGATTAGCTAGGTAGAGGATAGTAAGTGTCGGCCAGTCTTTTCGGCCTTGTGTCACAACTACTGTATTCAGTCAGTTAAAAAAACATCGTAGATCAGCAACATTTGTATAAAGACTCTTAATTTTTTGGAAATTTATATAGTTTTATACTTGAAAAAATTGTTTAAATATAGCGTAATGATAGACATTCTGTTAAAATATTGTTAAACATTGTCAAACTCTGTATTTTTTCTTTTCTTTATATTTTCTTAAATCACGCTCTTCTCTTAAACTGTTGAAAAACATTGGAAGAGTTATGTCAATCATTTTGTTTATTATCATTATTATTATTATTATTATTATTATTATTATTATTATTGTTGTTGTTGTTGTTGTTATTATATTATTATTTTATTTTATTTCCTTTGATTTCCGATGTGTAATTCATCTCTTTCCGGGTCCCGCCCTGCAACCTAAGGTTAAAAATGGCATCATGACATTTTCCACTGGTAAAAAAAATATATATATATATAAAAAAAAGAACATATTTTACATAAACAAAGCCCTTCGTAAGGTGTGGGCTGTACTCATGAGAACAATTTTTAATATTTTTAAGGCATGGGCTTCCAGGCATCCCTTCAATTAGTCTATTGGAATCTTTTCCAACCAATCCGCGGGCTCCAACTACAACAGGGATCGTTGATGTTCCCATGTGCCACATTTTTTGAGATTTCGATTTCAAGGTCCTTGTATTTTGATAGCTTTTTGAAGATCTTCAAAGATACATTGCAGTCTGCAGGGACTGCAATATCAATAAGGAGACAATTTTTTTGTCATTATTATTGCTGTTATGATTATTATTTATTATTATTGTTGTTATTATTATTATTATTGTTGTTATTATAATTATTATTATTGTTATTATTATTATTATTATTATTATTATTATTATTATTATTATTATTATACCTTTGATTTCTGTTCTTTTCTTATTTAGCTATTTTCGCTGCTCACCAAACTACATGGATTTAAGCGTGTTACTAGGTTGGCATTTCAGTCCTGCCCTTTCACTGTTCAAACGGTTAAATGTAGCCGTCTCTTCGACTCCAATAGCTTCATGTCTCTCACTTCCCGTCTGTGGAACACCTTTCCTCTTACTTGCTTCCCTGACAGTTATAGTTTTCAAATATTCAAATATAATGTCAATCGACATCTTATGATGCCTTGATCATAATCCTTGTCCTTCTCTTTATCCTTTCCTAAATCATGTGTCTTTACTCTTCCTTCCATTCCAAGTAAACCCCTTGCGTGCTAGTGGCACTCCCGCCTTGCTTAGGGTGAAATGCTTAAAAAATTTTCCTTCTGGCTCACAAAGACCTAACGTTAGAAATGGTTTCGTATTTTTCCTGTATATTCGTGTAAGAAGAAAAGAAGCCAAGAAACAGAGACACATTTGATATAGATAAACATAGGGTGTGATCTCTTTTTGTAAGAACATTTTATATATTTCCTTATGATCTAGTCTACCAGGTATCCCCTCAATGAATCTATCAGACCCTTTTCTAATCAACCACAGGACCCTCACCATAACTGGAATTATTGATGTGCCACATTCTTGAAATTTGCACTTCAAGATCTTTGCAGTTTGATCATTTTTAAAGACCTTCAACACTGTATTGCTGTCTACAGGAACTGAGATATTGTTAGGGTCCGGTTTCTTTGTACCACGGTGATAGTCCAAGGTAGAACCAATAATGAAGAACTCGAATACGTATATGGAATAACACAGATATATTACAAACAGGAATATATACAGAGAAGTAGAAAGTGTTAGTACGAACAATCAGGTTTAGTAGTAATTGTCTGAGCGCGACTCTGTTTCGGACTGCCTCTGACTCGACTGACTGACTCGCTCGCTCTGACTGACTGACAGACTCCTGACGGAATTCACTCCAGACTTCAGACTGGACGGTATTTAGTCACAACCCCCCACGAGGGCATCATGTGGCACAAGACCGGTCATTTAATTTGGGATCTCCGAGCCCATGGACTCGGCCAAAAATATGCCCTTTGAACCCGTATACACGGGTTCAGGGTCGGTTTACCTCCCCGAACGAGACTCCGCCCTTCGGCGTAGCTTCGTTCAGGTTCCTCCCCGGCCGAAGGCGGAGAGTTCAACCGATCAGCCCGACTTCGGACTGAACTGTGTTTAGTCACCCCCACCACGAGGGCATTATGTGGCACAAGGCCAGTTTAACGTGGGATCTCCGAGCCCGTGAGCTCGGTTAAAAATATGCCCTTTGAACCCATAAAAACGGGTTCAGGGTCGGTTTACCTGCCCGAAAGAGACTCCGCCCTTCGGCGTAGCATCGTTCGGATTCCTCCCCGCCTCTCTGCTTCCTCTTGAGGCACAGTATTTATTACGTATGGAATAGTCTGTTATGTTATTATGGGTAAGGTCCCATAACAGATATCAATAAGAAAACGCTTTCTGTCTTGTGGTTGTTAATCAATATAACTACATAGTTAACTTTTGTGCTCTGTTTTCCTACTTTTATTATTATTCTATGTAATTAATCTTGAACAAT
>OZ010608.1:5115450-5200450 GCA_963932145.1 Acanthosepion lycidas | reverse complement strand
CTTAAATCGGTTTTGCAAATGTCTGAAGCGGAAAAAAATATCGACCAGAATGTGGGCGTATTTTGTAGACCATTCCGGCTTAATCCTTCTCTGCTGAGTTGGCTTGCTATTTCTATTATTGCTCTGTCCGCCTGCATCATTCTGAATTCATATATATATATATATATATATATATATATATATATATATATATATATATATATATAATGGACTCTCCCATCGTTTTCGACGTATGAGGATCTGACAACTTAATTGATTCAGTTATGAAATTTTGTGCGATAATCTTAAGTGGTACTTAAGACCAGCTAGTGATTTACAAAGGACGCCGCATATGGTGCAAGAGTAAGGGTAGTTGGATGAGATCATTCTTAGATTGGCTGCCCTGTTAGATCTTGCTCTCGCTTCTTGAAGATGATTCAGACAAGCTGATTGAAAACTGCTGAGTCCACTAAAACAAGTTGATCTCCATTCTACCCGCTCCAAGGCTAAGCGCTTGAGGGTGTTATGAGGTACATTTACAGCTGACAAGTTGCTCTTCAGCTTGTCTTTGTATCTTAGCCATGGGCGTCCTACATTCCTGTATCCCCGATCTAACTCGCTGTAAACTAGGATCTTTGGTATCTTGTCATCAGACATTCTCAAGACATGTGCAGTCCATCGTAACTGAGACTGTATGAGAAAAGTCTCGATTCCTCTAATATTACACCTGTTAAACAGGTCTACGTTAGATTTCCTATCTTGAAGGTTAAGTCCACAGATACCACGCAGATAGCTTTTATGGAAAACATCCAGCTGGCGTATATGGTACCTGTATGAAGTCCACGACTGTGAGCCGTACAAAAGGATGGCAAGGACAACAGTTCTGTAAACCCGAATTTTCGTATCCAGTCGAATACCCGGCTCATTCTACAAACGATGGCGAAGTTTGTCGAAAGCACTGGTAGCCTTAGCAATTCGATGCATGTCTTCATCATCTAAAGTTCTAATGCAGCTAACTTTGCTACCAAGATAGGTGAAAGACTTTATATAGTTCAGGGCTTTGTCTTCTACTTTCAATGGTCTCTGGAAATTTGTTGACTCGTGGCTTTTGTTTCTCACCACATAATTGCTTCGGATTAGGACAAGGTTGATGCACTACTTCAGTTTTCTTTATGCTAAGTGTAAGACCAAATGCTTTACATGCAGCAGAGAAACGATTTATTAGATGTTGGGCCTCCTCAAAGAATGTCGCTACAAGAGTCTCATCATCAGCAAACAATAAATGAGGAATAATTTTGGTACGAAGATGGGTCTTGGCTTTGAAGTGCTGATGATTGAAGAGTCAACCAGTTGTTCGAAACTGAAACTTGACGCCACTGTCTGTGTCTGCGAATGCATATTTCAGCATCACCGAAAAGAAAAGGGCAAAATGGACCGGGGCTATGACACACCCTTTCTTGGTGACGTTTGTAACATCAAAGGATTCTGATATGCCATAAGACACGATATTAGCTTTCATTCCTTCATGAAAGGAAATGATGTCCTTTAGCATGATTTCTGTCATGCCGAGTTTCCACAAGAGTTTCCAAAGATCCTCTCGATTCGAACCTTCTCTGCAACTTGACGAAGAGAAAATACCATGTCAATGGTGCCCCGACCCGACCGAAAAGCACACTGCGATTCAGGATAGATGTCGTCAACAAGGTGGATAATAATTCTGTTTAGAATCAGTCTAGCTAGAATTTTGCCTGCAATTGAAAGTAGTGATATCCTCCGATGATTATCAAAGGCACACCTGAAACCCTTGTTTTTGTACAGGTGTTTCACGGAATCATCTTCATAATCCTGAAGAACATAACCTGCCTTCCATATCTCCACGATAAGAAGATGCAACTTTTCTACCAACTTTTGGCCACTATGCTTATACACTTCAGATGGAATAAGACCCTTAAGAGTAGGTGATTTTCCAGTGGAGATTTGCTTGATGGTGTCACTTACCTCTTGATAGGTAGGTTCAAAAGACAACTCCGGAATTTCTGGATTTTGCACAATTAATGTGATGCTTCCTCATAAGTAACTGAAGTGGTGTTTAGCAGATTCGAAATGTCTGACTTATCCATCAAGAGAGTTTCACCATCTGCTGTGAATATTGGAGCATCACCGCTTTCCTGAGAAAAGCCAGCATAGAAAGCCTTTACATCCTTTCTATCTGAGGTTTCTTGGAGTTCAGTGACTTTTTCAGATCACCAACTCTCTTTAATGACTCTAAGAGCTCGCTGAACCTGACTTTTGCACTTCTTGTAAACGATCTTCTTAGCGGACGAGTTCTTGCCCTCAATCCATAATTTATGAGAAGAGGGCATTTGATCCATACGCTGGGATTTATATTTTATATTTTGAATAAATGGGTATTAATATTCTTTTTGAATTTTGTATGAAAATAAACGTATCCATAGCTATAACAAAAATTATTTACGTTTGACAGAAGATAAGTAAATAGAAGAAAATTGAAAAAGGAAAAGTTATAATCTACAGCAAAAATTAATCTGGATGAACGCATTTCTGCTGGTATTTAATTTTAGGTCAACATTTCACCGTCACTTTATTTCTCTTTTTTAATAAGTCAGAGCTATTTAAATGTTTTAAGATTCCGTTTTGCATGAAACTCCGAGTTGAGCAACCGGTGAGAAAAAGAAAGAATATTTTTTAATAAATATTTAATCGATATATTACATCAAGCACTATTTTATTAACACCAGAACTCAATTTGCGATATCGTATATATATATATATATATATATATATATATATATATATATATATATTACAATGTATCATTCATACAAAAAGTAAAGTAGTAAGTTAATGACATAAAATGGCGAATTCTCTATTTTATCTCATTAACTTAACTAATTTACTTTTATATGGATGATTCATTGTAATATAAATTAAACTGCATATATATATATATATATATATATATATATATATATATATATATATATATATATATATATATATATATATGAAGGGGAAAATCACGTTGTCGACTGATATCTCGGACTCCCGCCGCTTCTCTAATAAAACTATTTGGTAAATTCATACGGTGCCATCTTTGTATAATTTCGGTGTGAATGTCTTCTGATGATATATAACAGAAAAAATAATGTCTGTCCTGCGTGTAAGAGGGTAATTTTCAAATGAGAAACGGTAGAAAGGATTTGATGCCTGTCATAATTCATTCATTTTTCACTTTTGATAGATGTGTTTTTTAATGCTTAGCTTAGAAAATTATCTTTTGCGACTCGAAACAAATATAAATCCCAAGATTAATTCCAGACATTTCCAAAACAGTTTTTCTTACGGTAAATCTATAATCTTTATATCTGTAGTTTTATATATATATATATATATATATATATATATATATATATATATATATACAGCTAATAATGCGAGACTCTTCGGTAAATCGAATTGAGTTCTCTCAGTCACCGTGTGTTTATCTAAAAAACAAACAAACAAAAAACGCTTAAATTCACCTTCATCCTGGTTGTGCGCCAACTGCTTAGGAGTAGGATCACCGACTGGCGTCAATTCATCCTGGTTTCGATCCTAGCAAGAGACAACAGATACAGCCTGTCTGTGGATGATAGTATATACACTCACACACACACAAACCCCCCCCCACACACACATATATATATATATATATATATATATATATATATATATATATATATATATATATATAAGTATAGGATTGGTGTATACGGAATAAATTCCAATAACCAACAATTACTATTCTTAAAAGAGTGCTCAATACTGAGTAGAGCAGATATAATTATTTATTTAAAAATTATGACATGAATATGTTATAAAATCACTACAAATTGTTTCAACACCTCAAGTGTCTTATCAAGTGATGATGTTGAATGTAGAATAAATGTTTTTAAAAATTTCAGATTAATTAACGATCCTACACAAGGGGAAAACGCTGTTACATAAGCTCGAATGACCAATCAAAACACAAGACTGAAAGTGTTATTAAACGAATGCTAAGCACTTATTAAAATATAATTTATGCGAGCAATTATATAAAGATAAAAATGGTCAAATAGAACAGAGAAACAAAGAATAGGGAAAGGACATTAAAACATATATATATATATATATATATATATATATATATATATATATATATATATAATATTTAAAAATAATATTATCTAATATATAAAAAAGGAAAATTCCAAACACACAAATATCTATAAAAATATATATTTTATCATATAAGTCGATATACGCCTTATACATTAGGTGAAAGAAAATAAGATAATAAGAACTATCAACAGAAGGGTCGGTAATTAATTTGAAACTTTTAAGTCATTTATTCTACATTCAACATCATCACTTGATAAGACAGTGGATGTGTTGAAACAAAATGGCTATTTTTGTAGTGATTTTATAACATATTTATGTTATAATTTCTAAATAAATAATTATATATATATGTATACACAAAGGAGAGAAAGAACAGATGGAGTAAAAATCCACAGGTCGTGGCATTTTTAAAAAAATGTACTCAATACAAAGTAGAGCCAAATATTATTATAATATTTTTATTGTAATAAATTGCTGTTATGGTCCGGTTCCTTGTACCACGGTGATAGTCCAAGGTAGAACCAATAAAGAAGAACTCGTAGACAGGTATAGAATAAAACAGATATATTACAAACAGGAATATATACAGAGAGTAGAAAGTGTTAGTATGAACAATCAGGTTTAGTAGAGAGAACAATGTAGTCTTGACCAGTATCACTATTTCAATGTCTTGCAGTAATTCTCTGAACGCGACTCTCTTTCGGACTACCTCTGATTCGACTCTTGACTCGACTTGAACTACTGACTACACTTGAACTATTGACTCCGCTTGAACTACTGACTATATTTATATCCCCATTGTATAAACGGGTTCAGAGCCGGTTTACCTCCCAGACAGAGAATCCGCCTTTCGGCGTAGCCACATTCGGGTTCCTCCCCGCCCGAAGGCAGAGAGTTCAACCGAACAGCCGGTCAAGACTTGAGTGACTGACGATATTCAGTCACCCCCACACTGGGGCATCATGTGGCACAAGGCCAGTTATTTAAAGTGGGATCTCCAAGCCCGTGGCCTCGGCTAAAAATATGCCCATTGAACCCGTATAAACGGGTTCAGGGCCGGCTCACTCCCCCGAAGGAGACTCCGCCCTTCGGCGTAGCCTCGTTCGGGTTCCTCTCCGCCCGAAGGCAGAGAGTTCAGCCAAACAGCCGGTCAGCACTTGCACTTGCACGACTGACGATATTCAGTCCCCCGCGCCATTGGGGTATCATGTGACACAAGGTCGGTTATTTATTGTGGGTTCTCTGATCCCGCCCGCTCGGCCCAAAAATATGCCCATTGAACCGGTATAAACAGGCTCAGGGCCGGTTTAACTGCCCGAAAGAGACTCCCCTCCTCGGCGTAGTCTCGTTCGGGTTCCTCCCCGCCCGAAGGTAGAGAGTTCAACGGAAGAATCGGTTCAGAAATGAACGACTGACGATATTCAATCACCCCCTAACCACCACCACCACCACCACTGGAGCAGCATGTGGCACAAGTTCGGTTATTTATGGTGGATTCTCCGAGCCCGTGGTCTCGGTCCCGAAATATGCCCATTGAACCCGTATAAACGGGTTAGGGCCGGTTTACCTCCATGAACGAGACTCCGCCCCTCGGCGTAGCCTCTTTCGGTTTCCTTTCCGCCCGAAGGCAGAGAGTTCAACCGATCTGTCGTTCAGGTGTTGAACGACTGACGATATTCAGTCAGCCCCCAACGAGGGCGTCATGTGGCACAAGGCCTTTTTAACGTGGGATCTCCGAGCCCCTGGGATCGGCAAAAAATATGCCCATTGAAACCGTATAAACGAGTTCAGTGTCGGTTTACCTCCCTGAAAGAGAATCCGCCCTTCGACGTAGCCTCCTTCGGGTTCCTCCCGCCCGAAGGCAGAGAGTTCAACCGATCCCATAATAATTGCAATGAAATATTTTACATATACATATTATTCATTTTAGGATGTTAGAAAGATGTTAAATATCACTACATAATGGCAATTATGTTTCAACACTATAAATGTGTCTCCTCTGGCGATGTTAAACTACTGGCCATTAGTTACTGGCTAGTAGTTTAACATCGCCCGAGGAGACACATTTATGGTGTTGAAACATAATTGCCACGATGTAGCGATTTTTAACATGTTTCCATATCCTAAAATAAATAATATTTAGCTCTACTCTGTATTTAGTCCCTTTTTAAATTACATGTTACATACTGTGGAATTAGATTCCATTTGTTCTCATCTTACTTGAACACACACACATACATACATACATACATACATACATACATATATATATATATATATATATATATATATATATATATATATATGGTGCTCCTAAAGTTTCTACACATAGGCAAAATGCATATTTTCAAGAAATTATATTTTCAGTAACATTTTATTGAATTTGAATGTTTGAAATACCATCTTCAATATGATTTACATGATTTGTGATGAAAAGGTTGATGCACTTATTTAAGATTCACATCAACTCGATGCAATAATTCCATGTTGCTGTCAATTTTAACACATTCACTCTTCATGAAATCAATCAAGTGTGTATCATTTCTGATTTTCATTGAGTAAACATTATTTTTTAGAATACCCCAGAAAAAGAAGTCAATTCTTTCTTCTTTAGAAAAAAAAAACAAGTTTGTGGATGTAAAAAAAAAAATATTGTCAATGAGAACACGGAGATCCGAGTTCGGATTCCAGTCGAGTTCATTACATTTACTTACGGGCAAATTTCTTCTCTCCGTACCCCAGCTATGGTTTAAATAACAAAGCAGACTAAGCTCTCTAACCGTAGTTGACAACCAGTTTTGGCGAAGGACAACTTTGAATTAAAATCCATAGAGGAATAAAAAGTTTCTAGGGCACTAAATGAGGAAGGAATACTTGGAAATTCTGATACTAACAGGACAGATTAAGGAAAAGAAGGACAGAAGAAAATAACAAAATCGCAGCCTGACGGTTCACTATCGTCTTGTTTGGTATATTCTAATCTTAATACGGAATGCATTATTGGCTGAGAATTATCATGCAATCAGATTGCACACTGTGCTAGAGATATGTTGAGCAAGATCTTGGTAAGATTTCAATCAAAATTCTTAAACAAAACTACGCATCATATTTGTGCAAGTGAACTGGAAATAATGATGATGATATAGGAATTCATCTTGTGTTATTCTCAGTTATATACTCTACTCCAATAGCTTAATACCTCGCACCTCCCGCCTGTGGAACATCTTTCCCTATTCCTGTTTCCCTGAGAGCTATAATCTCCAACTATTCAAATGTAATGTCAATCGAGATCTCCAGTTACCTTGATCTATCCACTATCCTTCTCCTCATCCTATCCTCTATCATTCCTATCTGCTCTCGCTCGAAATCTTCTGCAACCTCCTGCATCCTAGTGGCTTCACGCCTTGCTCGGAGCGTAATGCTTAAAAAAATATATATAGCGAGAGAGGGTTTGTCCCTTATGTCTTACACGTAGGCCAAAATGAATATTTTCAAGGAATTCAATTTTCAACAAAATTTTATTGAATTGGAATATTAACAAATAACGTCTTCATCATGATTTCCATCATTTGTGATGCAAAGGTTGATGCACTTTTCAAGATTCGCGTAAACTCGATGCAGTAACTCCACATTGCCGTTAATGTTAACACATTCACTCTTTATGTATCCAATCAAATGTGTTGCATCTGTAAGTTTCATTGAGTACACCTTCTTCTTTAGCATACACCAAAAAAGGAAAAAAAAAAAGAAGTCAATTCTTTTTTCTTTAATAAAACCATTTTGTATCTGTGAAAATAAATCATATATAGTCAATGAGATCTTCTATGTGCTCCGACTTTAGGGATATCTTGTTTGTATACCGGGTGTAGCAGTAAAATTATCCAAATCGTGTAAAAGCAAAATTGTCCAGTTGTTCGATTAAGCTGTGAACCGTTGTAACATAGAAATGATTAAAGATATCTTACTGGAATTCTCTGAGATTTTTATAACATTATTGAATTCTACTTTGAGCAATAAGAACGTGTAATTATCGTCCAAGATTAACAGATGTAAGTGATGAAATCGATCATAAACCCAAAATGACTTATTCATTGTCAGTTATAGCTAAGGATCGGAACGATTGAAATTAAGTTAAATATATATATATATATATATATATATATATATATATATATATATGTGTGTGTGTGTGTGTGTGTGTGTGTGTGTGTCTGTGTGTGTGCGTGTGTGTGTGTGTGTAGGTGTAGCATATCAGAAACAGGAAGGGACGGTAACTTGTCAAATATTGTATAATGACACAATGAATAGGAAGCTGTCATTATTACAACCAGCGTACATGATTATTATTATTGTCAATTATCTATGTTATGTTTCCCGCTTTGTATCCCCTAGAGACGGGTCCAAACTATGGCCCTTAGCCTCTATAGGAGAATTGTCATTTAATTCATAACACTTTTCTTAGGATATGGGATATTCAAGATGATCCTCGTCATCTGTAACCTTCAAACCTGGAGTAACAAAGTGCCTCACAGATTTCACGTAGTATTTCATTTTCAAATCATTTTTCACTGCTCTTTGGACTGTCATAGCTGAAACTGCTCTCCAGTAGGCCTAACGTCGTATAGATTGACTTGGATCTTTTATAATTGGTCTCTTTAGCTGTCAGTTGAAATGATGGCCCCTTTACCTGTTGTGACCTCCTGACCCAAGTTTCCTCTCTACGGTTACTCCCTTTTAAAACTTATACATCGTTCTCTTGATAGTTCTTGAATGCACTTTGAAGATAAGAGCCATAATATGAATGTTGGTTCTATTACTGAAGGCCTGAATGATCTTTTTCCTCCCAACATTGCTCATTTGCGAAGACGGTGAGGTTGACACAAAAGATTTTAAGTTGTTCTCTTTCTAGCTAAATTAGTCAGAGTTTTTAAATAATTCTTACGACAAATGTTATTAAGATAGCTAAACGTCTTAGCTGTTGAGCGAAAACGGTCTTGAGAAAACGAACTGATCCATCGTTAATAACTAAAAATAGAAGAGCATAATCCTTTGCATCTAATGGACTGCAAGTGCGATGTGCCTAACGAGTTCATTCTGCAAGGATCAGACATTACATTTAGAAAAGCACTGTTCCCAGTCGAGCCGATGAAATTGGCCGATTTGGCATGGTGTTCGCTTACATCCGGACAACGTCAGATCTCAGGTCTGTTTGGACCCCTGGCACAAATTGGTACGGCTTAGAAGGGATGCCCTACTACACCAGCCGTATTCACCTGACATTACACCCTATTAGAACTTATTTAAATCCCGAGAAAGATGTCTTGATAAAAATTTCAAGTCCATGGAAGTCTGTCAAAAACACGTAGACTATTTAATTTACCAGAAAAGCGTAAAGTTCTCAGAGGATGTAATAATGAAGCTGCCTCATAGAAGGCGAAAATAGTGGAAGATAATGGTATATATATCACAGAATAAATCTATGTGAATATATCGAAATATTGCGTTTGAAATGACTTAAAAACGCTACAAATCTTTATTCCAACCCAATGCATCTGATTGGGAAGTAGACTGTATTGTCTCGGCTACGCGTTCGTATTTTCTGCTTGGCGAGATATTTATAATCACTATAGTAAGTGTTCCAGATTACTGGAATAAAAGAAAGACGTTAAAGACTGGCTCTGGCTACAAGTGGTTGCCATCGCTTTTGTCAACGCGCACCCAATACGTCTGTTTATTCTGGAAGAGAAAATTCGATCGTAGACATGAAGATTGAACGGGGTGAGATAATAGATATAAAACCAGAATAAACATCACATGAAGCGTTTCCTTGCTAAACGTTCTATAACTGCAATACGATTTCATATTCAATTAATTATAAAGATCTCTTGCAATGCATTAAAATATAAGATTATAGCTGCAAGGGAAATAGGTATATATATATATTACAATCAATCATTCATACAAAAAGTAGATTAGTAAAGTTAATGATATAAAATGGCGAAATCCCTTCGCAAAAAAAAAAAAAAATTAAAGGTGCATTAACCTACAAATCACTCGATGAAAGAAAGCCTTTATACAGCTTATAATTTAAAAGAAAGAAAAAAATAGACCATATGTTCATCGAGTGATTGGTAGGTTAATGCACCTTTAAAATTTCGCCATTTATGTATTAACTTTACTAATCTACTTTTTGTATGAATGATTTATTGTAGTATAAATTGAACTGCACCACATATTTGATATACATATATATATATATATATATATATATATATATATATATATATATATATATATATATATATATATATATGTGTGTGTGTGTATATATATATATATATATATATATATATATATATGTGAAAATATTGTAGAAAATAGGAAAGAAACTGGTTTGGTAAATAATCCAAAGTTCCTTAGTATTTTTGTTATTATTTTTAAAAAATAGTGCTCGATACGATAGTAGAGCATAAATATAATTATTTATTTAAAAATATGATTCCAACTCGCTACATAAGAGGTCTCATGTTTCAAAACAAGAGCCGAAAACTTCAAAATAATATTTGAATTAACTTGAGTTAAAGTAGGCTCTGTTCCATCTTCAAGCGAAATTTTTTTGGGAATGACTTATTTCTGAAATTTACGAGTTTTAATAGTATGGTCAGAATTGAAATCAAAAATTTCCATGGTAACATCAAGGGCGGATTGTTTAGAATCGGCAGGGGAGGGGTGTTAATAATTTGTATCAGTATAGAGTTACTTTCATAGATGCCGGGTCAGGGTAAGGTGGGGGTGGCTAAATTTACGACGGTGGAAGTTTTCGCATAGTCTGGCTTGAGCGTCTACGGAGATTTATTTATTTATTTTTATTTTATTCTTTTATTATATCTCTTTATGAAAGGGATTTGTGTATATAAAAAAGCCGTAACGTTTGTTATTTGACGACTTCATAAAGGGTTATCAGTTTTTGTAGGGTATTAAAATTATGTATATGGGCTATGGATTTTAAAATTTATTTTATATTATGCGTGTTTTTAGCTAGTTATTCAGAGCGTAAGTTCGGTTGTGTCGGCAGAAAACCGTTAATTCTTGCCGGTTGTTTAATAGGTTTTTATTGTTTAGAAGCTTAATAATGTGTAGTTTCTCATGGAGGCACAAAGGGCATGGGCCATCCCAAGTTTTGCAAGTTCTAGTCCTGTTAATGATTTTCCATTTTACTTTAGGTGTCCTATTTTTTTCTTTCAGGTGCCAAAAATATTTAGATAGAGAGGTCTGATGTCTTAAGTTTATGTTGTTGAAGGAGCATTTATGCTGCCCCCATCTGGCTTTAAAGGTATTTTTCGTGGACCCAATGTATATCATATTATCGTTAGGGTTCTCCGTGGATGATATAGTGCATTGGTATACCACAGATTTGATGCAGCACTTATTTTCTAATGGGCTGTCTACCTGGTTTCTACAATCACATAATTTTTCTCTATCATTATCTGATTTAAGTGTAGAGTTATTAAAACTATTCAGGTAAGGGGGTTTGTTCAGGATTTTATTATTGTGTCTTCTTATTATGCCTTCTAGATTTTCAGTGCAGCTGTAACTCAATTTTAGTGTGTTCTTATTGAATATATTACTAAGCCTACTTTTGGTGGGGAAGTGTTTATCGATTAGAGCTAAGAACTTCTGTCCTAGTTTAATACTAACCATTTGGTTGAACGGAGGTGTATACCAAATGATGTTTCTTTTCCTGTTTTTTTTTCTTTTGGTTATTGCAATTGTCCCTATATTTAATGTTAGCATTTTTATAACCACTATTTTTTAGGGCAGTGTTATAGAAGTCGTTATGTTGGTGGAATATTTCTTTGTTAGCGGAGTTACTGCTAATTCTATTTTCTATTGATGAGGGTATATGTTTAATTGTGGATGGAGGGTGGTTTGACTTCGGGTGTATGTATAAGGGGTTAGCATTAGGTTTTCTATAAGGTTGGTACGTGTTGCTCGGTAAGTCTAGGGTTACGTCGAGGAAGTTTACCTTTTTCAATTTAAGAGAGACGGTTATCTTTAAGTTTAGATTTTTAAAATCACTAAACATAATTTTACGGATCTTCTCTATCTTAAAGCTAGTGGAACTCCTCACCACCATGAGCCCGTCATCTCTATACAGTCCGATGTCCTGAATATCAATCTCGCGGTGTGCCGTTAGGTTGTACAAAATTAAAAGACCAACCAAGTGAGAAGACTCTGCAGAGTCTAGTGATGTTACCATGGATATTTTTTATTTCAATTCTGACCATACTATTAAAACTCGTAAATTTCAGAAATAGGTCATTCCCAAAAAAATTTCGCTTGAAGATGGAACAGAGCCTACTTTAACTCAAGTTAATTCAAATATTATTTTGAAGTTTTCGGCTCTTGTTTTGAAACATGAGACCTCTTATGTAGCAAGGTGGAATCATATTTTTAAATAAATAATTATATATATATATATATATATATATATATATATATATATATATATATATATATAAGAGGGGTTTTCCAATAACTTGAATCGATCTTAAATGCGAATTAAGTTTAAGGGTCTAATGAATGTTTTTCTTTTTCTTTCCGATTTAGCGGACATTTGGGCGATATTATTTTTCACGCATAATTGCCATAACGTAAATAATATGATCCAATAGAGAAATAAATTAATTTTCGCCATTAACAATGATTTATTTACTGCTGATTTGATCCGTCTTAATGAAACACCCCTTATATATATATATATATATATATATATATATAAATGTTTGTCATTGATACTTTGGGATGGGGCGAGGAAAGGATTTAGTAATACTACTTCTGTCCCATAATATTTGGTCCGTTCTGCGTATGAAATATGTATGAAAATGTAACAGATATTATGAGACAAAGACAGTAATAGATACAACTACATTTGTCCCATAACAGTTGATACATATATTGTATAAAATATATATGAAAATGTAATAGCTACAATGGGACAGCTAGCTGAAGATCATATTACCTCTGTCCCGTAAATTTTACTGGAAATATCGCAACCATTATTGGATATATGTAGGCGGAAGGAATATATATATATATATATATATATATATATATATATATATATATATATATACATATAAATTTATTTGTTTAAGCATTACTTTTTAATCGATAATAAATGTCTTTGAACACCACCTGATGAAATATTTGAATTATGCATCGAAGCAAATATGTATTTGTTTAGTGGTAACTTAAATGTTCGAATGTAATAACTTATAATAAACTAGCAGTAGAGCCCGGCGTTGCCCGGGGATGTAACAGTAAGAGATAGATCAAGTATCGACCATCATAAAGACTGAAAAATAAAATTGACAGAGATTATTGTTTAATGTCTTAATTAGTTTTTTTTTTTTTTTACGAATTGGTCAAACCCAAACTCAAACAAAAACATTGTTTTCAATTGTTATGAGTCTACCGATTGAATAGAATTTTATTATAAACAATTGTCTTGTAAATGGAATTTTTAAAGCATTCTGAATGTAAAAATAAAGAAAAAGGTGTGCAAGTCAATAAGAAACAGTACCTGCCAAAAAAAAAAAAAAGTTTTGTTGAAATCGGTTAAAAAATGCAGGAATTCCGATCCCATATATAAACGAATACAGACACTCACTCACAAACAACCTGAGTTTTATAAGTATAACTTGATATGAGTTGTCCCCCTTTACTCATGTTTTCAAATTGATTTTGTACAAAAACAATTGTGTTTTTCCAATTTTGGGCGCTGTCAGAACCACCGCAAGGAAATTTTACGTAGTCCTGTGAATTTTTGTTGAAATCGGTTGAAAAATGTAGGAAATCCGATCCAATATATAAACGTACAGACACACACACACACAACCTGGGTTTTATAATAAATAAGATGATTATTGCTCTACTTTTGTATGAAGCTGTCTTTTAAATTAATGTTATGAAAGTTTGAATTTATTTTCGTTTCCTTCTGTATACATTTGACTATCTCTCTCTCTCTCTCTCTCTCTCTATCTATCTATCTATCCATATATATATATATATATATATATATATATATATATATATATATATATATATATATAAATATGAACCTAAAGTGCCAGGCGAACCTACCTAGGCTTTACATACGCGGATCATCAGGGTACACCGGCGTACACTGACGATCCGCGTAGATGGCTGTTTAGGTTCATAGATTTGCTCTACTTAGTGGTATTGAGCACTTTGCTTACTTATTTTTACTTTACTCCTGTCGGAGGTTTTTTTTCTTTGGACTCTGAGCTTGAATTCTAGTCGATTGTTTTCGTCTGAATTACATGTTCTTAGTTCTTTCTTTTTTTTATTCCTTATTTTTCTTTGGGTATTCATTTACAAACCAAAACACCTAAGGTTTTTCCAGATGAGTATAATTACTTATATTCATACGATTATTATTATTATTATTATTATTATTATTGTTATTGTTATTATACATTAATTTATTTGTTTAAAAATAACTTTATGAATGGCTACTAATACTTGAGTAGACGCGGCGTTTTTATTCATTTATTGAAAAGTATATTTATTTATTTACATCTAAAATTTGCATCTGAATAATGGGGAAAATTGCGTCCATTTTTCTCACGAGAGTTCTCGAATATTCTGACCAGTAGAGGGAAATAAATAAATATACTGTTTAATAAATAAATGAAAAACAGAGCAACTACTCAAATATGAGTATCCATTTAAAAATAACATTTAAAGTAATAGATTAAAAATATATCAGATTTAATCCATATATATATATATATATATATATATATATATATATATATATATATAATAAATAAAATATATAGAGGAATGGTGCTCAATATTGGAGATAGAGGCTTTATAGATATATAGTGATGTAGCTAACAGTTACGATGCAGTGTTGTTCCCTATATCCACACCGTCTCTATTTCTCTATTTCTCGCTATCTTACGATTTCACTGAACAGACTGTCGCCATCAAGCGTTGATTCCTATATCCAAATTACTTATCTTTATATACGCTCTTTCTCTAATACTTTTCGTATTTAGTTAATTATAAAGTAAATCAAAGTTGAAGATCATTTGCAAGGCATTAAATTATAAAATTATTGCTTGAAGGGAAATTGCTGCCTAAATATTCTGACCACACACACGCACACACACACACACACACACACATATATATATATATGTATTGAACAAAATAAACTATGAAATTTCTGCAAATATTCTTAAATGCCTATAATTGATAACAGAGGCCATTTGTTTATACAAATACTTCATACTTCTCGTTTTCACTCTCGCGTGGTCATGCGTGACGAGTTGCGGTGCGATTTTTGCTTCGCATTTCATATACACAATTTGTCGTTGGTTGGAAATCTTTCATGCAACAAAAACAGACTATCATTATTGTTTTTTTCCGTGTATTGTTTAATATATTGAAATGCTATTGTCATCTTTGATAATGGCTTATGTAACCGAAAGCTTAGATAGGATTAAAAAAAAAATGTATCAATATGGTTGATTGATTTCGTACATTGTTTTAGTAAATGTATTTGCAATAAGTCCAGGGAAAAACTTCTTTTCCTATGGACGAAATAGTCATCTGTATGATGTAAATTATTTGGATCTCATTAATTGTAATTCACACGCACACACACACACACGCACGCACGCATATATATATATATATATATATATATATATATATATATATATATATATGTGTGTGTGTGTGTGTGTGTGTGTGTGTGGAGAGAGAGAGAAAAAACGATAATGAATAGTGAAATCAACATTTCATGGTGTCGTAAACTATAATTAGAACTATTCACTACTATTTCTTTAGTAGTTTAGTCTTCAAGCTCAGGATTAATAGTATTAAATAGTTCGCGCACGTCGTAAACGCATGTGACACAAAGTCGGACTAACGTTAGTCTGTCGGCCATACCGCACACAAATTTCCAAGCAACCTCGGCCCTTACCTTTTTAGAAACGCCCCATCACTGGGAAATAAACCCAAATCTGCCTGCGGGCGGAAACGCACCTGGAGCTTTGGCGAAAATTCAATGAATAATAATCCCATCCAAAGGGTAAAGATTTATTTCTCCACCAACTGTATCAACTGCTATTTATATGAATACAACACTTGGTCATTGTTTGATTTGAAACCCCAACATTATCTTCAAACTGACAGTCGCCAAGCAAAGTTGATTTCTTTGGCCTCCCTACACACACACACACACACACACACACATACATACATACATATATATATATATATATATATATATATATATATATATATATATATATATATATATATACAGTGTAACCCGGATATAAGAGAGTCGTCGGGACCGGAGTAGAAGTATCTTATATCCGGGTTTCTCTTATATCCGGGTTTGTTATTTTGTTTAGGTAAGTATGGCTCTAATTTGGGACCGGATAAAATCTCTCTTATATCCGGGTTTATCTTATATCAGGGTCTCTTATATCCGGGTTACACTGAATATATATACACTCTTCGATAAATTGAATAGAGTTCTCTGAGTCACTGAGTGTTTATCTAAAAATAAATAAAAAAAATTCACCTTATTCCTTACCGTGCGCCAACGGCTGAAGCGTAAATTGTCCGACTGACGCCAATATATATATATATATATATATATATATATATATATATATATTGGGGTCGATCCCAGTGTGTTGACCCTTTTGAGCGAAATTATGTAGCCGGAAACCTTGGGGGCCATAGATAGCTGTGCTAGTACGAAGTCAAAAGTCATCGTGGCCAAGAATTATTGATAACACTAAGACCAGAAACTCTAACTACGGTCTGCTCAGCATAGTTGCATTATAAACAACAGGTGATCTCTGTGGATGTTGAATAAACACAAATGCGCCTAAGCAACCTGCCATAGTAGACGGGTATCTTCGAATACCAGTGGCCAGTTATACACCAACTTAGGAATGAGCTCCACACATGGGAACGTCATGCTCTTCGTTTGGTGGGACATTAAGGTTCTCGTCCATCATAATGTGCTGAACCGAAGTTGCTACTGCGAAGACGTATTGTTGACAGCTGGAAACATCGCATAAAAAAATGCATGAAAACGATGCGAATATTTATAAATATTGAAGGAAGTGTTATTGCACAACACTCAAGGCCACCTCTTTTCCGATTCACCCAGGAAATGATTATGGCACGTAATATAGAGATTTTTGACTAATTCTTCATACTGCCCTGAACTTGCTCCATCTCTTAGATCATTGTCACATTTTTCGAAGAAAAATGATTAACTGTGGAATGATTCGAATGATTCGAATTGATAGTTAGTGATTCTTCGTATTGAAATCTGTAGAATTTTACGTCCAAGTGATCAACAATTTGCCAAATTATGTTATCGATAATGAGTGGAAATTATATCTTAATCAAATATATAAATTAAGGCCAAAAATTCATTTAATCCTTTTCTATCTTCAAATGCGATAACAGTCCAATCAAAAGAAATTCATGCAAGAAAATTTTAAAAATCGATAATACCTCGACAAAATAATCAATTAACAAATCGTTACACACACAACACCACCTGTGGCCACTTAATAGGTGATAAACAACACATTTAATAGTCCATTGATAATTTTGCTTGATTTAAAAGAGTTTTAGTGACGTATTTCTAGTAATATTACCCGTGATGTAGAATCTATTATCTATATTATTTACTGCCATATCCATTCAAAACATAGAAGATCATGGCTCTCCGTTGCTTCCTTTGGTTTAATTCAATCAGATATACGCTTAAGCGATCATGTATCTTTCGATACATGACTGACGAGGAAGATTTTTTCCCGTAGTAGGTTGTTATTTATTTCTGCGGTAGACCAGTTTCCATCTAAGGCTATAGAACCAGGTCTGTCGTGCTATTTACCCATAGCTGGTGGGAGAAGAAAAGGATTCATACCTTTCCCAAGGGCATTAGCACGTAAGTGAATGTAATGGATACGACGGGAATTCAAGCTCGGCTCTCCAATTCCTCAAGAATTTATTTATTTTTTTGAGATCAGTCAGTTATGTGCCATGCATGATACATGCTTAGGCGATCATGTCTCTTTCAATACATGACTGACGAGGCAGATTTTCCCGTTGCTATTTTTTTCTGCGGTTGACCAGTTTCCATCTAACGCTAGAGATCTCGATCCGTCCGATGTGGTGGGGGGGGGGGAGAAGAGGATCCATTCCTTTCCCAAGGGCATTAGCACATAAGTGAATGTATAGATTCGACTTGAATTCGATCTCGGCTCTCCGATTCCTTAGGCCGAGCTCTCCATTACTCCACTGTGTGGAAATATTCGGAAATGTTCCCTTTGCATTCCCCATTAGCTGGTATTCAGTTTTTCTTTTTTAAGGAATTGTTGCCACTTAAGGTAAGCAAGTTAAGTCCACCCTGTTATTTAACTCTTAACCGTTTAGCTCGTAAGTGGGGGAGAAGAAAAGGATTCCCGCCTTTCCCAAGAAATTTTGGGCTAAGGCGAACGTAACAGACTAGCACGGAGTTGAACACGAATTGTCAAATTTGGACCGATACCAGTTACACTACTGCGCATGCCTAGCGGGAAAATTACTGTATCATAAACGGAATATATATATATATATATATATATATATATATATATATATATATATATATATATATATATATATATATATATATATATATGACATTGTTTATCTCTAATTTTGTTACTAATATGTTTAGTCTGTTCGAGAAATAATTCCTCATTATGTAAAAACGTGGAGAAAGTCATTAAACCAAAGATGACCAATCATGTCTCTATTTTTAGATTTTTTTCAGTCATTTCACCCTAAGCAAAGTTAAATAAGGGAGTTTTCTTGCCCCAGTTAACAACAGATTGTTGGTCAATTTTGAGATCAGCTGCCAATATGATATTATCGAACTGATTAGACATACCATTAAGGCAGGATAAATAGCTGTCATCAGGTTTAGCTTGCTTTGTTTTACGGCATATCAACCACAATGGGTCATTTAATGCCGATAATTTTTATTGCTGGTAATATTTTTTTTCAAAAATATATAGTTGGTATTATTTTCACTTCAAAAATTTATTGCTAATAATAATTTTTTACAAAGTATTTCTGGTATTAAAAATATTTTTACATTTTCATAGTGTTTTGTTCCCAGTTTGGGGGTTAGGTATTTACCACTAGTTGGGGCCCTAATAGGTGCTACCATCGTAGTTTAGGGTGGACCTAGGAACGCCAGCAGTTAAGAGGTGGTTCCACGCTTCTCAAAAACTCCTGATCAGAGGCCTTGCTGTTGGACATAGTTTATCGTCTTACCCAGGAAGCTGATGTAGTTTATCGTCTTACACAGAACGCGGATATAGTTTATCGTCTTACACAGAACGAGGATATAGTTTATCGTCTTACCCAGGACGCTGACGTAGTTTATCGTCTTACACAGAACGCGGATATAGTTTATCGTCTTACCCCGGACGCAGATGTAGTTTATCGTCTTACCCAGGACGCTGATGTAGTTTATCGTCTTACAGGGGACGCTGATGTAGTTTATCGTCCTACCCAAGACGGTATATCATCAAGATAGATACCGAGTTTAGAACTGATGAGATCAGGAAGGTCATTTATGAACATTAGGAACAACCTAGGTCCAAGCATAAATCCCCGGGAGACAGCTCCATTAATGAAAATGATGTAGAGGAGTGGTCATTCAAGATAACTTTCATTTCACGATTTTATAAGACTGAATAGTTTCAAACATTCGTCTAGAAAATCAATAACCTTTCAACTTGTGAAAAAAATCCCTGTTATCTTCCTTCGAGATGTGTCCAAAGCAACAGCCTGAACTTTAGCATTTTTATCTAAAGCTTGATAGAATCTTTTAGCAATAACTGTTTTCCTTTTTTTCATATATATATATATATATATATATATATATATATATATATATATATATATATATAGATATATCCTTGTGCAAATTAATTGAAAGCAAACAAATAATTTCAGTATTACTTACTTTTGTTTCGTATTTCCCAATGAAAATTCACGCAATTTACATGTTAGTACTTCATATATCCATTCCAGGGAGTTGTTTCTTTCAGACTGACCACAAATTGTCGATTGAATTTAATCAAAAGAGTTTCTAGGCCAATCTATAGTACTTTGATTTGCTCACTACTAAGTCTTGACAGTGTGTTCGTGCAGCGTTTTGATTTTCGCATGCTTCCTTGGAGTAACGTCCATCACAGACAATGGCCGTAGGACAACTAATCGACAGTCGAGACAACAGTATCTTGACGTCATAAAAAACTGATGCATTCACGGTTGACGCAATATTTTTCGAGGCCAAACAAACTTCATCATCAACCCAGAAAATAGATTCATATTACTGCACACCACTGCAAATGACCTAATCCGAGGCAAAAATAGAAATCAATTACACCCTGTCACTCCAGTGGGTCTAAAACTGACTGTATGGTGAATGAAAGGAAACTAAAGCTATTGTTTCAGTTAATTTGCACAAGGGTGGATCTAAAGCTTGATAGACTCTTGATAGACTACTAATCCATCAGCAGCTGACCAAAAGAAGCGAAAGTCATATTCCTTATCTGTAAGCAGTCTCTCCGAGGTGAGATGCTTGACCAATTTTGATTTGATTAGAGCCACTAGTCCGTTGCTAGGAAGAGGTAGAAAGCTAATAGGTCGATAGTTAGAAGAATTAGACAGTTCATCTGAATTCTTGGAGACTGGAACTGCAGAAGAAGATATTCAACAAGCAGGAAAGTAAAAAGCAGCAAAGCATTTACTGTTGAGTTTAGAGAAAACAGGAGACACTTTACGATAATATAATTATTGCAGAGATACAATCAAGTCTACGTTGCTAACCATTGGAGATTTCTCTAGCAAGCAGAAACGACTCTAGGATTTTGCTAGTTACAGAAAACAACTGCATCAGATCACAAACAATTATATCTAAACTTGACAGTCAATAATACTTGAGACTCGACTACAGACAGCTTGTTGTTTTGAAAAAGTACGATGAAATTATGGAAAAAATAGAAATTTCATTTAATGAAAGAACTGACATGTTAATCACACACGAGGGAGAACATTCTATTATTCTATATAGCGTGTCTGTTGAGGACGTTGGCGATCATGGCTCTCCTCAATTTCCTGATTTTGTAGCTCTTAATACATATTGTATTTTTTAAATCTCTCCTAAGCTTTGTTATACCATTCATTTATTCAAGCTCTCTAGGTATGTTATGCATTGTTGTCATCTGTCCTTCTTGCCTTCAATCTGTTATGTGAGTACCAAATTCTCCAAGCCTTCTTTCCTCATTATTTGCCTTAGAAATTTCAACTGCCTCTTCCTCATGTTAAGTATAAGTGTCCTTTTTGGGTTTTTTTCTTTATAACTTCGTCGTTGATTACATGTTCGGTCTATGGTATTCTCAGCATCCTTATGTAGAACATATTTCTGTTGTTTTAAGTATCTTCTTAATCTGGGAGTTAATTTTCCAGCATTCACTTCCTTACAGGAGGTCTAATATTACAGAATAGTTCACTACTCTTTCTTTGATTCTTACGAAATGTTTGTTTCTTAATACTTTGCTTATCTTTCGAAAGGCATCTTCCGTTATCCCAATCTCCTGATTACCGTGTCACGCTTTCTGTTCTGTGTTAAACAAAATAATCAGGAATTCCTTTAGACGGAGAACGGAATTATTAAGAAACTGAATAAAAGCATTATTCTCTTCATAGCATTTGACCCCTCAATCTATGGGTTATATGACTTGTACCTGGAAAATCATTGTTTTCTGAAAAATATGGTTAATACAATATCCTTATGAATAAAGAATCGTTGTTACAATCTGTTATACAGGAATAGTGTCACTGCCGACACTTGAGTTTAAACATTGATCGCCAGTGTGCAAACACAGGCGATCGCATTATTGAATTAAGTAGATCACGTGACCATAGAGGAAACGCATATATAGGAAGTTATGTGACGCTTAGATTGATCGCTATTCTAGTCTATCCTCTATTCTATACGGACAACCATTTCTCCTCTATTACTATATGGACCGCTATTCTCTACTCTCTTCACTATACTATTTTTCTATTCAGATCTCTATACGGAATTACTATTCGAGCGAGTATTATCGAGGAAATAATATTAGTGTGAGTGTTATTAGAAGGCGTCTGACACAAGTATTGTTCAACGGCGTTACTATAATTGTATCTGCGATTACAATGTCTCTACTACAACGAGCATTACGAAAGTTACAATGGTTACTCGTTGGCATCACAAAAGTGTCAAACGAACGTTCCTGGACATCAAAAAACAATCCAAAAAATGTGTTTCTATATTAAATAGCCAATAAATGAATGATAAACGGAGCAAAAAAAAAAGATCAATGAATAATGAAAGCCTTTGAATGTGGACTCAGTAATAACAAAACCGTCGAATGCTCGGGCCGGGAGAAATCTTTAAAAGAAAATGGGAAAGTTTGTTGGCATTTTTGTTAAGTGGGACTACCCCAGGAAAACCTGTGACACGGAATCTTCATTAAATAATTATATATTTTGGCTTGCGAGAAAAAATAGTAGACTCGTCGGGCTTAGTACAATGGTTCGAACAAGAAAAGGATTGGGACACGGCACAGCTCCATGGGCCTCTCTGATTTGGAACCATTTGCCCATGGGTGTATCACGCACACCACTTTAGACAACGACAACACCTTTCCATAGAGTAAATTCTCTAATTACAACAACTGATCGTAACTGAAATAGGATCTGAAAATCGAAACTCATTGCCAGAATGCCATATATATATATATATATATATATATATATATATATATATATATATATATATATATATATATATATATATATATAGTCAAACCTAGAGAGCCAGTCAAACCTACCAAGGCTCTCTAGGTTTGACTAGTTCTGCTCTACTTTTGTATTGAGCACTTTAAGTTAGTTGATTACTCGTATCGGTTTTTTTTTCTTTGGGCTTTGGACCTGTATGCTGTACGATTATTTTCGACAGACGTTCATGTTCCTAGGTCTTTATTTATTTAAAACCTTTTGCCCTTCGAAAAGGTTTTCCGAGACGAGTGCAGTTACCTATATATATATATATATATATATATATATATATATATATATATATATATATATATATATATATGGAGAGAGAGAGAGAGAGAGAGAAAGAGAGAGAGAGAGAGAGATCCACATCCACGTGGGCGTGTTAGAACATTAGCATTTTGCCCATGAGACTTGGGTTCGAATCTCATCATGGTCGATTTGTCAGGAAGTAGACTTTATGATGTTATCGGACTGAGAGGTATGCCACTCATAAATGTTGAAATTGTCCGTTGAGAGCTGTGCAATCACGTTGCCGAGGACTTGAGCGTGCTGGACATGTTCAAACTGCTGATCAGTTAGATCAACAGAAACTGTAACTAAGGTTTGCTCAGCATAGTTGCAGTATAAACCACAGGTGGGCTCTGTGCATGTTGAATAAACGCAAATGCGACTGTGCAAGCGTCTGCAATAGAGATTGGCTAGCCGCCCTATTAAACGGGCATCCACGAATACGAAGGGCCAGCTATATATATATATATATATATATATATATATATATATATATATATATATATATATATGGGTATAACATGAAATGTATTAAGTTCGACAATTATTTAGTATATTTTCCGTATATACGTTATTTTTATAGATATAATTTATTTAAATAAATACTCGGTTTAACATTAAACAGTAATAAAACCGGACTGAATTTTTAATAAAATTCGTAGAAAATATGCGTCCTCCGATAGAAATCGAACCTGTATGAAATATAAAAACTGCCATTCATTCTCTCCTTCATTCCCTCCTCCACATAAGCTAAATATCACAGAAGATTAGGCCCTGTAGCTTTAAGTAGCAGTTAGTCTATCTGAAGGTCGAAAACCCAGTGAAGACAATGTCAGACCACTCTCGTATCTTTCTTAATACTTCATGCTAATTCATAGATATTAAGAAAAAAACATGAAGAATTATGATCAACTACGTCCTAAAGGGTTATGGAATTTAAAAAACCAAAACAAATCAATGGTTTGCAGCTTTTTTTTTCCGTCAGTGTATTCTAGAAATCGTGATGTGTTGGAAACTTACTTGTTTAGAGAATGAAGTTGATTGTTTAAGCTCTTTGTTTCAATAAGAGAAACTATAGCACATCAAAATGGCGTCGGCTACTCGTATTATCCTCACGTTCGCTTATAAGAAAAACTAACTCCAACGAAATAATAAACAAGAATAAGGCGATAAATCAACAGAAAAAAAAGCGAACACAGAAAAATAAAAATTGGATTCACTTTAAAAAAAAAAGAAGACATATGTCTATAGCGCATCGCGTCCCTTTACAAGTAAAGATGTTTTCTTTGAAACAGAACAGTCTGTAAAAAGCCTGTACAAATAAAATAATTTGCACTGCGCATATAATTATGAATAGATTCTTTGCAATTCGGTTGTTCGCCGGTCTTCGGAGAAAATTCACCTTCACGGAAAAATGTGGTTAGATGCATTTTTGTTTTTCTTTGAAAAACTAGGGACCGCTTGGGAACATCGGGTTCACTCCGAAATATGTTTTGGTTTTAAATAACTCACAAATTGTTGGTGTGAACTAAAAATCAATCAATCCGTTAAAAAGTTTATGAACAGTTTTGGTGCCATACAATCGATGTGCTTATCGATGGTCAAATATGTCTCTGTACCTTTTCTATATGCAACAAAAAAGAATATTACTAAGATACAGAAAGACAAACGTACTTACATACCCCTCTATGTATATATTAGGTTGGTGCAAAAATAATGACGTAATAATGTCGTTTTTTGACGTATTTTTAACGTCAAAAAACGACATTATTACGTCATTATTTTTGCACCAACCTAATATTTGTACGGCTCGAAGTCGTGAACTCCATACAGATACGATATACGCCAGCTGGATGTTTTCCATAACAGGTGTCTTCAAGGTTAGCCTTCAAGACAGGACAGTGAATGTAGACCTATTTAATAGGTGTGATATTGAAGGAATCGAGACTTTCCTATTACAGTCTCAGTTGCGATAGACTGGTCATATCTTGAGAATGTCTGATGACAAGATACAAAAGATCCTAATGTACAGCCTTTTAGATCAAGGCTACAGGAATGTAGAACGTTCATGGTTAAGATCCAAAGACAAGCTGACGAGCAACTTGTCAGATGTCAATATATCTCATAACACTCTCGTGCGCTTAGCCTTGGAGCAGGTAGAATGGAGATCAATGTGTTTCAGTGGACTCAGCAATTTTCGCTCTGTACGTCTGAAGCGTCTTCAAGAAGCCAGAGCAAGATCCAATAGGTCAGCCAATCTAACACTTATATCATCCTACAATCCTCACATTTGGTCCTTTAAAAATCACTGGCGAGTCTTAATTGCCAATTAATATTATCGCATTCATAACTGAATCAATTGTTCAAGTTGTGAGACCCTCACACATCGAAACTGACAGTAGAATCCATTTTATATATATATATATATATATATATATATATATATATATATATATATATATATATATATATATAGTGTACTGGGAGAGATCATTATTCAAGCATATATTGTTAAACGTAACAGAAAATAAATGTCTATTATGTTTGATTATGATTCGTTCTAATCTTTGTAGGGTGCCTTTAATTTAGGTTAAAAATAAAGATAATTTTACATAGCTGTTACTTGATCTAAGGCTTCGGCTCACATGAGCCATCTTCAGAGTAGTTATACTGACATTTAAACAAATATATTCACTATCAAAGATGCTATTCTGTTATGTCGACATAGAAGATCGCTACATATATATATATATATATATATATATATATATATATATATATATATATATATATATATATATGAATAAAAAGAGACAAGAGAAAAACTATTCTTAGCGACGGCTTTCGTCCTCTGAGAGACTTATCAGGTAATTTGCAGCACGTGTTTATATACAAAGGCGAGGATGTCTAGTTCCTACAATGTTCTTTAGTACTTTCACCATGACGGATGCAATGGCCAAGAGGATGACTTTTTGTTTCCATAGCGCAATATTCTTCATTTTTCTGATATGCCTTTCTGAGCCCCAATCTTCCTTATATATGAGAGAGAGAGAGATAGAGAGAGAGAGATATATATATATAGAGAGATAGAGAGAGAGAGAGAGAAAGTGAAAGAGATTGAATGGAAATATAAAAGAGACGCCAAACACTAATTACATGCGGTCTGTTATCACCATCTTTGTTGTTTTTATCACAAATAATAAATAATAATAAATATCAAATAAAGGGTTCAGTTCGAAATTCACTGTAACTTAGCCGGATATATATATATATATATATATATATATATATATATATATATATATATATATATATATATATACCTGGCGGAATCCGTAGGGTACAACAGTCGAAACGTTGTGATAACACCAAATACGAGGATACTAGTCCGCATGTAATTAGTGCAACTACTGATAAATTCTCATCCTAGAATTCCACGTAAAAACGATATAATATTTCCATATTCTTTACTCGTGATTGGCACATTAAATCTATCCGTGTTTTGTACAACAGAGGGATGATGAGAATGCCATGGACTGGACATGTGAGCAACGACGAAGTTGGAGAGAAAATTGGACGGAAAATGACCCTTACGCGCTGAAATTAAATATAGTCAGTTGGAAAAGAGGCTTTGACACCTGCAAGACATATTGAAGGTAAGAGGACCTAAACAAAACACTGCATTACCTATCCAGTAATCTTGGGCAAATGGAGGCAAAATAAAGTTTAGGAGACATAAAAAAAAAGGAGAAAAACCTACGAGTTACAAAATTCAGGAAATGGGGAGAGCCCTGATCGACAATATACTGAAGGAACAAGATACAAAGAAAAAAATGGATAAGCAATGGACCAAATATTTGAAGGGATAAGGGATAGGTTGAGAAGATACATGTGATCCATGAGCTGAATCATGAGATAATGGTTAATGGAATGTTCGCAGATCCACCATGTCTAAAAGAATTCACTTCTTTCATTCGATATCGATGTTGCAATGTTTTTTAAATAATAAAAAATACATTTTTTATTGAAATGTTTAATAATAGATATTCTTATCATAGAAACCTGCAAAGATATTCATGCAAATTATTCATACTATCAGAAATTTGAAAAACATCGAAAACAAAACTTCTTCAAAACCTTGCATTTTAATGGTTTCAAGTGAATTACCGCACACAGTTTATTGGTAACGCTTCGAAGATGGACCAATATCAACGAGTCATATCACAAGAGGGAAAATAAAATGTCTGATTTATTATATAAAATTGTCTCCGCCCGTTTATCAGAAAAGTCGGATAGAAACCTACCCAGTCTTTTTAACAGGAATCGAGGTTTAACTCTTGCTTTGGAATGGGGTTCTATTAGGTTGGTGCAAAAATAATGACGTAATAATGTCGTTTTTTGACGTATTTTGTAACGTCAAAAAACGACATTATTACGTCATTATTTTTTGCACCAACCTAATAGTTCCTTCTAAAGTCTACCTCGACTTTTCTTCTACTTTCAAATTTTCTTCTTTTTTTATTTATTTTTTCTCTCAATAGGATTAGATAGGTTCATCTATCGCCCGGTTCACACACCTCCCCAGCCTTTTGACCAGGAGTAGAGGTTTTTGTCCTTGTTACCTGCTTAGTATTGAGTTTTTAGTCCTTTCTAAACACTTTACATTTTCTTTCTGTTGTGACCCCGATAGGTCCAGAAAGAAAGGCACAAGAGACGAATAGAGTTAAACACATATATTAACAGAAACAGTTCTACAAACATATACGAGAGTGTTAGAGATGGAATGTTCGGTCTGACTGTCAGAGCTTGACTGTTGGAAACTTCCGTCGCCAAAAGACAGTGCCTGCTTCTATTTATAGCTGGGAGAGTCCATGCGTGAGTAGGTAAATTACCATAACACTATCTATCTATCTATCTATCTATCTATCTATCTATCTGTTGTGGCCTTGTTAGGGCCAGAAGTTAAGACAAAAGAGAGGAATTGAGTTAAACAAATATATTAACAGAAACATTAATACAAACATACAAACGAGAGTGTTAAAGCAAGAATGTTCGGTCCAACTGTCAGAGCTGACTGCTGGAAACATCACCTTTTAAAAGGCAGTACCTGCTCCTATTTATAGATGGGAGAATGCATGCGTGCGTGGGTAAATTACCATAACACTTTCATTCCCAGTAACCACTTGCCTGTCAATTAAAGAATCTAAGAAGAAACACTATTAAGGAGAGAGAACAATAAAAGAACAAGAATTAAGAATAACGAAGGTAGCGATGGCCATTGTATTACACTTTTAGAAGATCAAAGTTGACTGGAAACCGTAAGAGATTTCAATAAGCTATGTCTGAGATAGAAGAGAAACTAGCATAGAACGTACCTTTAGATGTATCCATTTAAATTGAAAGAGAGTAAATCTTTGTCACCAATCTAATATTGTGCTTAAATTTATAAAATCTCGGTACCATAGAGGAAATTTTATCAGAAAAATTGCCATGAAAATATTTATAAAGACGTCACAGGAAAACTACATCATGCCGGTGGGAAAATGACTGTAGCCGAGATGCCAGGTCAGTACCAATAACATTGAGGATTTTTCTTTCGATTTTATGAATCTCGAAAATATAGAGCAGGGCCACCAGAAATGATGTGGCGGCAATATTCAAAAAAATGAAGAATCGTAGAATCTCGAGAGAAAAGTTGTCTAAAACGACAGGGAACCAACTTTCCTGGTAGCAGACTTAGTAATCGATTCGATATAATTTTTCCACTTCATGTCAGCAGAAATTGTTTTTTTTTTCCCATTTTGTTTAAAACTAGACAGATTCTCACGTGACCCGTCCTTGGCAATCTCAACATTTTTCGTTAAAAACTCTTTTCTGCTGAAGAAAGAGGGCTAAGAGAATTTAACACTCACAGGACATATCGAAACTAAGAGAAACAGGGGGAAGAATAAGTAGCCTACTCGATCAGTTTGATAGAATTGACGGCAAAATATGAACAAAGAGGGATGATAATGGGGGTAAGTATGCCTTCATTATATCGAAATGGAGAGGTGGGAAGACGGCATTGGATCGTTTTGCCTGGCATAGATTTTATATTCAGGCTGCAGAAATAAAAGGAGAGAAGGAGAACAGAAAAGGAGGTGTCGCAGCGAACGCCCGAACGAAGTCAGATATCTTCGTCTTGTTTCGGCCAGAACCGATCGTGTTCTGTGTCAAAATGAGTCGGGTGGCGCCAAAGATTGGAAGCAAAAAAAAAAAAAAAAAAGATAACCTTTAACACCTTTTAAACATAATTCTTCATTTTAATCAGTCAATTGCCTTCTGTTATCCTGCTGGCGATTGTAGAGGTGAGGGGTCGCAAATCTCGACAGCAGTCGTTGTTGACGTCGTTTCCGTAGCAAGTAAGATTTTACGGGAGAAATTTTCTCGCTCAACTGGTTTTGATTTCAGCGTTATCCTTCTCCTAGGTTGGTTGCCAACTAAGGCTCAAGAGGTAGCTATTTAATCTATGCATACCTTCGTAAATAAAATAAAATCATTGGTAGTGAGGCTCTTGAACCCTAGAAATCATTTGTTTGACCCTCACGAGACGAAATCGACGCGAGAGTTACCTACTACTACTAGAACTATTACTATCCCGACATACATACACATATCTATATATATTTATATATAAGGTTTTCTCAAAGTCATTAGAGAAATGGAAAAACTGGATCCTTTTAAATGTTTACATAATATAAAGTAAATAGTGATGTATATATAAATTTCTATATAGGCGCCATTCGTTGCACGAAAGACAAGTAAGCGATATTCAATTTATATCCAAGTAAAATAAAAACATAACATTAATAAAACTATTAATATCATTAAAAGAACATTAATAATAACATATAATATAATATGCAGCAAAAATTTAGCTGCAACTTAGTTTTTCGCAATGACTTTTTTAAAAAATTGTTTGAAGAATTTGTGGACACTCCGTATAAAGTAAGTTCGAACGAATTCCATTTTTTCCTTTTTTTTAGCTTACGACGTTGCAGCCGGGTCTGTGTACATCTGGGGTTTCTTTGACTTTTTGTTTAATTCTGAAATGTCAAATTTTATTTTCTGGGGGCGTATGCATAGCTCGTTTCAAACACAATCACTAAGGTGCTTATCGCTGTGTTTTCTTTAGATTATCTCCCTTGGACAACTTCACAGATCTCGCAACTTCCCGTTACCCGGCTTTCAATTTCTCTATGACCCTACTATCGAATCACTAATTAAATTGTTTCATGGTTAATATTCCCCACAAGCAATTAAGACGTATGTTTGGTCTACTGATCGAGTAAGCCAGCCATCATCTATATCCAGATTAATTTAAGCTTCTTATTGTCTAAGAACTAACGCTATACAATGATTAAGTCTTAAAACCCGATCATCATAAACTGATATATTTATTTATTCATCAGTGGATAATATCAATTGATGATTTAAACTTTTAAACGTCATTCCTCCAATATTAAAAAGATGGATCTTGAAAGAATGATGCCTATATCGTTGAATGTTGTCTTATAGGCAACCCTGTGATGCATGAGGTCACTAGTTACTGGATTTCATTTATTTCCTGTTGAATTTAACTGTAAATAAAGCTGAAAGAAGTTATTTCTATAACGGAATCTATACTTCTCGTAGAGGGAACAGGCGAAAATCATGACAAATTGGCTTAAAGAATTTCCATCTCCATGGCGCTTGGAATATATTGCGGTGTAACATACTGTTAATAATATTAAAATTATGAAGTTTTTTTTATTTATTTCTCCTTTTAAATTGTTTATTTCTATATGATTAATAGTCCCCAGAAAAAAATTAAGGAGTATGTTTGGTCTACTGATCAGGCATGGTATATATCCAGATTAATTTAAGCTTATTATTATTGTCTAATAATAGTCATGCAAACTAACGCCATAGAAATATAAATTTCTATATGGGCCCCATTCCTAGAACGAATTAAACTTAAACGATATAAAATTCTTTAATTCTGGTAATTCTATACTTGCATTCTGAAACACTAAACATTAATTGCGGTCTAAAATATAAAAAACTTTAATTTATTAAAACATAAAAACATTAATAAAACTATTATTGAATGAACTTTAATAACATTAACATTCAGCCTATCTATCTATCTATCTATATATATATATATATATATATATATATATATATATATATATATATCCAGTAAGATGAGAATGAATAGAGTACAATTCTAACGTTCGCAACATTTAATTTAAAAGAGGGCTCAATACAAAATAGAGCAATTTTATTTATTTTAGGATATTAAATCGAAAGCATGACTAAATCGCTACACGATTAAACTTGTGTTTCGATGCGTATCAGTGATTTAACATTTTTGGTGTAATATATATATATATATATATATATATATATATATATATATATATATATATCCAGGTAAGAGGAGAATGAATATAATACAATTCCAACACTTGTAATATTTACTTTAAAAGAGGGCGCAATGCAAAGTAGAGCAATATTATTTATTATAAGATATTACACCGAAAAACATGTCAAAATCACTACACAATCGTGTTTCGATGCGTATCAAATGGATCTCATCAGGCGAGTGTAAATTACTGGTGAGTGAACGATTTATTTAGATCTAAAAGCAAATATAACCTACGTTGAATTTAAACTAAGCGAAGAAGCCAAAATAAAAATTAATTTTTTATAAATGGGCCATGAGCCGTAGATTGGCAACTAACGGCAGACAGACTTGTTGTAAGTGGTTACATAAATAATGCAAACTAGACAATGTCGTTTTTCATTTTAATTTCTTAGGAAACGACATTGTCTAGTTTGTATAACTTATGTAATCATTTACACCCACTCTAGTAAAAAATCATATCCGTCTGCACCCAATATGGATAGCCTGCTGAACGGAACATTTCTCTGTGAACTCACTACTACAAACGTTAAACGTTGAAGACAAACCAGCCACAAATGTACAGAATGCGCGAACGTATGTTTATATAGACTTTTGTTCATGTTTATTGACAGGAATCCGTCCCCAAAGTTTGTAAAAGTATTTTTGATACACACTGTATATATATATATATATATATATATATATATATATATATATATATATATATATATATAGTTTATGCAAAACTAGGTAATCCGCATGGGTAGACCCAAGGAGGATGATATCCAGAGAGCTCAATGTAAAGTTCAGAGCAGATATGTTTGAATAAAAACAGACCATTTTAAGGTTCCATGTAATAAGTTATTTCACCACAACCCCTTTAACATGGCTATGGATCATCAGACTTTACTTCCAAAGGTTGAAACAATTTTTCTTGTGTTCTAACAAGAGCTTTCTTTTCTGGACAAAGGGTGTGTAAGAACTGTCCAAATGTTTTATATTTCCGAGCGCTTCAGGCTATAGCATTAGCCCGTATCAAGGATGATAACAATATTAACTACGAACAAAGCCACAATGTGCTAACCGTATTCGGAAATTAAAAACATCCCTACCACACACTAATACATATACAGAATGCACACACTCAATTAAGCTGAAAAATCGAATCATCCTTGATAATGGGTAACGCTATAGCTGAAAGCGCTCGGAAATATAAAACATTTGTACAGTTCTTACACACCCTCTGTCCAGAAAAGAAAGCTCTTGTTAGAACACAAGAAAAATTAAATAAAAAGGTTAACTGTTGTACCTTGTCTGTCGTTTTTAATGAAACATGCATATATATATCTATATCTATATCTATCTCTCTCTCTCTCTCTCTCTATATATATATATATATATATATATATATATATATATATATATATATAGTACAGGTATCAAATCTGTTGGTATATAATCCAAGTGGATCCTAGTAATATCAAATATTAAAACTGATCCACAAAGAGAGCCAATGTATTTATTATATTTTCGTCGATTGAAATAGGCTTATTCCCCATATGAAATGATTTTGGATTTTACTCTCTCTCTTTATATATATATATATATATATATATATATATATATATATATATATATATATATATATATATATATTAACCACACAAATCAAGCCCTATCGGCATTTCTTACTCACACAACATAGGCATGCATTCGAAGGTGATGAGGTTTCACACTTATACGCACACCTAAACTAATATATGCACACACGCATATCATGCACACTCCCAATGAACAAATCGTAACATACATTTAACACGCCCATATCCCGTTCCCAGCAACCAATAAATCTGTCTAATTGACCAAGAAAGAAATTCTGAGTAGCATGAATCTCCGCAGCTTTTATTTTAAAAACAACTTAAAAGAGGCCAATGACTTATCAAAATGAACGATAAAAACAAATGAAAACTCCAGATACAGTTCATTTTCTCCAGAAAGTAATCCATTCCTGTAGTTCCCTGTCAGTAACAAGCTGGATTTTTTCTCTCCTGATGATGGACATGCTGACCGAAACTAGTCGAAGAACCTATTTGAAATATTAAAACAAAAATATATTAATATACAACTCTGTGTGTCTGAAAATTTAAATTTTCACTACTTTTTTTTTATCGTTCAAAACATATATATATATATATATATATATATATATATATATATATATATATATATTTATATATATATATATATATATATATATATATATATATATATATATATATGAATAACAAAGTCAAGATGAACAACTATTCTTAGCCCACCCGTTTTATGCTCGGCGGGACTTTATCAATAGGTCGGCTAAGAATAGTTTTTCCTGTTGTCAGTTTTTATTCATTTTGTTCCCTTACAGATACAGTGTATCTGAAAATAATTTACACACACACGCACGCACACATACATACATACATATATATATATATATATATATATATATATATATATATATATATCATTCAATGATAAATTATTGAATTATCTGTATGGAGTATAACACAAATAAATTGTGCCTCAAGATATTTTACTAATAACGTAATCGCTAAAAAATCTTTTTTTTTTTTGAAGAATTTAATGCAGAATAATTTAAATATTGTAAACTGTTCAATAAACCTCAAATTTCCATATAATATCCACTGATTAAGCATACAAAGCAAAAGAACTCGGAAAATTTAAAAAGATTTAATGTCTAAAAAAGCAAAATGCTAAATCGTTCAATATCTAAATCCTGTCAAATATTGTCTGCGCATGTCTCTATTCATACACATGCGCATGCGCATTTCAACAAATATGATATAAAGATTAAAACAAGTAAAAGGAATCTAAAAATACCATTCAATTCACTTCACTTTGGTTGGTTAGTAATCTTGTTGAAAGCCAAAAATGTAGAAGCGAGACAAAAAATAAAAAAAAGAAACATTTCTTAATCTGATGTAAGAGTTCGCCCTTTTCAGCATGGCTCTTATCTCGCCTGGACGGTGTTCCTAAATATTTTTTTCAACTTCCCGACTTTATTTATTTTCTGTCAAGAATGAATGGAAACAGCCGATAAATTATCATTCAGAAACATGAATATTATTTAGAATTCGATTCTAATTTCATGGCTTACAGGGAAAAAACTCGTGTAATTTTGATTGTCTCAAATACTATCGTTATTTAAGATTAGAAGGTCATGTTACAATCTCTCTTTCCCAGTTAAAAAGCATGCTAGCGTTTCCACCCACCGAAATATTTAAATAAAGATATCAGAAAAATGATAGCAAATAGAAATAAAATAAAGCGAAGTAACAGCGTAGCATTTCCCAATGTGAATATGGTAAAAACACGTATGCATAATGACGGTTTCTAAGAGAACACAGTTTCAAATCATGCCAGAGAGCCAATATTTTTCTTTAATAAGATTTCTAAAGCCGATAGACGAAAATGAAGAAATATACTATTTATTAAACAGATTCCAACATTCATATTTCTATACACTTAAGGGTTCCATGACTTTGACACGAAAAAAATATTTCCAAACGAAATGTCATTTTGTTCTGTCCTAAAGTAATCTTTCTCAACAGGTGAACATGTTAGTCAAAATAACATTTGGGACCCTTTTGAAAAAAATATTTCCTTCAGTATGACAAAAAAACAAACATTTTGGAACTTTTCTTTCTGAAAATCTAAAAAAATCTATCCTATTTTTTGGGGGGTGGGTATTTCACTATTCCCTCACAGACGGGTACACCTGGGAACAGCAGCAGTTAAGTGTTGGTTCCCCGTTGCTCTCCCGATCGGAAAGTTTGCTACTGTAGTTTATCATCTAACAGTGTAGCAACATTTTTTAACCATCATAGTGTGGCATACTTCCTAGACATTTACACAGTCATAAAAATGATCTGATCTCCCGGGTGAGAATCAAATTAAATGCTCCATCAGATAAACTGTGAGCCAAGAATGTTAAACATTATATTGTGGCAGGGTCTCAAAATATAAGTTTGATCGTAGATTGAGACGAGGCCATAAACGTTTTATTTCTGATGAGGATCAAATTGGTTATATTATCAAATGGAGCGATGAACTAGCTTGTTAACCATAGATTAAACTTATTAATTATTGTTTAGCTCAGGTTCACCATATTGAGCATCTGAGTATGGCACTACCTATAATAGTAAATGATTAAGGGTTGATTTACAAAATCTAAGTTATAGTCTACTGTACGTTCACCAAACTGTGGATCACTTTTCCCTATAGTCTCAAAACATTTAAGAACTGAAATTTTGTCAGTCTGCTAATATAAGGAAATCAGTGAACAAGACCAGGCGAGACAAGATCAGGAATGAGGCAATAAGAAATATGGTAGGAGCAATACCAATCATACAATACATTGAACAGGATCAAGTGGTTCGGACACCTCACTCGTATGCCTATCAACGAACCAGCCCTGCAAGCATACACCTTAAGGCGAGAGGCAGATCAAAAAGACGCTGAAATGACAGACACTCTCAGAGGCCACGAGATAGCTCTCTTCCAGGCCACTCACCATATCGCTGGCAAACAAATGTGTCTCCCCGCGATACCTAACATCACAGGCGGAAGGGAAAACTAAACACTAAACTAAACTTGCTCCTCTTCTAAAACATCCTAGTATTTCCATGAGCACCAAGAAAAATCTCATCAACGCTATTTTTCCTACCAACGCTGAGATACAAGTGCAAGACATGGCCCCTAACAAAAAACCTTGAGAGGAAACTGATCAATTGTAAGATGAAACGCCTGAAACACAGGCGATCCTATTATTGAATTAAGTAGATGAAGTGACCTTAGTGGAAATAATATATATGGGAGTTATCATCATGACTAACGATTGTTATTTCTACTTTATCCTCTATTAATATATGGAACGCTATTCTCTACTCTATTCACTATACTATTTATACTGGTCACTATACGGATTACCAATCCATCGAGTATTATCGAGCAAGTACTATTAGTGCGAGCGATATTCGAAGGTATCTGACACTACTATTGTTCAACAGCGTATTATAGTTGTATCTGTGATTACAAAGTCTCTACTACAACGAGCATTATGAAAGTGAAAACGATTATTCGTTGGTATCACAGAAGTGGCAACGAGTGTTCATTGACATCACAAAAAGATCATTTGAGAAATGTTTTACTCTATGAATTTCATAAAGGTGTTTGAAAAATCAAAATTCATCCAGTACGCTTACACCCTTGTGCAAATTAATTGAAAACAAAAAAGAATAATTCCGTTATTATTTACACTTTTTTCATATTTTCCCAATGAAACATGACCCAGTACACATATTAGTACTTCGTATGTTCATTCCACGAAGTCGTTCCTTGCATATTGATCACAGATTCTCGATTGGATTTAAATCAGGAGAGTTTCTGCGCGAGTCTATATTACTTTGATTTTCTCACTGGTAAGGCTTGCCAGTATGTTCATGCAGAATTAAAATTTTCATACGCATACTTGGATTAACGTCCATCGCAGGCAAGGACCATAGGACAACTAATCGACAGTGAAAACAACAGTTTCTGTGTGTAATGAAAATTGATGCAATCACGGATGACGCAACATTTTTCAAGGCCCAACAAATTTCATCATCCACCCCAAAAATAGATTCATATTACTGCACACCACTGCAAATGACCTAATCCGAGGAAAAATAGAAATTGATTATACCTTCTCACTCCAGAGGGTCTAGAACTGACTGTATGGCGAATGAAAGAAAACTAAAACGGTTGTTTCAATTAATTTGCACAAGGGTGTATGTAATTAAATAAAATTCGTTTACTTCTAAAATCGGCTCATCGTTTTATTTCGTGAGTAATAATCTAGCCAAATAATTATTGTTAAGTCTTAATTATTTGATTTGAAGAAACTCCACTCTGAGACCGAACCTGGTGTCTGTTTTCAACTGCAATGCTACAGTAGACAAGAATTTATACAAGTGTTTGTAGATTGATTTTTCTTCTTTTCTGGTTATCAAAGCTTTGTGGTTATTTAAAGCCGAAATCTATTTTTAATTTCAAGAATATTTTTTACGGGTGAATATTTCATTAACGATGTTTTTAGAATAAAACTGACTTATCCAGCTACAAATTCTACTATTTAATCCATAGCTGGAAGGAAGAGATAGATTAATACATTTTCCAAGGTTATTTGAACATAGATGAATATAACGAACCTGACTGGAATTCGCTCTCTTTGCACCATCCACACACTCACCCAAACATAATTTTACCATAGAATAGGATTTCTTAGGATAAAATAACTGCATTGTTTACTATAACAATTTATTGAATTTTCAAAAGTAAATTATTAACATGTTCAAAAATGTATGCATTTGTCATCAAATGGATACAGTAGAAACAAAAATTCGAGTAAAGCTTATCTATTTCGTAAATATTGCTTCTGATATCACGATTTAAAAAAAAACAGCTAATTAAATTGACAAGAACATTAGTAGATAAACATCAGTCGTCTTCTCGAAAATCAAAATGATATGTCCCGGAAAGGGATATATTTGTTCAGAGTAGCAAAGTGGTTTTCGATTACTGTAACCGAGTAGGACAATCTAGCAGTTAACCGTAATGGACTGGTCCTCGTCGTAGTGGTAGACAATAGGCATAGGCAATAGGCGAAGACAATAGGTGTAGGCAATAGGTATTCTCCTGTATGTCCACATCAGTCTGTATTTATTGCTGACACCAGCCAATCATATTACTGTGAGGGGGAACCCAGGTGTATGCATATTCATTCATTACATCACAAACAAGATAATTGTATTTGTATTTACATCGTTCGTTCTGTTGTTTCGTCCTGGGTAAGACGATAAACTATATTCGCGTCCTGGTTAAGATCATAAACTACATCCATCAGCAAGACCTCTCATCAGGGGTTTTGTGAAGTGTAGAAGCATCTCTTAATTGCTGGTGTTCCCAGGTCCACTCTGATCCGACGTGGTAGCACCTCTTAGGGTCTCAGCTACGGCAAATAGCTGGTCCCAAAACACTATGAAAATGTATAATATGATTTGATACCAGCAATGCATTTTTGTAAAAAATTACGACCGGCAATGAATTTTTTGAAGAAAAATTATTGCCAGCAATACATTTAAAAAAATATTAGCAGCAATACATTTTTTGGAAAAAAAAATTACCATCAATAAATATCACGTTGCCATTAAATAACCCATTGGGATGTTGATATGCCGTAAAAGGAACCAACCAAACTAAACGGACTGTTGTTCTCAATTTTATTTCCATATTCACAATGTTTTTAGACTTCCTGATTATTTACATGCGTTCCTATGGCATTCTATACATTCATCTACAGAATCACCTTTCCTTTGTCGCAGGCCTATTTTCATTTTGAAGAATAATGTCCAGCATTCGCTGCCAAATAGGACGATTAATTGCATTATTTACATTATTCAAACTGTTATCCTCACCTCCATTATCATATTCACAACGTTTCGGCCGTTGTAAGCTCCGGCCTTCTTCAGTTGATTAGAAATTTCGAACCCCCACCGGGGTAGTTTTTTCTAGTTCTACGTACCGTACCTCTTACGGATGTCTCAGTTATTTCCCTTTAACTCAACCCTCCAATGTTTTGCTTCACCACATCTGTGGCCTGGTATTGAACTCAACTCTTTGGGTTTAATCACTGGATCTAACTAACGTCTTTATCCACTGGGCTAGGATGTAGATAGATATAGGAGGATTATGTGTAGCATTCTTTTTCTTTACTTCTCAGGAAATTCTCCTGGTAAGTAATTCTTTGCTTGAAAGGCATCTTTCGCTGTATCACTACGTTTCCTTATTCGGTTTTCTGTCATCAGTGAAAATATTTTTCAGATATTTAAATATCTGTGTTTGTTTATTTGACATCTCCAGTTCATAACTCACATCTTGAGTTTTTCTTTTGCTGAAAATCCTTAATTGTGTTGCCTCACAGTTAGTCCATTCATCATGCTTTCTTTTATAACCCTGTCTAGGATTTCCTGCAGTTTTCTTTCTGTGTATGTTCCGAACTTCTTCAGCTGATATAGTTTGGAATTTCAAACCAAACTCTTTATTTACTCCATAGGGGAAGGTTGCTTGAATTCTACATTTTACAGTGTTGTTCGATAAAAGTGACTCATCTGATTTATTTTACTAAAAATATTTTTTGTATATTGCTTTTGGAGTTAAAATAATTTTTAATCTTACTAATATAAAGACCCCTTCCCGACCTCCTAGGAAAAAAAGTTTATTCACCCTAAGTTATTCTATTGATATTTATAAATTTGGATATAAATGAGATTCAGGAAAAAACTCTATGCAAAAAAAGTGATTCAGATATCGCATTCTAATGATTAAACTGGTAAATTTAAAGAGCTTTTGACAAAATATTGAAAACTATTTTACAATACACCTAGAACAGTATTCTAGAGAATTCTAGAACAGATTAAATTAAATCTAGAGTATTCCAGAATATTCCAGAAAGACTCATACAGTATAAAAACAGCTTGAAATAGCCACTCAAGTCACTAACCAAATGAAAGGGTACGAACACGCATCAGAACCACTTAAAGCATCTATTATTGCCCTCTCGAAAGCAGGCAAGAGAGAAATGGCAGAAATTGCTATAACCTCGCAGTCAACTTTCTCTCGAGTTCTTAGGGCACACAATGATGCCACTCCTGCTCCAAGGAAGGAAACAAGGGGATGAAAGAAAAAGATTGATGATAGAACTGGCAGGGTAATCAAGAAAGAAGTCGCGAATAATAGGACTATAACTAGTCAAGAAATTACAGCCAATATAAGCGAAGAGCAAGGTGTTAGTCTTGCCTTTTCAACAGTCCGTCAGAACAAGGTTACAAATCTTGTTAGAACAAGCCTACAAATCTAGTACACGAAGGTTTAAGCCGCTAATAAGCAAAGCCAATAAAGCCAAGAGACTGGAATGGGCGCACTATTACAAAAATTTCACCGTAGAAGACTGGAAGAATGTTCTCTTCTCCGATGAAACGAAAGTTGAGCTAAATTCAAAGGATAAAGTGAGTCACTTTTATCGAATAGCACTGTGTGTCTTTTTTTTTTGGGGGGGGGTATTAATTCTCTTTAGTTTTTAGTTTTTGTTTCTTCTGCTGGGACTAGGTATTGAACTCACAACACTTTGTCATTTTTCGAATTACTCAACCACCGATTTTAAACATTGGTCGATGTGTCCTTGGAGACACATAGCCCAGTTCGACATGGTTGGCCAAGATTCAACAGTCGTCTGTCTCAGAGAATATCTCTGCTTTTAAATGCATCGCCATCCCAACTGAATACCGATTTTTGCTCTGAACCAAAGCACGGAGTCACATGAGGCTAAAAATCAATTTCAATCGATATTCGATCATTTTCTGCTCAATTCTTCGACCTTTTTCTGGCACAACAGAAGCAGCTGTTTCTGAAACTGCGTGATTTATTTTCTGTCTTTCTTTCTTTTTTCGCAAAAATAAACCGTGTTATTTTTAACGTTACTTCACGTGACTATTTTTAACGTTACTTCACGTGACTATTTTTAACGTTACTTCACGTGACCATTGTCACATTTATTCGTAGATTTCTTTGTCTATGCTTCTACAAAGATATTTGATATTGTCGAGTCGTTATTATTTTTTTTTTCTTTCTTTCTGGATCAGTGTAATTTTCCTTATTTATTTTTGCGGGGGGCGGACAGTCTGGTTTCACGATTAGACCATAACAGCGACAGCAAAAACAACATTGCGTCAGAAAAAATGGTTTGAAAATAAATGAAGATTTTTATATTTGCTTCGAATGTATTATTGGAACTTCCGATAAAAATGAACGATTACTTTTACAAATCAATCTATACACGTCGTGTGCAATGTTAAACTTTGGCTTTTCCAAATTGTTATTAAGCTTGTTTTATCGGAGTAAATTCTCAGAAAATTATTTCAAACATATAAAATATATAATGCTATTATTCTTCATAAATGTTGTCTCATTATTGCTTGATCATGTTGTGTAGATCTCTTTATCTTTATTGTTCATGTTGCCAATAGACTCAGATGACTTAAGAACCGACATTTTGCCAGTCTGCTAAGATATTTACGAAGGTTAACAAGTACAGAAGTTTAAATAACTGGAAAGCGTTTTAACAGAAAAATGGAAAATATGACACCGAAAACCAAAGGCGCATTAAAAACTAAAGAAAGTATTAAGAAAGGATTTTAACTGGGCTAAGATGTAGGCAGATATAAGAGGATTATGTGTAGCACTATTTTCTTTACTTCTCAGGAAATTCTCCTGTTAAGTAATTCTTTGCCTGAGCTTTTGAAAGGCATCTTTCGCTGTATCAATACGTTTTCTTATTCGGTTTTCTGTCATCAGTTAAAAAAATTTCAGATATTTAAATACCTGTGTTTGTTTTATTTGACATCTCCAGTTCATAACTCACATCTTGAGTTTTTCTTTTGCTGAAAACCATTAATTTTGTTGTCTCACAGTTAGTCTTTTCATCACGCTTTCATTTACAACCATGTCTAGGAATTCCTGCATTTTTCTTTCTGTGTATGCCATTAAAATATTTTCAGATGCTTATCATATGTATTTCAGATTGTGTCCACCGATAATAAAACTTGATAGGACTTATAGTTCTCCTGGGATCCTTGTTGTAAAAGTAGAAGAAATCCGGCGAGAAGACACACCCTTTGTCTACACACCCTTTTCTAATTTTGTGAACCTTTTTAATCATTTCACCCTAAGCAAGACAATAAAACCACTAAGATGCAAGAAGTTACTGAATGTGATAGAATACGGTCAAAAAACAATATTAAAGAGAGAGAAGTAGAAGAATATGAACGCGATAGAAGAAACTGTTAGCATAGAACTTACGGATGCATCCAGCTATTTCTACTGTAAAATGATGAGACCTTGCCGCCAATTTAGTACTGTGCTTAAATTATACAAATTAGGCTTGACCCTATTCTAGTTTATTCTAATATCTTTCCCAAATAATCCAAGTTTTCCAAACATTTGGTACACAGATATTACAGTCAGGCATATAACTTATCAATAATATACAAAGAGATCGGTTAAGTCATAAGCGAACATCACTGACATAATTCTTTGTTGAGGATTGAAAAATCTAATAATGAAGTAAAACAGGAGTTTATCTCGTAATATAAATGGTTTTCGTCTTGAGTAAGACGATAAACTACATCCGACAGCAATGCCTCTGATTAGGGGGATAGAGGAGAGAGAAATCACCTCTTAATTACTGGTGTTCCCAGGCCCACCCTGATCCGAGGTGGAAGCACCTTTTATGAGACGGGGGGAAGCTATGGGCGAATTGTTGACCGCCAAACTGAAGTCGCCGTGAAGGTGCAAAAATAGGTTTTAATACCAGAAATACATTCTTGAAATATGTTTTTTACCAGTAATACTTTTTGAAGAAAATATTATTGACAACAATACACTGTTGAGAAAAATAATTACCAACAATACATTGTTGTAGAAAAGTTATTACTAGCAATTCATTTCAAAGAAAAAAATATTACCAGCAATACTTTGTTGAAGGAAAAATTATTACTAGCAATACATTTTTGAAGGAAAATTATTACCATCAATATATTTTTGGAGGAAAACTTATTACCAGAAATACATTTTTAAAGGAAAGTTATTACCAGCAATACATTTTTAAAAGAAAATTATTACAATCAATATATTTTTGAAAGAAAATTATTCCCATCAATATATTTTTGAAGCCAAACATATTACCAGCAAAACTATTAGAAGAAAAAAATATTACTAGCAATACATTTTTGAAGGAAAAATTATTACCAGCAATACATTTTTGAAGGAAAAATTATTACCAGCAGTACATCTTTGAAGGAAAATTATTACCATCAATATATTTTTGAAGCCAAACTTATTACCAGCAAAACATCTTTAAAGGAAAATTAATATCAGTAATACATTTTTCACGGAAAATTATCAATATATTTTTGAAGCAAAACTTATTAGCAGCAAAACATCTATAAAGGAAAATTATTACCAGCAATACATTTTTGAAAGAAAATTATTACCATCAATATATTTTTCAAGCAAAACTTATTACCAGCAAAACATTTTTAAAGAAAAATTATTACAAACAAAATATAATATACAAGAAATATATATAAAAATACCAGCAATAAAAATCGTGTCGACATTAAATAACCCATTGAGTAAAACAAAACAAAACAAACCAAACCAAACTAAACAAAACAAAATCTTTTTTTTTTGGCATTAAATAACCCTTTGAGGCTTTGAGGGTTGATCTGCTATAAAACAAAGCTAACCTGTATTTTTACACGAAAATCCTGTCGCCCTGGGTATGATGATAAATTACATCCGACAGGAAGGCTTTTAGAAATAAGAGTTGAAAAGTGTGGAACCATCTCTTAATTGCTGGTGTCCCCAGGTCTATCCTGATCCGGGAGGGGTCACCTGTTAAGGTCCCAGCTATTGTCAAATAATTAACACCCAAACAAGGGTCAAAACACTATGAAAGTGTAAACATAGGTTTTAATACAAGCAAAACATTTTTTAAAACAAATATTACCAGCAATACGTTTCGGAAAAAGGAATATTACCAGCAATACATTTTTGGAAAAAAAAATATTACCAGGAATGCATTTTTGCAAAAAATGATTACCAGAAACATATCTTTAAAAAAATATTACCACACATATATTAAAAAAAAACAAAACATATTATCAGCAATATATTTTTGGAAAAAAATATTACCAGCAATACATCTTTGGAAAAAAACAAAAAACAAAAAAAAAACATATTACCATCAATACATTTTTAGAAAAAATATTACCAGCAATATATTTTTGGAAAAAAAAATATTGTCAGCAATAAATTTTTTGGAAAAAAAATATTACCAGCAATACATTTTTGGAGAAAAAAAATTACCAGAAATACATTTTTGGGAAAAAATATTACCAGCAATACATTCTAAAAAAATATTACCAGCAATAGAGTTTTGGGAAAAAATGTATATATGCATATTTGGAAAAAAATATTACCAGCAGTACATTTTGAGAAAAGATATTTCCAGAAGTACTTTTTAAAAAAGAATATTAACAGCATTAAAAAAAAAACTTGTCGGCATAAAATAACCCATTGAGGTTGATATGCCGTAAAACAAAACAAACAAACAAAACTCCTAAGTGAAATTTCTACTGAAACAAAAATGAAGTTTGTGAATTTGAAGAGGAGGATGACTTAGTGGTAAATATCCAAGTGGCTGTGAATTTTCAGAAAGAGTGTTCAAACCACCGAAAGGTATTTGCTTCTACCGCTTTTTGTGAAAAGTAAACCGGAAGACTACACATGTTAGACAAGAGATTTAAAATACGTATTGTGAGCGTTTCTATTGGCAATCTAAAATTAACAGCCAGACAAATAAGGAACGGGTGAAGTTTTAGCAATGAGATTTCTCTTGAGTATTATGATTAAAAGAACAACTTGAATCATTATATAATAGAAAAAAAAACACGCCATTAACTAAAAACATCTGAATAAAAGACAGAAAATAAATCTTACGTAGTATGCTGGTTTTATAATGGAACACATCTATTCTTTAGTTATTCCCCTACCTATAATAGGTAGTAGTAGCAGTCGCTGAGAGAGTCGCTCAGTCAGTCGATGTCGGACGACCGTTAGTCGGATATTAAAGTATCAGCGGCCACAACTAGATTACTGAGTCATTACCTATTGTATCAAGTTCCTAACGTTTTGTACGTCGAACCTATTTTAGGACCGACTTAGTACAAATACAAGCCTCCACTGTGAAACCACTACATAACAGCTGGAAAGTTTCTTTTTTTTTTAAGCATTTAAAAAATAACATCTTGTCGGCATTAAAGAACTTCTTGAGGTTGATATGCCGTAACACAAACCAAACCAAACCAAACTAAACATTATTGCCATATTCGCGATGTTTCAGTACCAGCCTGCTTCAGGTGATATACGTTGGAATTTCCAACCGTACCCTTTATTTACTCCACAGGTGTAGATTATTCTAATTCCACGTGGCATGACTCAGCTTCAGTTAGTTTCGTTTAGTAACTGAACTCTCTCAGGTTTTTCCTCAATCCGAGTCACTATGCATTACTCGACCGTGACTCTTTATCCTCTGCATATATAGACCTCAATTGATTTATATGTCACTTATGACGTAATCGTCCATCTTCGAAAAGGTACATCATAGAAACAAGACGCTGAATTATTTCTTCCTTTTTTTAATTTTCTTTTTCGGCTTTAAACATTTTAAAGAAAACTTTATCACCTATATTGAATAATTTTTTAGATTGAAATTGGCGAACTTTCTTCATATTCCCTGGCAGTAATTTGTCAAAAACTTTTCTAGCAAACATGAGCTCTGCAGGTGACATTTTTCGCGGTGACTTTTGCATTTGACATCATTTGATACACACACGAAAACTTATTGTAGTGGCGCTCTCTAAAACACCATTTTGGTTGGACATGAAGCAATAAGTGCTCCAACGAGAGACAACACAATCTTCATGAGCGTTCGGGTTACTGCCAGGAAGAATGAGAAAACATTCCGAATGAGAAATTCTGGATCTTGTTCCATTTAATGCCATGTGGAATTGGGACAATAATTCGAGACAAAGGTAGCGGCATCAAATCACTAATTCAACGCTTAGACGTTCTGTAGTAATAAAACATACTTTTACAATACAGTGATATATCGGTTTAAGTCGTTTCGAGTTACGTCATTTTTGAAGATAAGTCGGTGTTTCTTAAATATTGAAAGGAAAAATAAAACTCGTATTAGTTCGTTTTAATCGAGGTTATGTCGGCCGTTAAAATATTAGAAATGTCAAAACACTAAAGGAAAAATAAACACATATAAAATGATATTTAAATAAATCTAAAAATAATGTATATATATATATATATATATATATATATATATATATATATATATATATATATATCATAAAATCATCAAAAATATCAAAAACAAAAAAAAGTTATCATAATAAAGTATGTTCAGCAGATTTCAAATTCCTGCCAACTCGTGCGGTGTTTTTTCCGCTCCAAAACTAATTTTGAATTCAGACTTTTTACATCTGTGCTCTGCCGTTGACATTCTTTTAATTACATTTCCATTGTGATTTAGAATAGATTTTTGCCCCTGGCTCTGAAGAAAAGTCCCAGTGCAAGCGCTAATGCTAAGCATAAGGCCACATCACTTGACGATAACTTGGAAAATAAATATGTTATTCCGAATATAATACGAACATACCATAGATAATGTAATAAGCAATAGGGAAGAATTATTTACGGTTTATAGTGTGGAAATTTCTATTTAAGGCGTTATTTGACATGCGCCGTGACCTCTGAAACCAATGAACTATGTAGAGTGAGGTATATTTGTAAATAATTAAAATTCCATTTTTAGCTCCTTCATTTATTGGTCCAAGGGCATTTGGGAAGGGGTTGAACATTTAGTAAAGAGGAATGTTTATGATGTTGATTATATTTGAATAAAGTAGGATTGTACTTGAAAATTCCTGATCCCTTCTAAGATGACACTGGAAATGGCTTAAAGTAACACACGGACGACGGGTTTGCAACTAGTATAAAGAACTACAGAAGATAGAATTTGCAAGTAAATTCACCTTTTTCACGCTGTAAATATTCCCCTACCTAATCATTGTAAGTAAATGTCAAGAAATGATTTGATTCTTGCTGAAGTTATTTTTTTTCTTTTATATAAATGTCTTAGGTTGCTTGCTTTTATCGTTTAGTCATTAATGACGTTTTTAGTTCGTTAGTTCTTTGTTGTATTTAAAGTCAGTTTCGTAAGTGATTTGAGACACGAGTGATAAAAGGAAAGTAATCTATGTCTGGAAAAATTATTGCAGTTCAACTTAGCAAGCCACAAAAGTAAGCATCTGCTGAACTTTGTCATATTCAAGAGAAACTTTAAATGTCGGCTGAAAGATTCGTATATGAATTAAGATATAATATCTATCTATCTATCTATCTATCTATCTATCTATCTATCTATCTATCTATCTCAGTCTGTTCCTATCTATTTATCTAAGTTAGTTCACATCTATCTATCTATCTATCTCAATCTGTTGACATCTATCTATCTACCTATCTATCTCAATCTGTTGACATATCTATCTATCAATCTATCTCAATCTGTTGACATCTATCTATCTATCTATCTATCTATCTCAGCCATTTCATTATGTAGATATCTATATATAATAATAAATGTTAAAATTTGATAAAATTAAAACGAAATAATAGTGGCAGAGAAAGAGCGTGTGGGGACATAGGAATCAACACTGCTTGTAGAGTAGGTCAATATATCCAATCTCGCTTTCTTTCTTTCCCTCTCTGTACCCACTCTCTCTCTCTCTCTCTCTCTCTCTCATATATATATATATATATATATATATATATATAATGTATGTATGTATAATTACTACTATAACTATCCCTAGAGTTTATACCTCTTACGTACTCATTCGTATTACTATCTTCTATTCCTACCCTTCCTCCCCAACCCCTCACTCTTAGGACCCTTGTGAGATGATGTGCCTAAACTTTTGATCGTGGCTATCGGTAAGGAATCTTTCCTCACTAGCCAACAGTCAACACCTCACCCATCCTTTAACAAACTGCTGTCAACAAGCATTATTCATTCACTCCACTCTCTTTTTTTTGTTTTATGTATATATTTTCTAAAAACAAATGGAAAAAAGGAAGTGACGTTTCACATACGGCTTGCTTACAAGCAGAATTGTTCATAACCATTTTTGGTTCTGACCCGTCGAGGTGCAATTGAAATGCACCGAAACGAAGTTGCATCTTTGTAGTGATTAAACTGATTTTGTCTATATGATAAAATTATAATAAATAATTAACGCTCTAATACCGATATCGAACCCTGTTTTGGATTAATGCTGTGAACGTTAGAATTTATATATTACATTCGTTCTCCTTGGATACATATATATATATATATATATATATATATATATATATATATATATATATATATATATATATATATATATATATATATATATATATATAGTGCCGTCGATTAAGTTTAGCATGGAAATGATTGTCTCCTCTGAGTGTTTACTTCAATGTCCATTTTTATTTTTATATACACTCTATCCCTGGTATTGAGCACTTTAAGCCATAAACATAGCCCAGTTTAAAGTTATGTTTTATTATATATATATATATATATATATATATATATATATATATATATATATATATATATATTACAGAGAAAAGAGAAGCTGTAAATGTTTTGGTAATAATGTGGATTTTTTTAATATATATTATACTTTAATTTCCATATATTTTGCTACACGCGTCTTGAATCTTGTGACCTTCATTAGGCGAAGAATTTTTATTTTAATTTAAAGGAATTACATTTTTCTCGGGTTTTTAATGTTTAACCATTGTCTTTTGTGTGTGGTAGTCATCGAAATTCTTCTTGAACTGGTGGAAAAAATCTTCCTTTTTTTCAGGCTTTTATAAAACAATTATGATTGATCAGAAAAAGGAGAAGGAATGAGGTCTTTTTTTATCTTTTTATTTCCTCTGTTTCATTTTATACTCTACCCGTTTTTTCTGCATTGTCTGCGTGTTTTGCTAGTATATATATATATATATATATATATATATATATATATATATGTGTGTGTGTGTGTGTGTGTGTGTGTGTGTATGTGCGTGTGCATGTAGTCCGTTTACTGTTTTTTTATATGCCAGCATCTATATATATTCGTTCTCCATGCATATAAACCATATATTATATTATTATAAAAAACCTGTACATTGTATATTATGTAGTAGGGTTCGTGTGTGTGTAGTTCGTGTCTGTGTATGTAGTTTGACTAGTGTGTTTTCTCACTATGTGTATAGTGTATTTTTATGTGCGGGTGTGGGTAGGTTATGATTTATTTAGTGCTGGTTAAAATTTGTCTAAGAAATTTTTTTTTCTTGTATTTCTAGGTAAGAATACTCGTCTGTTTGATATATTGACATAATTTTAAATTTATAATTGTTGCATTTGAGGATGTGTTGTGGCACAAAGTGCTTTCCGTTGTCTGCTAAATTAATGTTGCTTTTGTGAAGGGAAACTCTGTTGTTTAGTGTTTGGGTGACACCTATATAGGACTTGTTGCATTTTGTGCATAAATCACATTTTTGAAGTTGCAGTTATTTTTTTCTTTATTATGAATGTTGTGAGGTTTTTCAAAAGTGTAGAATTTTTCTTCTATAATGATATCACAAACTCCACATCTTCTCTTGTTTCATTTTGTGACCGTTTCTATTGTATGTTGACTAAATTTGAATGAGTTTTTTTTGGGAGGAATATATATTATATTTTTGTATATATATATATATATATATATATATATATATATATATATATATATATATATATATATATAATCAAACGTAGTGAGCCAGACAAACCTACCCTAGGTTTCACCTAAGTGGATCGTCAGGGAATATTGGTCTACGGTTGTATTGAGCTCTTTTTAGTTAGTTGTTTACTCGTGTCGGTTTTTTTTCTTTGGGATTTAAACCTGTATTTGTGCGATTTTTTCGACAGACTTTCATGTTCCTGGCTATTTCTTTTTTTAAAACCTTTATAGAGTATAGTTACCTACATATATATATATATATATATATATATATATATATATATATATATATGTATGTATGTGTGTGTGTGTGTGTGTGTGTGTGTGTGTGTGTGTTTTCTGAATACTTTTGTACATACAAATGTTAAAGATTTTATAATAATTTACTTAGAATTATAACTCCCGTTTATACTATTTGCAACAATTTTCATATCTGTAAGTATTCGGAAATTTCAGAGCATCGGTCTTTTTGTAGATGATCAAAGATACATTACATTCTGCAGGGACTACCATGACAAGAAGAAATGACATTCTGTTTTTGTGGTCTTTGATCACGATGTCTGGGCGATTAGTTTTGATTGTTCTGTGTGTGTTTTTGTATCGTAATGTCCCATAAAATTATTATTATTATTATTATTATTATTATTATTATTATTATTATTATTATTATTATGATTATTTCCTTTATATAACTTCAAGCAATAACAAGATTGAACATTCTTCTGTTTGTTCTTGTTAACTAACAACCAGGCATTGTGTTATGTCCCTTCGGAACAATGCCGAACATAAACATTCACTAGTGAGATACATTTCGTATAAATGTCGATGGTTTTCGCCTAAATCATGTACCACTTCTGTTGAAATTGCCACAAGATTTCTCCTTTATAGGGAGAAAATCAATAATTTCTCTTTTTGTTAAGTCCTCATATAATTGCCTCGCAATTGGAGCGCTTAGTTTCACCATCGCATTAATCGTACTGAATACATGACGAAGCGGTAATTCATTTGCATGACGCAAATGAGCCATTGCAATGGACGAACAATGAATAATTCTAAGTGATTAATAGCCCCGTTGACCATTCTAGTGTTAACTCGTGTACCATCGCAAATAATTGCTTTAATTGATACCGTGTCGACTGTATGGACAAGCACTTTCAATTCCGTATTCAGTACTATCAGATTTTCAACTCCTAGCGAAAGAGATGGACACAATATTTTTCTTCAGAATATTTAAGATAAGAAAATAGAAATATCTAGATGTAACCGAATGGTCTAAGTTAACAGTGTTCTTTTTCTCTCGCTTACGGAACTCTTTTGAAACAGAAATGTAAATGCAATTGTTGTATAGCCCCCTCGTTCTGGGGGTCTCGTAGTTGACGCTCTTGAGGCGACCATGATAAAGTTGTCTTCTCTTTTTTTCACTCGGCCGGGGGATCGCTAGTTGGTTTGTTCGGAGGTAAAATGAGAACTTGAATAAAAAGGATTTAAAAACTTGTCTACTTTATTAAAAAAAAGTCGACGTGTACATCTTCTAAGTGTCCAGTGAGGTCGCTATCCCATTCCACTGGGGAGCAGTTTCCATACGCGAAAATAACACATCTGCATTCTTGACGTGTAAAACTTAACTTTTTGAAATCACTTTCTATCTGTCTAACATTCCTAATCAAAATCAACATTCCTATTTTGTCTACCATCTGACCTTAAAGGTCAGCCTCAGAAGGCCAGAGCCAAAATACACTGCCACTGAAAATAATTAAATCCCAACGTTAAGCCAATAACTGCACTATACTAATGTTATTGTCTTCTTTGTTAGTTTTCAGTTATTTGTTGCTATCTTTTCGAACTCTTCTTGTTTATTCATGTGCTGTGACCCTTAAGGGCGTAAGCGATAATGTCTATCTTTGTTGTATCACTCGGTGTTTCTCCCTGCTTCTCTTGCCGTCAATATGCCTTGTGAGCGTTAGATTCTCCTTTATTCTTTCCTCATTATGTTCCAGAAAGTTCAATATTCTCTTTTTGGTTGTAATTACCAATTTCATTGTAGCTTCTTTATTCATTCAGCCTAAGCCATTCTGCATATATTTTCTCCAGACTATTCCCAGAATTCGCATTTCGCATCACGTTTTAGTCGTTTCCGGTATGTTCTACATCCGGTTTAAAGATTCTTCAGAATTCATTGGCATAGAGATGATATATTATGTAACATAGAAGTACTCTTTGGTTTAATGTTGATTCCTAATGTCTTAATACTTTGCTTGGTTTCCATGCGCTTTCAGATTAGCATCATATTTTGCCGTCGAGTGTTACTGCATCAACCAAACAGTCGAATTTAAAGTGCCACATAAAAGTTTAAAACACCTCACAAAAAATATTTCTTTATGTGTTTCTAATACAGTTACATTAATTAAACTTTTTACTGTTCATAGGACATACATTTATTTGTTAGTTGTTTTTGTATGAAATGATTTGTCTTAAGTTAGATGGGGTGTTTTTCCTACGCATCGTTTTGCCGATTTGTGTCGCCTTGTGAGTATTTCTTGTTTGAGAACTTCTGTGCAAGGAAGTAGCGATGGATGTATTTGGGAAAGATATCTGTTGTGGCATTGATTACTTTGTAATTAATCATTTTTTTAATTAATAACTATATGTGCTCAGTTGTTGACATTAATAACTACAGGCTGATGTGTTAAAAGTTTGGAATAAAACAAAAAAAAATAAATTTCATCTTTCTGATAGATGTCAGGATCTGTTAATATTTAAGTACTGATGCCATCGTATGGCACAGACTTGTAAGAAAAAAATGAAAATTCTTAGAAAAGTGAATATAATTCCACAATTATATGAATATAAAAGGGATCTTTTAAAAAAACACTACGCTCAATACGTATTTTTGCTTATTTTTTTAAAACTTTTATCAAAAACGACATTCAGTACATGTAGCTATGGATAATATTATACACTAATTACGAATATTTTTAATTAACCCTAGAACACTAACCATCAATTAAAGTTACAGCACTACTAACCATGAGTATATTATACCCGATTTTGAAAATATCAAAATATATTAAATATAAATCTTTATTTGAAATATTTTAAATGCAGGTACTTCAAACTTTGTACTTTGAGTTAACATTAATAGGAACTGAAAAACATATTTAGGTAAGAAAATCAGGTACTGAAAATTTTAATTAAAAATAGAAAAATCTGCGCTGGGTACTATATACACACAGTGTTCTAGGGATAATCCCTATTTGTGCTCAGTTGTTGACATTAATAGCTATCTGCTGGTGTGTTAAAATTTTAGAATAATACAAATAATAAAAATTAAAATTTCATCTCTGATAAATGTCGCAATCTGTAAATAACATTCGTAAGGGTCAACACAATGTTGTATGTTTCAGGTTTCTTTTCCATTTTCAAAGAAAAGTTTTAGTTCTTGATGTTCTTTGCCAAGGCAAAAATTGAATAGTGTCAACTAATAAAAAGTAATTCATTGACAAGAGATCGAGAGACCAATCACGGTTTCTTTTACGGCTGATCGGCAACATCGACTTGAACGTATCAATATATCGATGAACAAACTTGACCTTGTCAATCGGCAGCGAAATGAGGTTTATTGATCGCATTAGTGCGAATCTGTGCATGGCCACTCAATCATTGTCTTCCGCTTACCGGGCCGCAGAAAATATTGATCAGCGTTTATTTTTTGATTCAGAAGATGCTGCGTTGATCTAGTGATAGGATTTATGGGCGCGAATTGAGAATGCCATTTATAACATAAAAGGAAGAGCAAGATTAAGCCAATGAAACTGAATTAAGATGGAGAATCCTAAAGAGTTTCTTTTCTTTCTCGATTCATGAAAAAGGAAGAGAAGTTTTTTTCTTTTATGCTTGCGTTTATTTTAAAATGGGTTTTCTTCCTTGTATAATTCTATTGATTTTCGCTGTGAACGAATTGAATGCAGATTTTACAAACAGTATTTTCTCTCTTCTTTCATGAATTCATATCTATAATCACTTAGGAATATGTCAGTATTTGCACAGGTTTCCTTGATGGAATTACATCGTAATGGATAGCGACTCAAATAGAATAAATCGAGAGCCGAGTTCGAACTCTGGTTGAGTTCATTACATTCACTTATAAATGTAACCAAAAGAAACATTGAAGCATGACCAGATTGGATTGTACGAGAGGGGAGCCCAAAAGTAACCGCAGTTGTGTCATATAATTTTATTCATTTATTGTTGTATGTTTACATTCTCATCACCTTTAAAGTAATGTACCGGCCCAGACGTGTTTTCCACTGTTCAAAGCAGTCCTGGAATTCTTGTCAAGTTATGTTTTTTAATGACTCCGTCGTTTTCTTCTTAACCTCTTCCGCGTCTGCAAAACATTTTTCTTTGAGGACTTTTTTCATTCGAGTGAACAATAAAACGTCGCAGGGGTCGAGATCGGGTGAATAGGGAGGGTGTGGAATTGGGGTCATGTCATCTGGGTTTCACACTCAAGGCGGTGTGCACTGGCGCATTGTCGTGATGCAATCATCACCCACCACTTGCCATAGGTCAGGACGTTTTCGTCTCACCTTGTCTCGCAAACGCTTTAGGACTTCCAAGTAAAAAACCTGGTTAACAGTTTGACCAGGAGGAACAAAATTCTTTGTGGAGAATTTCTTTTCATATCAAAGAAACAAACCAGCATCGTCTTGATATTGGACTTCACTTGACGGGCTTTTTGGGGGGTCGTGATGACATTCGATGCTTCCGCTGACTTGATTGCTGCTTTATTCCCCAGCTTTCGTCACCAGTATTGACCTTCGAAAAAAGGTCAGGATCAACTTCCAACTGTTCTTTCAGTTTACGACAGGTATCCTTTCAGTCAGGTAAAAACAGACGAACAGGCGGGAAGTACTTCAAAACAAATGTGAACCACGGAGCTTTACGTCTTCCCACGATGACACCATTTAGCGCACTGATGCCTGACGGTTGCCTCAAGTGACATCTAGCAGTGGAAGCCTGAACTACTACGGGTTTGTCACACAGAAAACGATTCCGGTTACTTTTGGGTGCCCCCTCGTAATACAGATGCTATTAGTCTCCAAGTTGGCACGGTGGAGTAATTGATAATGACATGATTAAGGAATCGGAGAGCAGCGTTCGAATTGCAGTCAAGTTCATTACGTTCACTTAAGTTCTGTTATTCTTGGGAAAGTACGAATCCATCTCATCTCCCTCCCACCAGCTATGGATAAATAGTATGACAGATTATGTCCTATAGCACTCTATATAATACGTGAAAATGTTAATGTTATTAAAGACACTGGGAAAATATTTATTTAACTAAAGATATTCAAGTTGCAGTGAAGCGACCAAAATGAAAGGATATTTGAAAATTGTTTTCAAGTTTATTAATTTAAACAGTGAAATTAATTGTTAACCGGCCTAGAAGTCCTTACTTATGAAAAGATTGCTTATCTTCAGCATCGAATCTCTATTCTCTTTTCTCATCAGAGAAACAACTCCTTCAGTCGAAGTCTGCCCTACAAATTAAGACACAGGAATCTAAGGTAAAAATAAAGGTAAATGACTTACTTCTAAAGTGAAACTGGAAAAATTTAAAAATGGCGAGAACATGCAGATCTTTATATGAGCCCTGTTTTCTGTGCTTACATGAAAAATTGGAAATTATCAGTTTCAATAAAAATTCCTTATTAAATCAAAGGAATGAATTAACTGTAAACTGTAAATATAGTTTACCTTTTTACCTTAAAATATTCTTAAAATTTGGAATTTGATTATGCTTTTTCTTATATTTTAGTTGCACAACATATGGCTTATCTTTCTATTAGTAAGATCAATTTGGATTTAATATAATTTTATATTAAACTCCTGGTCATATTAGTAACATCTTGTGCGGATGTATTGGTATTTGGTTTGTATTTTTGATATTTTACATTGATTGATGTTATTAACATCTTATTTTCAACAGTTGCATATTAATTTACCAAATTTTTGTTACGTACAGTGGCCGTTAAGGATTAAGTATAACTCAAGAGTTCAATGGTACGATAAAAGAGTATTTAATTACAACCGCAAATAAATGCTTAAAAAGAACAAAGAAGTAAAAGACAACCAAACATAATCAACCATTTCAGTGAATACCTTGTTAGTAGCGTGACTCGGTTTAACGTCCAGTAAATCCTAAGTCAAAACCCAAATCATCGACGCACAATAATTCACACCAATTCGACTGGATAGTTCCACTCAATAGTCACTCCAGTCAGTAGCCTGAAACCGACACCTGGCGGAAAACATATATTCATAAGTCTAGAGTGTCTCGCTCGAACCTTGGTTTCGGTAGCTTCTGATTTTCTTCTTATATGACAATTTATGTGCGCCAGACTTTAATTTTAAATGAATTTTTTAATGCGACATTATTTCTTATTGCTATGAATGTTATTTTTAGAGGGTATATGTGTTTGTATTGACCTTTTTATTTTTTAGGCAGGTTGACATTAATTTCACCGTTAACCCATTGATGATTTTAAAAGGTTCAAGATAACTATTTCTAACACATCTAATCTAACATATAATTCTAGATAATGATTAAGTGGGACGTGAGTTCCATTTGCGCAGATGCCGCAAAGTTAGAGTTGAAAGATTGTCTGGAATTCCAAAAGGAAGAATTAGTGGAGCTCCATCTCCACAGCCCACTAGGGAAACATAAGAGATAGTGAGATATTTCTTTATCACATGGATTACCATCGAAGATGTGAAATGATGCAGTAAATAAGTTCTCTTTTTATTTTTGATTTTTGGTGTGAAGCAAGATAACAAAATCACTAAAACAAGTGATTACTGTATGTGTAACACGTTTCTGTTTACTTGCTTTCATGATAAATACAATCTTCAAAAAATTAAGCGTAACATCAATCGTCATCTTCTATCTTCTTCAATCTCATTCATCTTTTGTCTTTTTCTCAATCCTTCCTATACTCAGTCTTTTTTCTCACTTTCATTTTCTGCATACCAGTGGCATCACCGCCTTACGTCGAGTGAAATGATGTAAAAAAGTGTGGCATTGTCTTTTTTAAATTAAATTTCTCCTTTGTTCTGATTATGAACATGTCCGCCAAATAAAACATTCATTTATTTAAATTTTAGTCCTTCATTTGTAAAACTAATTTTTGCCTTCGCAGGTAAAATTCTTCCCTCAGATAAAAAAAAACATTTCAGAGATAGCTATTGTAAACCATTAATACATTTTATCATTATCATTTTTAAATTAAATGTTTAAGTATTAAATTAATTAATTATTAATAATTATTATTAAGTATTAATAAAATTAATAATTAATAATAATTATTATTTATATTATATACTAGGAGCCGCACCCAGCTGGTCGATACGAAAAAGCGTTCAATTAGAATGGAGCAAAAACAGCATCACCGTTAACTTATCGGTGATTTTAAAAGATTCGGTATATTGATATTGACTCGTTAATCAAGTATGACTATTTCTAACATTAATATACAGTGTGCGGCAGAAATACCGGCCACATAATGAAAAAAATAACTAGATGACACCGTTGTCGCACCGTTTGTTCACCTCTGCGGTGGCTAGGTATTGAACTCACAACACTTAAAACTGAGGTTAAACAATCATAAAACCTTCGAGAATTGAGTTACTAAAGGGAGATAACCGAAACTGAGATATCCAGAAAAAAGCATGGCACGTGGAACTAGAACAATCTACTCCAGTGGACTAAATAAAGGGTTTGATTCGAAATTTCAACGTTGTTATTAGGTTGGTTTAAAAAATAATGTAGTTTTCTCACATAGTAACATATGTGAGAAAACGACATTATTTTTGCACCAACCTAATATATATCGTACATATAAACACTAATGGGTACGTCTCAATCTTTACAAATACGTTGGACATTATTGTAAGTGGGGGTAATATGCTAAGTCGTTCACCCCTAGCAGTGGTTTACCTACTTCACGTCGCTGGCGAGTATTGTATTCTTTTGGTGTTATAAAGATTACCATTTAATTTCCAACCTCCGTTCTGGTTATTCTTCATCTAGTAAGCATTTCTATGTTACAATAAACGTATATCACCCGAAGAACATCAAAGCGAACAACGACCGAAACATCGTGAATAGGACAATAAAGATGAAGTCAATAATCCGAACAAAGTCAATAGTGTAAATAGTTACAATGTCAGAAATATAGACAATCTTTTCTATTATTTGCTGAATTAATTTATGATTATGCAGCGCCAATCTATGAATTCTGTTATCAGAATTCATAGATTGGCGCTGCATAATCATAAATTAATTTGTCTTCTATAAAACCTACAGGATTGATTCGCTTGAAGCCATTATAAAGTCAGAGAATTTATACAAGTAAACTGTGAATTGTGTCATGACTGTTAACCCCTTGCCAAAGGTCCATGATTGTTTTAGATGTATAACTATCGCAAGCTTATTTGGGAAATAGGATGTGATGATATATAGTGTTTCACATAACAAAAAAAAACTGTGCATCACATGTGAAGGACAGAACGTACAAATCATAAGACATTTACACTACGCTCTGTGCATTTTTACACTATGTGATGCAAAGGTTATTGTTATGTGAAACACTACACCTTTGCGCAAATTAATTGAAACAAAACAAATAATTCCGTTATTATTTACTTTTTCGTATTTTTTCAATAAAACATAATCCATTTCACATGTTAGTACTTAGTATGTCCATTCCACGAAGTCGTTCCTTGCAGGCTGACCACAGATTTTTGATTGAATTTAAATCACCAGAGTTTTCGGGCCAGTCTATAGTACTTTGGTTTGCCTACTTGTAAAACTTGCCATTCTGACCGTGCAGCGTTACAATTTTCGTACGCTTCCTTAGAGTAATGTCTATCACAGACAATGACCGTAGGACAACTAATAGACACTCGATACAATAGTGTCTAGGTGTGATAAAAATCGGATGTAATCACGGATGACGCATTATTTTTTAGGGAAAAACAAATTTTATCATACATTCCGAAAATAGATTCATATTACTGCACACTACTACAAATGACCTAATCTGAGGAAAAAATAAAAATCGATTACACCCTGTCAATCCAGTGGCTCTAAAACTGGCCGTCTGGTGAAAGAAAGATAACTAAAGTAATTACAAATCTAAAAACTGCCAGGCGGTCTGTGGCCATATATAACGCACAAAATATTAGATTAAGCCATTTCTCAGACGTTCTCTAGACTCTTTTCTTATATGTCTTTATTTTTATGACTCTTTAAAATCATGGCTCAAGTGCACCACATCTGATGCACGGACGTGTAAATCACATGCTCTCTGCATTACATATGATGCGCAAGATAGGCAAAGGGTTAAGTCCTGCAAGCGATTTAATTTCTTGTTTTTATCGCTTATTGCATTGTGCACTGCTCTTGTAAGCTTTCACATGTCCAGCTAATCGGCACATGCTTAAACGCAATTTATTACAAATTGAACAGGACAAATCTGGAGAAATTAGTTTTTGGTGGTCTTAGTTTCGGTCTAGCTTGAGAGAAGCAGAGCCAGCTTAAAACATCTTACACACAGACACAAATGTGCATTGTCATAATTGTCATTATCCATTGAAAGTGCTATTTTTGCGGTGCTTTTTACCACTGGTTGACTTCGCCTGTTTACATTAAAGTGATATACTCACTCGTAAATAGGTTTACCATTTGTTAATCCCTTTGTAGTTTTATTATCCCAATTAACCTAATTGATATGGAAAGCTGTGAGAGAACTGTCTATCTAATTTTGTTCCTTATCATCATTGGTCCCATGACCGGTTGTGGTCGTAAGGTATCTGAGGAGATGAACACATGACGAACTCCCTCTTATGTCTCGGTTGTATGTAAATATCCTAGCCGTTGCCAGCGATCTTCCAATTCATGAAGTTCCAGCCCATCTTTACCCCTCTACTGGTGGTACTCCGTAGAATGACAATGGAAAAAGCGTTATCTATTATCGCTTGTCCATACCATTTTAATTTTCTTCTCTTGATGGTGATTAGGGGATCTTCCAATAGGCTTGTATCGTTTTTGATGCGGTCTATGTAGGAGATACCTTGGACGGCCCAGCAGCATCTCATTCCGAATGATTGAATTCTACGCCGTGATTCTGTTAATATCCAAAATACGCGGGTGTTACAAAATAACTGAGAAATGCCATTACACAGTCGTCTGATCTTTGATATCAGCCAGATGTTCTTGTTTTTACAGATGGTTTTGACTTTTTAAACATCTGCCACTGTTTGGGCTGCAATGCTTTCTATGCGGGAACTCACTTCTTGAGGCAAGATATTTGAATTGTCTCACTGCACTAAGTTCATGACCAACGACTTTAAATTACTTAAAAACCCTTTCTCCCTATCTCCATATCTTGAATACTTAAGAGGATATAATTATATTTATATAATCAACAGTTATATTATTTACAATTTATATTATGTATTCTCATTAAAAATATCGATAGCTTTCTTTAGATGCGTCAATTTTATTACGCAAAAGCACTAAACGTAATATGCTAATGGTAACGTTTCTTTGTTTAGCAGCATATCAACACCTTATGGGTCATTTAATACCGAAATCTAATTTAATTGCGAGCATTAGTAATTTCTCTTACAAAAATGTATTAGCGAGTTCAGTGAATATACAAATTAGAAAATGGCGTAAGGCAAGGATGCGTCTTCTTATCTGACCTGTTCATATAGTTTCATTTTCAATTAATATTATGTATTCTCATTAAAAATATCGATGGCTTTCTTTGGATGCGTCAATTTTATTATGCACATGCACTAAACGGAATATACTAATGATAACGTTTCTTTGTTTAGCGGCATATCAACACCTTATGGGTTATTTATTGCCGAAATCTAATTGTCTTTGTAGTATTAGTAAGTTCTTTTACAAAAATGATCATTTTTTACTATGAAAATGATTGCTGGAATATTTCTTTTACTATAAAAAAGTATTTTTATGTTTCATAGTCCTCAGACACCAGTTTTGGTGTTAACTATTTGCCCATAGCTAAGACCATAACAGATGATAGCGTCCCGGGTTTAGGTAGACCTGGGAAAAACAGCAATTAAGAGGTTGCTCCACTCTTCTTAAAACCTCTTCGCCGCCGGATAAAGTTTATCGTCATACCCAAGTTGAGTAATATGAGGGTTGATATAGCTGTTTCTTTATAAAGAAACATTCGGGATTCATTGATCGAGTCGCAAGTGTAACTCGAGCTAATCTTCTATTCACTCCCTGGACATCGTGATGGGATCAAAGTGTAGTATCTGTTCTATTATCTCTAATGGGGATGGTAATACTAGCCCTTTCCCTATAAGGACACATTCAGCATTCATTGACTCAATCGTCAGTATCACTTTCAGTTAAAATTTATAGTATAGTTCTCTTCAATATTTTTTCTAGAAAACAATTTTATTTGTTTCTGCTGTTAAAAGTCCTCTAGTGATGTAATTTCTTCAACTTATATATTTACATATCTTTGCCTGTAATTATGCTTCGCCAGTCCATGAGCTTCGAATAGGAATGATCCTTGCCGAGACTTACAGATAACATTAGAGGAAAGCAGTGTTTAATCATAAACAGAGTGTGATGGGTAGATTGTCGCCATTATATATTTTGCGCATCCGCGTTGTTTGTAGGGTCAGTTGGACACCGTACGTGAGAAAAAGAGCACCATGAAACAATTCACTCCCCAGATATTTGGAAATAGCATGCTGTACTTCTTGGCATTCGCGCCGGAAGCTCCAACGTGAACATTTCAGAGTGTTTGGGTGTCAATATGAGGACAGTGCTGAGGGTTCGAAAAGAGTTGGATGAATCTAATGGTGATTACGTGGGGTTTGGCGTGAACAATATTGATGGCTAAGGCATGCCTTCAATCATCTTCCAACAGACTCAACACGGAGGCCTACAGCTAGTGCTTCGGGGAGTTAGTGATTCCATGGATCAAAAGGGTGGCTGCTGCAAGACCCTCTGTCTGGCAACAGGACTCTTCACCATGCCACAGTAGCAGGAGAACCCAGTCATGGCTGTTAGACAATTTTTACGACCACATAACCTCTTGTATTTGACCACGTAACTCCCCAGACTGCAATCCCTTTGTTTATGGCTAGCATTCACCAACTTAAACAAGGAGATCACCCAGAAGAGTTGCAGGAGATTCCGAATTCGTCTGGAGACCGTGGTTGAAGCCAATGATGATTTTATTGAATAAATTTACTCTTTAGTATTTCAAGATATTTTAGTGTAATTTTGGTAAATATATCTATTAAAATGAGATGTCAATATAATTTATCCATCGAACTCTGTCTACTGTCTGAACTATAAAATAATTGGATTTACTGTTATTATGCATAAATAAATCCAAAATATGTAACTCAGAGAACCAAATATTTTATTGAAACATTCTTACATATATCTGAATAAATTATTTAATTATTGTTTATGCTAATAGGAAGGATAGCGGCTCGGATTGAGGAATCGGAGAGCCGAGTTCGAATTCCAGTCGAATCCATTATATTCACTTACATGCTAATACCATTTGGAAAGGTATAAATCCTATTCTTCTCTTCCCAGCTATGGGTAAATAGCAGGACACACTGGGCTCTATAGCCATGGATAGACTATAGAACCTAGTGTGTCCTGCTATAGTAACTTGTCTACCGCAGAAAGAAATGTCAGCCTACTGCGGAAAAATCTGCCTCGTCAGTCATGTATCGAAGATCGTCTAAGCGGGTATCATGCACAGCGCATAACTGACTGGCATGTTAATATGAGCGGATTGACATTCAACAGCCTTTCACCCTCTGAATCTGTTACCTTCCTTTTCTAGTGTTGCGATGTTATTTTGGCATAGTTTTTTTTCTTTTTTTGTCTGTAATTCTTTGATTGTTACCGAAAGTTCTTGGATATTTTGGAGGATTGTTTTAATAGAAATATTTTTCTATTAACTGAAAATAAATAACGCATATGAAAATGCTTTTTTTTTTCATTAATATATTTGGTTTTTATTCTTTACCACTGCAAAATAGCTTTCAACTCTTTTTCTATGTGCTATGTCCATTCGGTACGTCGGTGATCATGGTTCTCCATTATTTCCTATTCGAAGGACATGAAGAGAAAAAACAAGCAACATGAAGACCCACTTCATACCACAATTATTTTGAAGTTTTTGAAATTCAATTTGTCAGTGTGCTACCAGGGATGTAAAAGAGGATACATTTATAATGCAAATGTTAAGTTTGATGAAAATTGGTTGAAAGATCAACGAAAAATAAGAAAGAAACCAATAAAAACCGCAATTTTTCGCTATTTACGCGGGTTTTTATTATGTGTGTAGATAAAATTATGAAGTTAAATAACTGTTAAACAATCAACTTTTGTTGGTTGCAGTTGAGTGAAGTTTGTATTAGATTTCTTGAAAATTGCTTGCAAATTGAGGGTGTTTTTAATTTAAAATTTGTGTTCAAATCGATTTTTCTTTTTTCGCGAAACGCAATGGCGTAGAAATAAAAATGAGGTATTGTTGAGCTCATCATGATGTAAGTAAGCTACATTCCGAGTTTAAATGGAATCGCAGGAAAAAGTTGAATTTATTGAATTTGATTGGTTTTGTCGATTACCGATTTTTAAAAAATTATGGATTTTTTACGCTAAGAACCTATCTCTTACATTTTACAATGCATGTATCATATTTGGTCAAAATCGGTTGAATGGATCTTGAGTAAAAATGTATCACACATACACTCAGACATCCTCTGTTTTATATATATATCGATATCTATAATCACGTGCATCACCAACTTTGATGAAAGCTATAATTTTATCCCCTATACTATTAACCCCGCCATATTACTCTATCTACTCTCTTGTCGCGGGCAATGCAAGTTAGAGTTTTAATGGAAATGATGGATTAGATATGATGGAAAAAGAAGGTGATAATGACAATGGTTATCTGAACCGTTTCCTTATAAGGAAATATTCGGCTTTATTTAACTGGAAAACCAGTGCTATTTTTGGTTGAGCATACCTAAACAAAACAAACCTAAACTAACCTATTTTATTTCCTGCAGCAGCTATTTGTCGACCCCAAAAATGAAATCCAAAGACTCCTCTTTTTATAAGCTACAGGTAGTATCCAAATTCACTGCTCAATATTTGGAAGGAACAATTTTATTGGTTCTGGATTAAAAAAAAACAAAAAAAAAACAAACAAACAAAAAAAAAAGACGCAGCTGTTTTCTCACAAATGTTTTCTCGAAATGTACCATAATTTTTTTTGAAATTCAAAGTTACACAAGATCCAACCGCAGCATCTGCTTCCTTTCTGTAAGGCAGACGATACACATTCAAGCAGCTTAAAAATTTCTTATATGTCAAGCAAAAACAGAAAGTGAAAATAAAACAAAACGGTTGTCATGTTAGTTGTAGATATATATATATATATATATATATATATATATATATATATATATATATATATATATATATATATATATTCAAATAATAATATTAATGATAATATATATAATAAATGAAATAAATTATAAGTTCAAATTATATTACATTATTTTATTACTTTTAGCAATATTTATATTTTGTTAGTTAAAACGCGTAATCATACTTTCAGTTCAGAAAGCCATATCGTATCATAATGAAGCTGCCTGTCAAGAACTCGTTTGCGCAGTTGATCGTCTCAGCTGGTGTATGTGTGCCCCAAGGAGTGGCAACCCATGAACCACATCAAACAATTCGCAGCCAAGGCTTCATGTTCAAAGACATTTCTTCTTCTCGTGCAAATTGGAGAAGAACATTCAAAGAAAAATCAACATCCTTCGAAAACACTAGAAGGCTAGTAGAAGTGACGAAGAGAACCGAAAGAAAAGCCAGAGCTCTCCATTCCCTGAATCCTCCTACCCTACAATGTGGTGGCTGCGGGCAAGATCCCAAACATGACTTTTTTCACGCAGAAGGAAATGCCGATGAGTAACCCAATACTCGACAACGATTCTAAGCCAACGACGATGAATTATTTATTATTGATTTCATTTGTTTAGTATCACTATTTCTGAGATGAGGTATTATGTACACTATTTACATTATTCGGTCTATAGTCCCCATCTTTGTCGCCATATTTATTACAACGTTTCGGCCTTTCAGTATCTGCCTATATTTCTGAGATGAAGTATTATATACACTATTTACATTATTCGGACTATTGTCCTCATCTTTGTCGCTATATTTATTACAACGTTTCGGCCTTTCAATATCTGTCTATATTTCTGAGATGAAGTATTATATACACTATTTACATTATTCCGACTATTGTCCTCATCTTTGTCGCCATATTTATTATAACGTTTCGGCCCTTCAGTATCTGTCTATATTTCTGAGATGAGGTATTGTGTACACTATTTACATTATTCGGACTATTTTAGACGGACGTTTTGGAGGAAATGATAATGATTTACTTATATAAGTCCTACTAATAAACCCATAGCTGGTGAGGAGAAAGGGAAGTTTCATGGCTTTCCCAAGGGCATTTGCGTATATGTGAATATAACGACTCTCCGACTTCCAATTCGCAACTCTTATCCATAACACCACGTACACATCCAAGCTTAGACCACTTGGAATTCACGAGTGGTCACCCATCTAAGTAGTGACCAGTCTCGAAGTTGCTTAACTTTAGTGATCGTACGAGAATTGGAATTTCAATGTGATATGACCGCATGAAATACTAGTGTTGCACAATCTTCACTTTCTAGTCTCGATTGAAATCAAAAACCTCCCCATGTCCTTGTGTCAGAAATTATATTCCATCTTACAACCATTTTTACACAGAGGAAACGTAGCAACCTTCTTGCTGCTTTCTCACGAACTCCATATGTATAAGTTGTTGTCTAAATTATTAAAAAATGACAGCAATTCTGATATTTCATTTTCACAGATATAATAACCAAAATTATATTTGAAATTATATATTTTGAAAAGTCTAAATAGTAAATGTATTTAATGAAATCGCCACTGGCTTCAACCATGGCCTCCAGATGATTTCAGAATTTCTTGCAGCTATTCTGAATGATTTCCTTGGTTAATTTGGTGAATACTGCCATGATCCTTGCCTTCAATTCATCTTTGGTCTCTTGTTTAACTTCGCCCCACACATAATAATCAAGATGATTGTAGTCTGGAGAGTTAAGTGGCCAGATGTAAGGGCATGATATGGTCACATAAATTGTCTGAAAGCCATAACAGTGTTCTCAGGCATGTGTGACATGGTGCAGAATCATTTTGACACACAATGGGTCTTCCAGCAGTCATCCTCTTGATCCAGAGCAGCACTAGCCATCAATAGTGATCACACCAAACACCATGATGTTGACTGGCTAATTCAGCCAACTCTTTCCGAATCCTCTGCACTGTCCTCAGATTGTCACCCAAATACTATGTTCGTATTGGCACTTCTGGTGCGAATGCCAAGCAGTACAGTATGCCGCTTCCAAATTACGTCACTGTGCTCTTTTTCTCATAGACGGTGCCCAACTGACCCGACTATACTCTGCGGACAACAAAATCAGAATCAAACGACGCGTACGCGGGGAATTAAAAATATAAAATGGCGACAATTTACCCATCGTACCTTTCCACCTGTTCGAAATTAAGACCCCGACGTACTATACACATTTTCACGAACCACCGTCTTTCACTTTGTTTTCCATTTGTGAGATGGAAGCCCAAACCCACCACCTCCACCACCACCACAACCTACGAACCGCTGCTTTAGGGAACGGACTTCCATGCTTGCCAATTTCTACAATGTTAACCTGTTCAAGTCTAGGATTAATCGTCTCCACATATGTCCATAAACTGTGTCTCTTATTCTGTAAGCCTCTATCTCGAGTGGTTCTCGGGACTTCCCCATTGTAAATATAATTTTAAGAAATTGAACAAGTGCTATAATTAATTTTCGATAGAGGAATTTTAAAATGCTATTAGTCTATACTTTAATATCATTTGTGTTCCAGTCGAAAATAAATCGATATTTTAGTGTTTGCTTTTCTTAGACTACAATGAAGGGAATCTTGTTTCGTTAAGCGTGTGTAAATTTTGTCACAAGGCATTATATATATATATATATATATATATATATATATATATATATATATATATATATATATATATATGTGTGTGTGTGTGTGTGTGTGTGTGTGTGTGTAGATATAATGCCTAGAATATCATAATGAATATCAATATATATATATATTGATATTCAAGGTATTATATATATATATACATATATATATATATATATATATATATATATATATATATATATATATATATATGAAGAAATATAGTCTTAAGATGTGCTATATTTATGGGATAAAGTGCACAATCAGATATAGAGCGTGTGTAAATATAACGCGTCGATATATATTGATAAGACAAAATGGAAAAGCTTATAGAGAACGCGTTTCACCAACGTGACGTCTGCTCGGTTCGGCATCTTCAGGTTGGAATGTGTGTAAAAGTGCGTGTTATATCAACTCAGCTACGGTGTTTGTAGCCAAGTGGTATAGAACTTCCGGTCAATTGACGCTTTCATATAGGACACAGATTCGATTACTGATGGAGAAATTTCTTGAACATTCAGATCGGTTAATTTAATTAATGATTATTTAAAAAACACAGTATTTACTTAAAAATTATAACTATTAAACTAAAGTATATCAGAATACATATATATATATATACATATATATATATATATACACACACATATATATATATATATATATACACACACACATATATATATATATACATATATATATATATAATATATATATATATAATATAATATAATATATATATATATGTATATATACATATATATATATATATATATATATATATATATATATATATATATACATACATATATATATATATATATATATATATATGTATGTATTCTGATATACTTTAGTTTTATATATATACATTTTTATGTTTATATATATACAAATATTTAAGTAAATTCTCTGTTTATAATAAACAGTATTAAACAACATTTACCGGCCTGAATGTCTGAGAAATTTTCGTAGAAAATATTCGTTCTTCGACAGGAATCGAAGGTGTATCCTATACGAAACCAACATATAGCCTGAGGTACCTTAACTGATTCGGCCATAGAGGATCGTTCGGTTAGCAAGGTCGATTTTAGTGTCTTTAAAATTTAATCTTCCATGAATCTCTCACGAACATTCATATCTGCTCACGGCGTATCACATTATGAAATGGACAAAGTCTGACAATTATTTTAAGACATTTTTTGTATATACATTCTATGTATTCTATTATGGCGGTTATTTAAACTGTTAAATAAGTGATATAAACAATTTTTTACTACGTTAATAAATAAATAAATAAAATAAGAAACAAAAAACTAAAAACTAAAAACAAGCAATATAATTTAACCCAAATAAATAAAGAAACGACTTCCGGTAAAATAACCGCCATAATAGAATACCCACAATGCACCACTACCCCATATATATATAAATAGCCGAGAAAAATAACTGCATATGTGGCCTGACGATTGCATATAGCATGAAACAGACTGTCGCCTCTAAGTGTTGACTTCTATGTTCACTTTTATATTTACACACGCTCTATCTCTGATATTGAGCACTTTATTCCATAAATATAGCACACCTTAAGACTATATTTCTTTCTTTCTTTCTATATATATATATATATATATATATATATGTATTAAGTCTCTTTTTGATATGTACACATTTGATATATGATATATATATATATAATATCAGTGGTCAATATATATATATATATATATATATATATATATATATATATATATATATATATATATATATATATATATATATATATAATTTCCAAGACGACAGAATCCAGGTAGAACTCAATATCCAGGAGAGAGTAAGAATATTAATATAAAAGGCGATCCAATTCACCAGACCTACAAATTCAAAAATTGCATCGTGATTACGATTCCAATGTAATAAATTATAACCATAGAATATTAGTTTTTAAGCCTTTTATATCATATATATATATATATATATATATATATATATATATATATATATATATATATATATATATATATATATATATATATATAGTGAAAATGTTGAAAAGAATATTTATTTAGAGTAACCTGATCGGTTTCACAGCTCTATTCTTTACAAACTTAAATTGTGATGGAGTGACGTATGGCTGTTCCATGATGAGTTTTGGATCTAACTGGAGTTGGATAATTTCATAAAAATGTGGCTCCAACTACTGTTTAAAACGCAATGTGACTGATTCATTACGGTCAAATGCTCAGGCAAAGTAATTTTTGCGTAGTGGGTTATGTTTGTTTAGCGGGATATCAACTCCTTATGGCTCATTTAATGTCGGAATTTAATTTTCTTGGGCGCATTAATAATAGCTGGTAATTTTTTTCTTACAGAATTTTTTCCCCCTTACAGAAATGTATTGCTGGTAATTTTAATATAATTTTTAATACTTTCATATTGCTTTGAGCCCAGTTTGGTGGTTAACTATTTCCCCAGGGGACGAAACGGATGCTACCTCCCTGGCCAAAGGCGGATATGGTAATAACAGCAATAAAGAAGTGTCTCAGCGCTCCTCAATACCTTTAGATCTGAGGCTTTACTTAGTATGATTTTTGCGTAGCAATACGCTTAAATATTGAAAGCAAAATACAAGGTCTTTTACGAAAAAATTTAAAAGCAAAATGCTACCATTTTTTTCTTTCGCAAAATGGGTTGTGTTTTGTTTTGAAATCTAAATAAACCGTTCACTCGCCAGTAATTTACAATTGTCTGATGAAATGCATTTGGTACACATCGAAAAACGAGTACAATTGTGTAGCGATTTTGACATGTTTTTGATGTAATACCATTATACACACAAACACACACACACATATATATATATATATATATGTATGTATGTGTGTGTGTGAGAGTGAGTGCGGGCGCGCGTGTGTGTACTATTTTTCTTTGTTGTTGAAGATATATTTTATTTTGAGAACTACCAATTTTCCGGATTTATGAGTTAATTTTGAATTTGTTTCAGATTATTTATTGAGTCATATTAACTAAAATTTCTCAATGTTTGACCTCTACGCTGTCATGAAATTCTTGTTTTTGCTGAGCAAATCCTGAGTTTACGATGTAAACATTGGGTGAAAAATGTGCGTAGTACTTCACAGTGCAGAAGTTGCGTACCATCTTCCATCTGTATATTTTGTGACCCAACGTGCAGTGCAGTCAGCGAGCCCTTCAAAGCTGTCAATTACTGAAATTGGTAATAATGTTTATGGTCTAATTTTGACAGATCACTGAACCTCAGCAAAAATAATTGCTATGGCACCACAGATATTAAAGGAATGTATTCGGTTTATAGTTAATCGGTAATTGGGGATGAAGATGATCCCAGCTATGTGGATGCTAAATTATATGAATGCTGATTAAAAATGTTTTGCGACATCTTCAATGACACAGTGAGAATATTTTGTAAAAAAATTTTTTTTAGATAAGACATTTTTTTACACCACGCCTATCTCTGCTTTGTTGATATATGTTATGGTGAAACAACCCTATTCTATAGTTAATAGACTCTCCCACGTAATATAAGTAGGAGTAGTAAGAGAAACGAGGGTCAGTTGATGTCGGACGACCAGCTGAACGGTTGAACTCTCTCCCTTCGTGCGGGGAGGAACCCGAACGAGGCTACGCCGACCCTGAATCCGTTTATACGGGTTCAAAGGGTATATTTTTGGCCGAGCCCACGGGCTCGGAGATCCCACGGGCTCGGAGATTCCACGTTAAACCGGCCTTGTGCCACATGATACCCTCGTGGGGAGGAGTGACTAAATACTAGTCGATGTCGGACGACCGGATGAACGGTTGAACTTTCTGCTTTCGGGCGAGGAGGAACCAGAACGGGACTACGCCGAAGGGCGGAGTCTCGTTCGGGAAGGTTTATACGGGTTCAAAGGGTATATTTTTGGCCGAGATCCCACGTTAAACCGGCCTTGTGCCACATGATATCCTCGTGGTGGGTGACTAAATACTAGTCGATGTCGGATGACAGTCGAACTCTCTGCCTTCGGGCGGATAGGAACCCGAACGAGGCTATGCCGAAGGGCAGAGTTTCGTCCGGGGAGGTAGACAGACCCGATCCCGCTTATGCGGGGTCTAAGGGGATTTTTTGGCCGAGCTTACGGTCTCAGAAACCCCAAATTTAATTCGGCCTTGTGCCACATGTGATTGCGTGGGGCAGTTACTAAATAGCGTCGATGTCGGACGATAGTAGTCGACAATTAGTCGAATACGAAAGAAGTTAGCGACCCCAACAAGATTACTCTGCGTTATACCTATTATATCAAGTTGGTAACGTTTTGTACGTCGAACCTATTTTAGGACCGATTTAGTACAAATACAAGCCTCCACTGCGAAATCACCCCACAACAATATATGAGTTTCTCTGTTTGCAAGGTCCTTCAGTTACGCCTATATATATATTTCTTCTTCGTTATTTGCTGATTTATTTATATTTACGTACGTTGTATGTAGAGTAATGGATAGCGGCTCGGATTGAGAAATCAGAGAGCCGACTTCGATTTACAGACGAATCCATTACATTCACTTACGTGCTAATAACCTTGTGAAATATACGAAGCCCCTTCTCCCCCCACTCCGTCTGTCCTGTTATAAGTTCTATAGGTTCTATAGCTTTGAGTGGCAACCACTGTACGAGAAGGAAACTCAGAATTCAAACCGGTTAGGCGAGGGTTGGGCTATCTTGACCAAGAAGCACCACTTCTACGTAGGGCACCACATGCGCAACTGCGGCATATGGTACCCGTACCACGGTTACGGGATTCGTGATACGGATGCGCTTTGTACTTCATACTGAACACTATAGCCCAGTGATTCCCAGTCGCCGTGCCGTAGCATTGTGATTATGACCAGACTGATGTTTAGATGCCATTTCTCAGATGATCCCTGTAGATGAATGCAGATACAGTGGCAGGAACGAAAATTTACACAGTTATCGAAAAATCAATGGCGACGAAAAGCAGAAAAAAATTCTGTTCTATGCATTTTCTTCAACATCGAGACGTCTGATACAACAAAACTGGGAGATCGACGGGTGTCAAATGGAGTTCATTTCCAGTAGCGATGATCGGTAGCTGGGGATTTTTTTCTCCTTTTTCTGGGAGCTTCAATACTTCCCTTCCTCCAGTTTAATTAGGAAAAACTCAAATGATAGCCCCCAGCCCACATTCGTCGCAAACTTAAATAATAGCGTTGAGACTAATCACTAATTGATAAGAGTGTCGATTCTGAACTACCATGACCTGTTAAAGAATGCATTTCCCACGAAAACTTAAAATCGCTAAGAAATACTGTCGAATTCTAAATAAAATCCATTAATTCCTTCGAAATTACTTCTTTGTGTTTCGGATAAGAAAATGTAAACAAATGACGTCACACATTATGAAATGGACAAATCCGACAATTATTTTAAGACGTTTTTATGTTTATATATTCTTTTTAAAAATGTCTGGATACGCTATGAGCAGATATGAATGTACGTGAGAGAATCAGGGAAGATTGTAAAATCAGTAAAATCGACCTTGCTAACCGAACGATCCTCTGTGGCTCGATCGGTTCAGGCACGTCAGGCTATATATTCTATGAAAATTTCTCGGACATTCAGGCCGGTAAATGTTGTTTAATACTGTTTATTATAAACAGAGAATTTACTTAAATATTTGTATCTATAAAAAGAAAGTATAGACATAAAAAATATTTTAAAATAATTGTCGGACTTTGTCCATTTCATAATATATATATATATATATATATATATATATATATATATATATATATAATAATAATAATAATAATAATAATAATATATATATATATATATATATATATATATATATATATATATATATATATATATATAAAAGTATAAGTGTTACGGTATGCTAGGTTTATGGGTTGAAGCAGTGTTTCTCAACCTTTTTAAACAATGGCACACCTCGGGGCAAATGAAAATGTCACGTCACACTTTTCAAAATTTTAAAAGTGTTTATACTTTTAAATGTTATGAAATAAAACCATAGATTAAAAATACAAACAGAAATGTGAACTTATTTAGTGTCAGAGATGTGCCTGGTGTTTTTTCCCGATTTTTTCAATGTTTAGTTGAATGTGCGATAAGCAAACCCTCATTTCTTCTTCACTTGCACGTAGTCTTTAGCGCTCCTTATTTTTGATGATATTTAGGGTTGAGAAGTATAATGCACTTCAATAAGTCGTAGAAAATTGCAATAAAACTGATAAAAGCCTTTTTCGATAATCTGGTTTGGTTTGGTTTGGTTTGCGGCATATCAAATTCAACGGGTTTTTTAATGGTGACAAGATTTTTATTGCTGGTAATATTTTTTTCTTCAAAAATGTATTACTGGTAAAAAAGTATTTCTGGTATTAAAAAAGTATTTCTGGTATTAAAATCTATTTTTAAACTTTCATAGTGTTTTCTCTCTAGTTTAGAGCCATTTGCTATTTAGGGCTATTTGCTCATAGCTGGGACCCTAACAGGTGCTACCACCATGGGTCAGGGTGAACCTGGGAATACCATTAATTAAGAGATGGTTCCATACTCCTCAAGACCGCCTTGCTGTTGGACGTAGTTTATCGCCTTACCCAGGACACGGATGTAGTTTATCGTCATACCCACGACGGTTAGCTAATCTGGAATAAAAAGTCTAATACTTATTCATTTATTCAAATACTAACGCGCTACCATTACTACTTGTACATACACCTATATATGTATGCCGTGACAATATTTCGCTTCACACTTAAGTGGATCAAGGGGCACACTAGTGTGTCGTTGCACGGCGGTTGGGAATCACAGGGATGAATTGTTCAATATCAACGCTACAGCATATATAAGTATAGATAAATCAGTAGATAACGAAGAAGAAATATACATAGGTCTAACTGGAGGACCCTGGAAACATAGAAGCAACACGCACAAAACATCCTTTACAGATAAAAAAGTACGCGAACATCACAATGATTTCTAAAAAGATATGATAAATTAAAATCACACGGAGAATATGGCGGAAAATAACAGAATCAGCTTGCAACAAAAAATCCCACAATTGTAAACTCCCGAGGAGAAAATAGGTATAATTACCTTCCCAGGTCAACAAGAATTGCTAAATAAACGATTAGAACTCAAAATTGAGTCTGAAAACAAAATTTTTATAAATTTTAAATATCGAAAACTAGAAAAAAGCATGAAAAAATATAAAAAAATAATAAAATAAAATAAAAGTAAAATTAAACAAAAATCAACAAATAAGTAAACAAATTAATTAAATAATAAGTAAATTAACAAACTAATAATATGCACATAAACACAACTAAATGCAATAAAAATAATAATAATAATAATAATAATTAGCAACAGATACTAAAGTAATTTAATTAAATAAAGGGCAAATTCTCTTTTTCCATCCGTGTTTCTGAAACCACTCTAACTCGGATCACGCTTCCTTAACATAGAGATATTAGACCATTTTGGAATCATGATGATGTCAGGATTGAAAATCTGCCCTTCATCTTGTGCATGAACATCCAGCATTGAGTTTGTGTCCGGATGGAGGAACAGTTAAAAATTCAAATTCTGAAAGAACTGAAAAAAATTTGTGATTTTAAAACTTTTTAATTTATACTGAGTTTAAAGTAATGCAAAAACTTTGTGAATTTAAAAAAAAAATGGTTTAAATTCAGTTTAAAATAGCTCCAAATCTTTGCGAAATGAAAGAAAATCAATTTTATTTCTTCAAAATGCCAAGGAATCAGAGTTAAAGTGAAAGATTTCGTGACGTGAAATTTTGAAGTCCCGCATGGATTGTGATTTGAAGAACTCAACTCAGTTGAAGTACCACCGAGATTGTAATTTGAAGAAGTCAATTTTCAGCCTAAATTTGAATTTCGACCAAATCGGATTTCGGCACAAATGGGTCTTTTGGCTGGAATTGGAATTATGGCTCTAATCAGAGTTTAAGTGAGGTTTTGAAGTTCCATGGAATGAATTCATAATAAATAATCAGTAGAATTTAACAGGCAACACTATAAAATTGTTACAAATAACTGCATTCAGATCCACAATTATTTGCACTCAAATGCTGCTATAATAATTTAAAGCATAGCCATTAGCATAGCACAATAGACTTACCAGTAATGTACCAGCATATATAGTCAAAGCAAACATAACACAGCATGAAGATTGCATTTAAGCATGAAACAAACTGTCGACTTTTGCATATATATATATATATATATATATATATATATATATAGTCTTAAGGTGTGTTATATTAATGGGATAAAGTGCTCAATATCAGAGATAGAGCGTGTGTAAATATAAAAGTGAACATTGAAAGTACCACTTAGAGGCGACAAGCTGTTTCATGCTAGACGCAATCGTCAGGCCACGAATGTTGCTTTTTCTCTAGGTTATTTATATATATGGGTCAGTGGTGCATTGTGGGTAGTCTATTTTGGCAGTTATTCAAAGAACTGAAATAAATAAAGTCCATAAACAAATTAAGAAGCCAATATGACCAACATAATAGTTAGACTATAAAAATCAAAACAAATAATCGGACGAAAAACATAAATATAGCTGTTATATAACGATAAAAAAATACTACGTTAGGAAAAGAGTAAATAAAAAAAAAATACAGTATATAATAAATAAATAATAAATATATAAATAAATAATGAAACCGCTCCCAATAAATTAACTGTTAGAAAAATACAAAAAACAAGTGAAAGTAATCAATCCAAATAAATAAATGCAATAATAAACAAATTAAAAACTGCTTCCGCCAAAACAATAGTTATGATAAACTACAGCAATCAACCCCAAAATTGAATAAATAGCATTAATTATCTTCCCAAACCAAAACAAAATTACTAAATAAGCGATATAAACAAATATCTACTATGTTAATAAAACACCGATTAAAATAAAAATAAATAAATATATGAGAAATAAAATAAACATAAAAGCAAGCGAAATAAATTAACCCAAATAATTAAATAAATAAATAAACAAGTAACCGCCAAAATAGACTAACCACAATGCACCACTGACCCGTGTATATATATATATATATATATATATATATATATATATATATATATATATATCTTTATTCTGCACTTACACGTGGGTTTAATTTGTTCCGGCTTCTTGTTGATAGTTTCCCCGTTGTGTTTTTTTTTTATTATTATTTGTATTGTGTGCTCAGTAGAACTGTAGCTGATTTTTACTGTGTTTTTGTAGAATATCTTGTAGAGAAATTTTATCCGGGGAAGTGCTTGTGTATGAGTTTGATGAATATGTTCCCTACTCTTGTTTTTACGCTTTTCTTGTAAGGTGTGCTGAGCCATATGATGTTTCTCTTCTTGTTGGGTTTTTTTTTTTTTGCTCCTCTTTGGTGTGTGTGTGAGTGTTGTCGAGAATCCACCATCTTTTAGGACTGTTTCACAGTCTCTCTTGTCTTTGTAGAACATGGTTTCATTGGAAGAATTGTCGGAAATCCTGCAGTTAGTTTATTTTGGTATCTGCTTGATTATAGATGACAGGTGATTCGAAGATGGTATAACTGTCTTGCCAATCCTTATTGCAGATGCCTTCTCAGGCACATTTGTGATTGTTCAGCACCTACAGTGTCCACCTGTGGTTTATACTGCAGCTATGCTAAGCGGACCTTATTTACGGTTTCTTGTAGAGAATACATTAGCTAGCGTGATCAAGAGTTTTATTAAGGCCAGTATGCTAAAATCTCTCGGTCAGGATGACTTGCTACTTCGTGCTAGCTCAACCATTCACAGCTCCTAAATAGTTACGTGTACCCATATTCACTGAAAAGGCTTTTGCTCAACCGTAGTTTGCAGACACTTTCCAAGGGTACCGCACGCTGGGATTATTTCTGCAGTTTGGTTAAATCAAGAAGTCATCTTTTCCATAAATCGATCATAGTAAGGTTCGAATCGTGGGAAATTTAGTTATCATCTATCGTTTAAAAGATGTGGACTTTCCAACGATCCATTTCATCTCGTTTCCACCCTCTCCAGTCTCGGACCTTCCTCACCAAAATCACGTATTTGCCAATGATTCTGTCTTGCAACAGGAGTGTATTCCATGCCTTTGTCAAACAGAATTCAAAAGCAAACCAAGAGGCAAATATCTCACCAGAAATAAAAGTATTAAGCAAATCAACGTTTATAATATTTACATCGTTGAGCCTATTGTCTTCATTTTTATTATCATATTCACGACGTTTCGACCGTTGTACGTGCCGGACTTCTTCAGGATCTGTCTATATTTCTGAGCTGGGTTAATTTATCTATTTCCACTATGTATATCGTTCAGACAGTTGTCCTCATCTTTATTGCCATATTCACGACGTTTCGACCGTTGTACGTTGCGGACTTCTTCAGGATCTGTCTATATTTCTGACATGGGATATTTTGACTATTTCCACTATTTACATCGTTCTGACAGTTGTCCTCATCTTTATTTTCATATTCAAAACGTTTCGACCGTTGTAAATTCCGTCTTTCTTCAGATTCCATCTATATTTTTGAGGTTGAACTTTTGTAAATATTTACATCGTCCGTCCCGTTGTCCTCATCGTTATTTCCACATTCTTGACGTTTCCATCGTTGTATGCTCCTGCCTTCTTCAGGCTCTGACTATATGTCTTAGATGAGGTATTGTAAGTATTTACTACATCATTCGGACTGTTGTCCTCATCTTTATAACCACATTTACGACGTTTCGACCGTTTTAATCTCCGGCATTCTTCATGAATTGTCTATATTTTTGAGATGAGGCATTTTGTACAAGCACAGTGAATAAAAGCGTTACTTAGATCCAGTAACAGACCCCAAAGAGTCTGAGTTCAATACCCGGTTAAGGCAGTGAACTAAGGAGAGGGGAATTAACAGGATATAACTGATAACTGACATCCATTAAACATGATGCATGGAACTAAAACAGTCTACTCCAGTGAGCCAAATAAAGGGTTCAGTTCGACATTTCAACCAACTGAAGAAGACCGGAGCGTACAACGGCCGAAACGTTGTAATAAATATGGCGACAAAGATGAGGACAATAGTCCGAATAATGTAAATAGTGTATTGTTTGGACTTCTGCCTTAATCTTTATTGCCATATTCACGATGTTAGTCTACACTGCACAGACCACGGATTGAACATTTACTGTTTCACTAAATTCACGAATAAAGGTTTCAATCTTCTAAGCATTGTGCTGGACTCCATTCGAAACAGTCTAATAACTGATCAATGCTAAAAAAAAAACAAAAAAAAAAAACTAGAACTATCTCTAGACATGGGCAGTGGAAGGAGAACATTTTTACCTACATAGACTAAATCTATTCAGTTCGGAATTCTCTGTAACTTATCTGTATCGATATACACCTAATAAAAGCCGGAAGGCAAATGGCCGAAACAATGTTGTAACAAGAAAGATGAGGACAATAGCCTGCATGTAAATAATACAAATAAGGAAAGACGTAAAAACCTGAAGCAGCCATAAGATTCCTGGCGTGAATCAATGTTCTGCCCTTTGGCGTTTTTGAAGATAACTCAAAGCCATGTGTACAACAACCAAAGTGGTTTGCTAAAAGGAAGCTAAGGTGAGGAATCAGATTTGTAGGAAACAATGTATTCGTTTGAGAAAATTTGCATGAGTAAAAGACGCATATATCATGAAAGATGAACGTTATTTCCACTGAATATATTCAGGCTATTATCATCATTTTTCTTACCTTTATGACAAAGTTTTGGCCGTTGGGTCCTACGGCCTTCCTTAGGTCTATATCGATCTGGATCTGTCCTGGGTTAGACGATAAATTCAGGCTCTACTACTGTATCTAGTTTATCATCATACTCAGTATGCTTTTGACGTAGCTATCTATATATATATATATATATATATATATATATATATGTATATGTATATGTATGTATGTATATATATATATATAAATCCTAAGGAACCAGGCAAACCTACCAAGGTTTCACCTAAACGGATATTCTGAGTAAAGTCAGCTTTACCCTGAAGATCTAAGTTTTCATAAGAAAAACGTGTTTTTGGCTTTAAAATTCTAAAATAGAAGTACCGAATTTTTTTCCAATTTATCACTAAAATTAAAATTATCTGATAAAGTTTATCAGTAATACACTTTAGTAAACCTGATAATTAAGGTGACATCAAAAAACTGAAACCCTAAAATCTTCTGTTTGATATTCATAAATTTATCCCATGACTTTTATCCCTTCACCACGGAAGGAAACCAAGCATATTGAAAGCAATTTGTTTTCACAGTTGGAAAGAAACTTCAACTAAAGACATCTAAATGGAATGCGACTATTCCATTGTACATGATACTTTTGGAGTGTAAAAAGGGACTTAAATGACAATGAACATGACAGACAATCAAGAAAGAGAAAATTTTTACCATAGTTCTTATGTTTACGAAGTTTTTGTAGATGTCGTATTGTCTAGTCTTTTGTAGACTAACTTCCTTTTCGCCCCCGTCTTTCAAACACTGCATATTTATATTTTTTCAAATCTCGTAGTCGCCGTGATTTTGCGTCAATTTGTCAGCATAAAAATAATATGGCTTCTCCAGAAGATTCTTTATACGTAAGGGCGTTTATGAGGTAAGTTTTTTTGTTTTTCTTTCCCTTCAAACTACAAGTTTTATTTCTGCTGTCAGCTTATTAAATTTTTGATGAAATTACATGTTGGCCTTGTTATATTCAATCGTGTTATTTTTAAAGACTTAGGGTTTGATTGTTATTGGGAAAATAGCATTTTTCAATAAGCAGACTAATATTTATTGGTTTGAATACGAATTGAGAGGTTTCTACGATTTTATTTTGAGAAATATTGCTATCGGTCAATATCATATATATAGAAAATAAATTAAAAAAATGGTTTATTTTCCAAAAAAATGAGGCAGCAAAAACGGTAGCTAACCAAGAAAAATTAAGGTCATTTTCAGATTCAGTGCCCCTCAAATTAGGTAAAAAAGATGTTTAGTGTCTCGACACCATTTCAAATTTATTTTTTGTTCACCAGTGTTATGATATTTTTTGTGGAAAAAATGGTATGGATACCCTTGACACTTTCCTTGGCGGATCCGACGTTAACATCGATGACTGTTTCAATTCAAGGTCTGAAACGTCGCCATGCTTGCATCAGATGATCTTTATCTATTTAAAATATTATGTTTGTTGAGGAGGATTTCAGAAAGTTTATAGAGTTAAGGGAGCAGAAACTGATATCGATCTCGTCTACGCCCACATACGTGGTAGTCCAATACATTCAGGTTTGAAGAGCCATATGTTTTGGAGTAACATGATCATAGAGATTGTAACTCACCCATTCATTGGTTGTCTTGGCTTTACGAGAGGGCTGTTGTTAGATGAATTGCGTTGCTTTCCTCACGCCCTCTATCCAAGGCCTCACAACCCTCTCCAACACATAATTATAGCTACCCGAATTGATCCTTAAGACCCCAGGAAAGAATTGAGGAGGCGTATTATTTCCCTTGTTGCTTGCGTGAAGTTATCTGAAAAGAAATGATATTAAGGACAAGTTAGAAAAAAGTTAGTGCTACGTTTTTAATCATTTCATTCGGTGCAAGGCTATAAAGCCACTAAGATGCGAGAGGTTACTGAGTGTTAGATAATATAGGAAAACATAAAACTATCGGAGAAGACAATGAAATAGTAGGAGAATATTGACATTATTCGGATTATTGTCCTCATCTTTGTCGCCATATTTATTACAATGTTTTGACCGTTGTACGCTCTGGCCTTCTTCAGGTGGTTGGAATGTCGAACTGAACCCTTTATTTCGCTTACTGGAGTAGACTGTTTTAGTTCCACGTGTCATGTTTTAATGGATGTCAGTTGTCAGTTATATCCTGCTAATTCCCCTCTCCAAGTTCTCCACTGCCTTAACGAGGTATTGAACTCAGACTCTTTGGATCTTGTCACTGGATCTAACTAACGCCTTTATCCACTGTGCCATGTGTCCTTAAGGCGTTAGTTAGATCCAGTGACAGGACCAAAAGAGTCTGAGTTCAGTGTGTGTAACCCTTGCGTGCTTGTGGCACTTTTGCCTTGCTTGGGGTTAAATGCTTAAAAAAAAACACGTCAAGTTGCTACAAAACAAACACGAGCCAGGTTCTTAAATAGCATCATCAGAGCGAGACTTTCATATCGATGTCATCCATAGCGCCAAACCCCTTTTAGAAATATCTAATCCCTCAATGATTGAAAATGACTTTGAGCCGGCGAGTTTTTCCTAAGACCATCCTTATTTGATTGATAGATTTCTTTGTTTTCTACTCGAATTTGAACTAGACTCTTCTTTTAACAATTCCGAGCCATTATCCTTTACACCACTGACAGATTCAAGCTTACAGCAGCAGCTATTCCGAATCGGTCACTCATCTAGATGCTAACAAGGCTCGAAGTTGCTTAACTTCGGTGATCGTTTGTAAAGCAGTTTCAACCGGATTTGGCTGTAAGACAGTACTGGAAAGAGTGATAACAGCTACTGAACTTGAGAAATTTAATTCCATGAACATTTTTATTAAGATAAAGATTTAGAAATTTCAGTTGAGAGTACAGGCTGCTTGGTTATATGAATGTCAAACGTTTCCTCATAAGGAAACGGTTAATGCTACCATTGCTATTGTCAATGGCAAACTTTTAATAAATTCTTAGACTACTAATAAAAAAAATGAAAAGAATAGAAAGAAAAAAAGGAAACTACATTAAAAAACATTATTTTGTTGTTATAAGAGGCATCGGTAAAGCGCGGGGTTTTGTTTGGCACGAGATCGAACAACGCTATATTACCATTTGAAAAAGGCAATTTCCTTGCAAGAAAACAAAAGCGAATTATCCTAATGAAATCAATTTGATAGAATCAAACCATTACCCAGCAAATTATTTCACATACTGCATAGTATAATGTCATAATTTAAAATACTCAAAAAGTGTAAAAAATGATGACACTGCTTTCTTCTCTTCAAAAATTGCTTGCTACACTTTACTTCCAGACTGTGATCTAAATACTAAAGTGGTTACCACTTCTAAGATAGAAATGACTTTATCCATCACTAAAATAATCGCTTATATATAAAGATTGGAAATGAACAACAAAATGGGTAATATTGAAAATTTTATTTTAAAATTTAATTATGCAAATTACTTATTATCTGTTCAGCAAGGAATGTGACCTTGGGAAATATATAAGACATATGCGGGTAGAAATAAATGACGCATTTGTTTCTGTGACGTTAGTGTTACTTAAAGATATTTCTACAACGCATTATCATAATGAACTCAGAACTTCAAAATATTCTTTAACTTTCTCTGAAAATACAGAATCAAAGAACTATACCCCTTTTCTAGATCTCTTGGGTTTCAGTCGGAAATGCCACGTCCGTTTCATCCCTCCATCCTTAACTCATTTTGCTTCGGGTTAATCTTCGATTCTGTATCCTGTACTATTGGCGCTTTCCTTTTTGCCTTGTTTCCTAAAATGTCTCCCAGCCATAACGAATATATTTTCAGATATTCAATCCTGACAGCTGTTGTATCGAGAAACGGGAACGTCAGGCACCTGTAACATGTGCAAAACATGAGACATTCACATCTGTTTATATTAGAATGAATTTAGATTGCATAGTTTGTTTTTTTAATTCTCTCTGTTTACTTTATTGCTTTTGTTATCTTTAACAGATCGCTCTTGGATAAGGCAGTAACTCAAGCCATCTCTTTCCGAATGAAACCATTTCTGGGGCCCGATATATTCAGACTTTCATAATCTATTCTTAACGAAAATTCTCTCTCTACAATAAAAATACCATATATTAGGTTGGTGCAAAAATAATGACGTAATAATGTCGTTTTTTGACGTATTTTTTAACGTAAAAAACGACATTATTAGGTCATTATTTTTGCACCAACCTAATATATATATATATATATATATATATATATATATATATATATATATATGTGAAAAGTGGGTGTATATAAATATACATAAATATATATATATGTATAATTATTTATATATGATATGCGCGGTACTTATTAGAAAGCGCTCAATATCAGAGATAGAGCTAACATATTTGGTTGGATAGATGTAAGTTTGTGACCCTGGGTTTCACGCTTTAGCGATCGTCAGACAAACTGATAAATTTTTTTAAAAATTTGGGTTTATGTAGATTGCGTGTATTGGTGTTATTGTGGAAGTGGTGGGGGAAACTTCGTCGTTTTTACATCGTACTAACGCAAACATCAATGTATGCAGACACATATACATACTTGGTCGTCCGTCGGGACTCATACATATATAAACATATGTGGGCAGTTTCGCATATGACATGTATATGTATATGGGTGGTGTTGAGTCTATACATACGCATTTGTATGTTGAAATTTAAAGATTGGAAGTGTGGCAGAAATGTCTCGTGAATGTCTCGTGAATGTATACATGTCATATATTTTATTTTTCCGCTGAATAATATTTCCTCGCATGTATGTATATACGTGTGGTGGAGTTTGTGTGAAATTATGATAGGTAAAAATTATTATTATTTATATTTATTTTTAAATTATTAAAAAAAAATGGGGGTTTATTTGTTATATTTAAAGGTGGTTATTTGTTTGTTTTTTACTGTGTATATGTAACAGGTAGAAATTTGTAATCCTTATTGGTTATTTATATGGTGATGTTTAATATTTAATATCCTGTGTGAGAGGGTAGTTTGATTTAATAACGGGTCTATAGGATATGATGTGATAGTAATGTTTGTCTGACGATCGCTAAAGCGTGAAACCCAGGGTCATAAACTCACATCTATCCAACCAAATATATATATATATATATATATATAATATTTGTGGTTAATAACGCATACATATGCAATCATATACCTAAAATATATAAATATATACATACATACATACATACCCATACATATATATATGTATAAAAAATAATTCCAAGAGGATAGAATCCAGGTAGAACTCAATGTCCAAGACAGAATAAAGATATAATAAAAAGGCTTAAACACTAATATTTACGATTCCAATGGAATAAATTATGACCATGGAATATTAGTGTTTAAGCCTTTTTATTATATATATATATATATATATATATATATATATATATATATATATATATATATAAGTAATCATCTTATAAATATAAGAAATTATACTCGTCCGGAAAACCTTGGGTACTTTGATATGTAAATAAACAGACCAATATTTAAGGAGAAAAAGGTAC
>OZ010608.1:5105450-5112950 GCA_963932145.1 Acanthosepion lycidas | reverse complement strand
GATGTGTGACAATTTGGTAATAACAGCTGCTGTAAGCTGGAATGTGTGAGTGGTGTAATAAATAGCGGCTCGGAATTGTTAATCGGAGAACCGAGTTCGAATTCCAGTTAGTTTCGTTAGATTCACATACGCGAAATTGAGAAATTTATGAATCCGTTACTTCTTCCCTAAATATGGGTAAATTAGCAAGAGTTGTATCAATAAATCCTTATTATCTCCAAAAAACAGCTTATAATCTAGAAAAATAATTGTCTTTAAGAAACCTACAAAGGGTTGATAAGCCGTAGAAAACGGATCAATCAGTAAAAATAAAAAATCTATATGCATTTGGATTACCATAGAAAAAAGGCGGATTAAAAATAAAAACCATTAATTCCTTAGGGATAACAAGACACCCCCATTTTTTGTCTCGAAGCACGACCGTTAATGCCGTTAATGACTAGGGACTTTTCGTCGAAGATTCATTCGTGGTCCGTCATGGGTAGGACGATAAACTACATCCGCGCCCAGTGTAAGACGATAAACTACATCTAACAGCAAGGCCTCTGATCAGGAGTGTGGAACCACCTCTTAATTGTTGGTGTTCCCAGGTCCACTCTGACCCACTCTGTTAGGGTCCCAGCTATGGGCAAAATAGTTAACCTCCAATCTGGGGTCAAAACGCATTAGGAAAGTGTAAAAAAAAGGTTTTAATAACAAAAATACGTTTTTGAAAAAAAATATTACCAGCAAGACTTTTTCGAAAAAAAATATTACCAGCAATACATTTTTGAAAATATTACCAGCTATACAATTTTGAGGAAAAAAATATTACGAGAAATAGATTTTTGACAAAGCAAAATATTACCAGGAAAAAAAAATGTTGTCAGCATTAAATGACCCATTGAGGTTGATATGCCTAAAAACAAAACAAACTAAACTAAACTAAATCCTTCGTGGGATGTACGCAAAGCCATCTGTCCTGATTCAACTGGTAAGATTCTAGAAGCTGTCTATCTGCGACATTGGCGACTCATTCCAGAAATACTATGTTCCTTTTCATTTTCTTTGTCAGACTGGAAATTGTAATGCTAATGTTCATCAATAGATCGGAAGAAGAAACAAGAAATTTTAAATTTGGCACATGCGGCGTGGCGCTGCGTTACATTCTCTTCCATTTCTGGCTCGCTAAAAATGTGTTCTTTCAAACCTGGTAACCCTGAATATATATATATATATATATATATATATGAACTGATACTGTTGTGTTACCATAGCTATTTTTGTGTGTCTCTTTCTCGACATATAGAACCGAATGCGATCATTGTTATTACAAAGAAATGAGATCAAAAAAATCAGTTTTAAACCATACACCGAATGTAAATACTTTTGCCGCTTTATCTGCCATGTTTTTCATGCTATCTTTTCGTGACTCCGCCAAGGCAAGATATATTTTTCTTTATATTTTTCGTTAAATGTACTGTTTTCTCGAGTGCAACATTGGCTGCGCATGCGTAGATATATATGTGAGTAAGTGCGCATGCGTTCATCTGTTTTCTCTTTCACTTTCTTTCGTTTCTTTCTCTTTATTTTCTGCTTTTAATTTCTCCCTTTTCACATTTTTAACTCAAAGAATGGAGAGTGAAAGTCTGTCAAAGAATACAAGTGATCAACGGGACTAGTTGCATCATTCAATCTGGAAGGTTGCAACAATAAGGACTTTAGTGTATTGTCAGTGTTTTGAAGAGGAGTTAATTAGAGAGGAGGGGAGTCAATTGCCGACGTCGTAGAAGAAGGATTAATATTAGAAAGGGGCTAAGGAAGTGAAGGTAAAAGAACAAATGTGGCTGGGGAGGAGTAAGGGGAGAATTATAAAAAAAAAAGAAAGAATTCGAAAGAATAGGAGGGAATTAATTGGGTAGGGAGGAAATAAATATGGAAAAGTGAGGCATGATTGATTGACAAATAGAGAGGACATTGACATTGATTGAAGAAGAAGAAGAAGAAGAAGAAGAAAGAAAGAAAGGAAGAGGAAGAAGTAGAAAAGGAAGAAGAAAATGAAGAAGAAGAAGAAGAAGAAGAAGAAGAAGAAGAAGAAGAAAAGGAAGAAAGAAAGGAAGAGGAAGAAGAAGAAAAGGAAGAAGAAAATGATGTGGAAGAATAAGAAAAGGAAGAAGAAGCGGTAGGAGAAAAGGAAGAAGAAGAAAGGGAAGAAGAAGAAGAAGAAGAAGAAGAAGAAGAATAGGGACAAGAAGAAGAAGTCAGGGAAGAAGATGAAGAAAAAGAAGAACAACAAAAGGAAGAAGAAATAGCATAGCTAGAAGAAAAGGAAGAAGAAGAAAAAAGAGGAAAATGAACTAAGAAGAAGAAGAAGAAGAGGAGGAGGAATGAAGCAGAGCTTAGTGAAGGAGATTTATTAAAATGAAAAGTGTAAAAAAGAAGATGATGCCGACTAAACGAGATGAAAGCAAAAATAACTGAAAATATAATAAGCCAAAATGTGAAAAAATGGAAGAAGAAAAGGAAGAAGAAAAGGAAGAAGAAGAAAAGGAAGAAGAAAATGGAAGAAGAAGAAGAAGAAGAATATTGATAAAGAAATTTTTTCCAAAAGAATTATAGTAAAACATCAAAGGAAAAAGAAAGGTTAAAGAAAAAATAGAAAGTCTAGAAAGTGCTATGAAAAAAGAAAAAAGAAAACGTCTGCAGGAATCAATAAAAAAAGAAAATGGAAAGAAAAGAAAGGAAAGAAGTGAGTTTGGTCAAATGAAAATGAAGAAAAGACTGAAATGAAAAACAAAACAAAAAAAAAATAAATAAACTGTGAAATAATGAAAGATGGGCCAGAAAAACATGAAAATGTACGAAAAAATGAAAAATCTGAAGAAAGAATTCCGGAAAGAAAAAAAGAAAGAAAGAAAGAAAGATGCAAACTATGAAAGAAAAATGTAATTTCAGAAAGACAGAAAGAAAAAAAAAATGGAAAGACAAAAGAAAAACGTTTAGTAAGAATGAATAAATTACAGAAAGAAAAAATGGAAAGAAAAAAAGAAAATTGTAACGAAAGAATAAATAAATAAAAAACAAAAATGAATGAAAGAGGAAAGCAAAGAAAGAAGGAATGAAAAGTTTGATAAAAAAAGAAATTGACAGAATGATTCGAAAGGAGACAATATGGACGTATATGTAAAAGAAATGAGAAGACTATAACGAAATAAAGATTACAAGTGAATAAAGCAAGAATAAAAACAAGAACGGAATAAAGAAAACTGTATATTTATGAGGGGAAAAAAGAATCAAGAGGAAAGTATAGGTAAAGTATATAAAATGTGGATGAATTTTAACGAAAAGAAGGAAATTAAAGACAGAACCAAACGAGAAACGAAGTAAATAAAAATGAAAAACAGTAACAAGAATGAAAGTAAGGAAGAAAAAATAAATTAATGTAGTTTTAAAGAGAAAAAAAACCCAATGAAAAATGCACGGAAAAAGAAAGAAAAAAGAATTTTAAAAAATAAGCACTGAAAACGGTAAAGAAAGAAAAAAGAATAAAAAAAATGTAGATTGAAGGAAAAAAAACAAAAAATGAAGGAAAGCAAAGAAAATAAAAAGATATTAATTGAAAAGTCTACGGAAAAAAGAAAGAAAAAAGAATTAAAAATATAAGCACTCAAAAATATAAAGAAAGAAAAAAAAGTAAATATTTTGTTAATTAAAAGGGAAAAAAGGAAAAAGAAAAAAAGCAATGTAAATAAAAAGATAGTATAAGAATAAAAAGGTAGGGAAAAAGAAAGAAAAAAGAATTAAAAAATATGCATTCAAAAAAGTAAAGATAAAAAGAATAAAAAAATGTAGATTGAAGGAAAAAAAAAGAAAAAAGGAAAGCAAAGAAAATAAAAAAAGATATTATTTGAAAAATTTACGGAAAAAGAAAGAATTTAAAAAAATAAGCACTCAAAAATATAAAGAAAGAAAAAACGAATAAAAATGTTGATTAAAGGAAAAAAGGAAAAAGAAAGAAAATAAAAATAAATTATATGAAATATGTAAGGAAAAAGAAATAAAAAAGGAATTAAAAAATAGGAACTTAAGTAAGTAAAAAAGAAAGATAAGAATAAAAATATAAATTGAACAAATAAAGGAAAAAGAATAAAATCAAAGAAAGAAAAAGAGAACGTAAAGAAAAATTAAAGAAATAATGTAAAAACACGGAGAATGAAAATAAAGAACTTATGAAGGAAAGCGAATAAAAAAGAATGTCAGGTAATAATGAAAGAAAGAAAGAATGAAAAGAAAAATGGGAAATGAAGAAAATTGTAGAGAATGGGAGTAAGTGTTAAAACGATTCAGAAAGAATTAAAAAAAATGAAAGAGACTTGTAGGAATGAATGAAGTAAAGGGAAAGAAAGAGAAAAGAAAAAAATAATGTAGTAAAAGAGAAATATTAATAGAAATAAAAGAAAAGAGATTGCTGCAAAAAAGATAAAAAAAAGCAACTAATATTGAGACCCAAAGACAAAGAGTGACAGAGAGAAATGCTGAGAGAAAGAGGAAGAGCGAGGAGTAAAATAGGAATGAAAAAGAACGAGTAGGAGAAAGATGGGAAAAAGGGGGACAGAAAGAGGAAGTGTGATAAATTGAAAGAGAGGGGAAAAGAGAAAGAATAAGAAGAGAAAGAATTAGAGAAAGAGGAAGAAGAAGAATAGAAGATCGAAAAGGGAGATAATAAAAAGGTATGAAAAGAAATGGTGAGATAAAGAGGGAGAGGGATTGAGGGAAAGTGGAAGAATGAGATTGAATGATTGACTTGTGTTTTACGGCTTATCAACCTTTGAGGTTTTAAATCAGAAAACATGTTTCGAAGATTATGATTTATTGTTACAAGTTCTACTAATTAACCCATTGCTAAAGTTGGAAGATGTGAATTCCTACTTTTCCCAAGGTAAGTGAATATAAAGAACTTCACTGGAATTTGAACCAGATTTTCCGATTAAAAATTCCGAGCATTTATCCATTACACCACCCGCACATCCCAGCTTACACCACCTGGTATTCGCAGGCGGTTAGAAATCTAGGTACTGACCAATCTCTATGTTTCTTAACTTTGATGATCGTAAGAGAATCGGTGTTTCACCGTCATATGGCTGTCATATGTCCTGGAGGAATGAAAGAATGAAATTAGAGAAAAGAAGAAGAAGAAAAAAAACACACAGGAGAGAAAGATTTAGCAAAACAAGGGGGAATAGTTGAAAAGGAAAAAATAATATAAAAAGCAAAAGACAAGAAGAAGAAAGAAGAAGGAAAAATAGATAGAATGATTTAGCAAAAGACTGAAGAATATAAAAAATGTAGAAAAAAGTAAGAAAGAAAGGGAAGAAAAACAAAAAAATAAGAAAAAAAAACGGAGAAAGTATTTAGCAAAAGATGGAGAAATGGTTAAAAACGAAAGAAAAAAAATAAAAGATAAAAGGAAAAGAATATAAAGTTAAAAGCGAAAGAGAAAAATAAAAGATAAAAAGAAAAGAATATTAAAAAAAAAAAGAGGCCTTAGCGAAAAAAGGACGAATATTAAAAATAGGGAAGAACAAAAGAAAACAAAACGAAACAAATGATAAAGAAAAAAAAAACGAAAGAAGTATTTTACAAGACATGGAGGAATAGTTAAGAACGAAAAATAAACGTAAAAAAGAAATAATAATAATAATAATAATAAAGAAATAAACAGAGAGAAAGTCTTAGCAAAAGATGGAGGAATAGTAAATGTTGCCGTTGTTAGTGAAGGGGAGCCTAATGCACAACTTTGCCTGAAGATTATTTTCTGAAAGTCACGATTGCTCTTTGTAAAGCAAAGCAAAATGTGATACTTGGAAATAATTCTGCGTGATTCTCAGTGCCTCACACTACAATTGGCTTTAGAGGACATCTTGTCTAAAGAGAAAACATGACAAATATGGCAACCTAAAGATCCAGTATCATTAATTCAACATATACAACAAAATCCTCAATGTTATTGCGATATTTTTTTCTGAAATATTTGGAGTAAATAATTACTTATTCTTCTGCAACGTACCGCATCTCTTCTGGACGTGAGTGACTCTGGCTATTCGCAATGTTTTTCACAATGTTGTTCATCCTGTATAAGGCTTGAGAACCACTAGCTGTAGACATTTAAAGAGGCTTATACGCATATGTGTAGAAGATAACGCTAGAATTGAACAGGTTAATATTGATCAAGGGAAATATACTCTTGGGATTCGGTTCCACAAAGCTACTTGACTGGAACTTACATCCTACTAATGGAATACGAAGGTAATGAGGGTGGTTCGCGACAATGGTTCGTGGCATTGCGGGTCATGTCCCTGACGGTTACTACTGATAAGACTAAGGAATGGATTTCAACTGAGCAGTTTCCGCGGAAATAGCGATCGTGCAGGGAAACGCTCGCGACGTCTCATCTGTTAGAAAGGGGTTGTAGAACAAAAAATGTTTCGTCGCCTCCAAGGATACGGAGACACTTTTAGGTTGTATCGGGGCTGGAAACTGAAGACTGGGCAGCTGCCACACATATATGGCAGAAGTAGCCTTTTTTTTTCCTGATCAGACTCTTGTAAAGGTAGAGGATGGCACGATCTGTAGAGGGAACCGACCGGTTTTAGAGCATCAGGATAACATTCCTCAGCGAATATAAACTGTCCTTTTTTAAGACAACCATCTTCAGACACTAGAAAAATGTTTTCAGGACTTCCCTTTTCAACGACTACAAAACTGTCCTTTTCTGGAAAATCCGCTTTAGTGACTACAAAACTGTCCTTTTCAGGACAACCCTCTTCAGTGACTACAAAACTATTCTTTTCTGGACAACCCTCTTTAGTGACTACAAAACTGTCCTTTTCAGGACAATCCTCTTTAGTGACTACAAAACTGTCCTTTTCAGGACAACCCTCTTCAGTGACTACAAAACTGTCCTTTTCAGGACAACCCTCTTCAGCGACTACGAAACTATACTTTTCAGGACAACTCTCTTCAGCTAATCCAAAACTGTACTTATCAGGACAACCCTCTTCAGTGACTACAAAACTACTTTTTAGGATAACCCTCTTCTGTGACTACAAAACTGTACTTTTTAGGACAACCCTCTTCAGTGACTACAAAACTGTACTTTTTAGGACAACCCTCTTCAGTGACTACAAAACTGTACTTTTTAGGACAAACCTCTTCTGTGACTACAAAACTGTACTTTTTAGGACAACCCTCTTCTGTGACTACAAAACTGTACTTTTTAGGACAACCCTCTTCAGTGACTACAAAACTGTACTTTTTAGGACAACCCTCTTCAGTGACTACAAAACTGTACTTTTTAGGATATCTCTCTTCTAATCCTCCTCATGCACCGTAACCTTATTTTTTGTTGATGTTTTTTTAACGAAAGTAAACTTGACAATATGTTTTTATTCGAGTCTTCGTTTTGTTTCTTATTGCCTTCCATCATTTACTATCGGTTTGCGGGTCAATATACCTTCCGCC
>OZ010608.1:5087950-5100450 GCA_963932145.1 Acanthosepion lycidas | reverse complement strand
CTATCTATCTATCTATCTATTTCATCCTACTAATTTTCTTTCTTTCTTTATTAATCTTCTCATCATCATCATCATCATTTCTCTCTTTCTGTATATATATATATATATATATATATATATATATCGGTTTTTTTCATATTCCTCTCGGTATGTGAGTTCCTTAATCTCAGCCTTGTGCCACACCTGAGCTTCTCTTAGTAAATCCCTATGCATATTTTGGTCCCTTCACTGTAGTGTAATGATCCGTAAGCATGTCTCGCTAAATCTTTTATTTGTTCCATCACGAAAGTAATAATCAAACTGACACAGGATTATTGAGTTGCTTCCTACAACGGTGTTTATTTGTTTTCGTCACCGGACATGCATGAGTTATTTAGAAAAATACCCATGTGTGTATTCAGTAATGACTTAGTAAGCGTAAATTAGTTGCGCCACAATTGCTGTAATGGTCAAAAGGCATCGCTAAATTGCTGTAATGGTTAACAAGCATTTCTCTCTAAATCACTTACAAGTGTGTAATGAACTCGATCCCCCTTTGGTGCTCCACATTCGCGACCTTATGGTAGATCTAAACTATGCTTGGTAAATCACTATTAAGGAAATAAATACCCCTGTGGCAAGCAAATCAACACTCTTATGACAATGTACCTGATTATGATTTTGAGAAGGTAAATAAATCCGTGGGCAGACAACTAAAAACTGTCATGGAGGCAAATAAATATAGAATACATTATTCTAAACATCTTCTTCTTCGTTATAATCCATACAATATTAATGAAATAGGAATGGTTTAATTTTGCTTGTGGATTAATTTTTCTTTTCTTTGTTCTTTGCAACGTTTCTTTCAGCGACGACTACACGCGCATGCACACAGTTCCTCGCTCAAAAGCAAGCGTGAACACGTAACTTTGATTGACGCATGCGCGGAGTCTTCCAACCGGCCTCCTTTTCGATGCAGCGTAACCGCCACTCTTGCCTTTTTTTTTTTTTTTTTTGTCGAAAATTGCTTTTTCCATCTAAGGAAGTCGAAAGAAACAGGCGTAGAAAACAGTTTACTCGAAAATAGCCAGTGCCTCCGCGGGATAGACGCTGCAGCCTCTGTCGGCGCTGCTTCTTTTATTGATTGTAAAGGGAGTTTCTTACTTCCTCTGAACAATATCGGCTCGCAGCGTGTTCCAACGTTTTTTCGCTTTTTCGAAGTTATGACACAACTCCAAAACTGCGCAAAATGTCGTCTTATGGTTTGACCCTCCAGCCCCCCCCCAAAAAAAAACAAAAAAAAAAAACAAAAAAAAATGCATAAAAACAGCAGTGGCAGCTGAAAGTTGTTTTTTCCGACCACATACGTTTCAGACATGCGGGTGGGGGCTAAATATTTTCTTTGCTAATGCGGCTTTGCCAATGGCGGCGAGAGGTAGGTCAGCCACACATATATTACCAGGCTTGAAACTCGAAGTGACTCGAAAAATACCTTTAAGCGTTTAGGGAGGTCTTCTTTAGAAAAAGTAGAGTGCAAAATTACGACTCGATATTTTATTGAAAAAAATACGAAGACTAAAGCTTGTTCCAAAGCACCTTAAAAGTGAATTTTTCGAACTTTCATTGAAGCAAAATGCCCGATGAGTTCCCCAAAGTTTAATTCTTGTGCCAAATCATACTCGATCGCAAGGGTTGTCAAGTAAGGCACGTTCTTTAAAAAGTCTTGTAAGACAGGCTAGATCGAGTTTCTCCCAGCATCTCTTTTTCCGACCAGGGTACCTCAAAATAATCTGAGTGCAGGCCCTCGGAAATTCTCTCCCGGGTACTGTTGACTTTGTGATTTAAATTAAGTCAGCAAAAAGTGAGCTATAAATGACAACCCAAGCCGGGTAGGCTTTGTACCCTACCATGACAACTAGCCGGTGTCTATTTAACTGAGCTTCTCAGAAGTATTTATAAAAATTAAATAAAAAATCTCGTTGACTCTAATGACTATATTGGGTTAAGTTTCCTTCCTTTCCCAGATTATGAAGCACTGTGCTTGGATCCTGGGTGAAACAGCAATCTGTACGGAAAGGAATTATGAGGATGACGGCGAGAAGAGTATACAAAATAATAGAAGCCACATCAGTGGAGGACTTTCAGCAACAGGAACAGCTAAAATGAATATCACGTCTAACTCGAAGAGAAAATTATGCCATAATGAAGATTCTGATGTTCGACACTACTTCAAATAAAAGGTTAGGACGGAAACTCCCCCATCAGTGCTTGTCCTAAGTAAAAACGTTAAACTACATCCGCGTCCTGGGTAAGACGATAAACTACATCTAGCAGCAAGGCCTCTGATCAGGAGGTTTTGAGAAGCGTAGAACCACCTCTTAATTGCTGGTGTTCCCAGATCCATCCTGACCCGGGGTGGTTGCACCTGTTAGGGTCCCAGCTATGGGCAAATAGTTAACTATTACCAGCAATACTTTCTGAATAAATTATTACCAGCAATACAATTTTGAAGGAAAAATATTACCAGAAACAGATTTTTGACAAAACAAAATATTACCAGCAATAAAAAATGTTGTCAACATTAAATAACCAAGTGAGGTTGATATGTCATAAAACAAAATAAAAGAAATCAATTTCATACAAATCTATCCTAAAAATATTGTCGGCATTAAATAACCCATTGAGGTTGATATGCCGTTAAACAAAATAAACCAAACCAATCTAAAGCAAATAATACATATTCTATTCATACAAATCTATCCTAAAAATGTTGCCAGCATTAAATAACCCATTAAAACCAAACCAAACCCCCATCAATGCTGGAAAGAGCGATAACACTACTGGACTTGAGAAGCCTGCTTTCCTGTTTTAAGTGATTTATAAATGTCAACCGACACTAGCACTGGCTGCTTGGTCAATGCCAAATGTTTCCTCATAAGTTAACGGCTATTTAACATTTTTGTGTTTATTGCAGGTCACTTTCTTTCGTCGTGGAAGAAATCTAACGTATTCGTCCATCTTTGAAATATGTTTTCCTTTCTCCTAGGCGTCCTATCTTGATTTTCTGCATCCTGTCAATGTGAATGTCTTTTGTGCTATTATTTATTTTATTGTTTTATTGGTTATCTATGATTCTCATTAATTTTTTTATCTCTGTCGCATTACTGCTTCCGGTGTATATAACGAAACCGCACGCATTGTGTCTTATTCCTGGTCTAATTAAGCTAGGAACTCTATTCATCTGAATTTGGTTAAGTTTCGTTATGTGATACATTACGTTGATTGACTGATGAAGATTGCATTCCTTTGCACTTGGCTTTTTAGGCAACGCTATGAAAATGATTCAAGGATTGTCTTCCGGTATTTCACCTCTGTCCTAATAGAAAGGATGGAGATGAAGGGGGAAGAAAAAATAGCAAGTGTATTGTAAATGATCAGGGTGAGTTAAATTACATTTTTTATCCAGCCTCAGATGCAATTAAAATTTTTTCTGATATGCAAGCAAGGGCTTAAGACTCCATATTTCTGTTTTAAAAGGTTTTCGGACCCGGAAATTTCATAAATATGCAAATATGGTTGTGATTATTGTATGGTTTTGAATTTTTTTAAACTTTACACCTTATCAACGGATACCTGTTGTTTTCTCTTCATGGTTAGCTACTTTGGTCGAGTACCTTAAATTTACTAGCTTAATGTATATATATATATATATATATATATATATATATATATATATATATATATATATATATATATAGTTGTGGACAGAATTATTTAACCACTTTCATAAGTAATGCTTCAAATTTTCATGGAAACTTCATGTTCCTTTATTTTCACAGATGACAAATTAATGTATTTGAAAGAATGTGCAGTACTGCCCGCAACAAAATGTTTATTTTAATGCCAAACAATAATTCAAAAAACATTTAACGTAAGACAAAATTTTGGCCTGGTTGCATCAATAATCAATATTGTAATCTTTATACTTGATTATTGTTTTTAATCATTTTCGATAGGGCCTTACAAGATCATTACCCACCCTGATAAGTATATTGTTCCATACTTCCTTGGTAATAGATTCTAGTTTCTCGGAATTTGAAGGACTTCTTTCTCTTACATTTCTTTTTTCAAATATACTCATAATTTTTCGATGTGGTCTAGGTCCTGGGTACGCCAATACCTTAATTTCTCTGTCATTTAAGCATTTTGTAACAAATCGTCGTGCCACATTTTTCGGGTCATTTTTGAACGTCCATTGAGGTCCCAAGGACAACTTTTGTTTACTCTGTTTTATATTATTTTTAAGAATAGCCAATTACTGCTTATTATCTATGATACCCTGTACTCTCACTAGTTCTCCTGACCCAGAAGCAGCAAAACATCCCCAAAACAGAATGCTGCTACAACCGTGCTTAATTGTAGGCAGGGTATTCTGTTGGTTTCTGAGCTTCATTCACTTTACTCCATATATTACAGGCGATCATGTGACCAAATATTTCTATTCTGTTTTCATATGATCACAGTCCCAATATTTACTCCCATTTTCTAGATGGCTTCTGGCATAGGCTAATCAGTATTTTAGATTTTAAGCAATGGGGGTATCCCTGGGCGGTAAGCTCGATGTCCTGCTTGATAAAAGCATGTACTGTAATTCCCCATGTATAACATATTAACCCACTTGGCTCAATAATCAATTGTGCAACCTTTATTCTTGATTATTGATTTTAATCATTTTCGATAGTTCCTTACAAGATCACTAAACACCCTGACAAGTATTTAGCACCATTCTTCCTTCCGCCAAATACCCGTAGATTATCAATGGGGTCAGGATTTTGTGCGAAGTAGACCAATACCTTAATTTTTTCAGTCACCTGTTTTTTAAATTTGTGCCGTCTGTTTCGGGTCATTTTCCTGTTGGAACGTTCTGTGAGGGCCCCAGAGACAGCTTTCGAACACTTTGTTTTACATTATTTTTAAGAATTGGTAAAATACTGTTCTTTATCTATGATACCGTGTACTCTCACTAGTTCTGCTGGTCCAGAAACAGTCAAACATCCCCAGAGCAGAATACTCCCATCATCGTACTTAATTGTAAGGAGGGTATTCTGTTGGTTTGTGAATTTCATTCACTTTACTCCATAAATAACGGGAGTTTATGGGACCAAATAATTCTAGCTTAGTTTCATCTTCCTATAAGACAGAGTTTCAATGTCTACTCCCATATTGTAGATGGCTTCTAATATTAGCTAATTTGCTTTTAGGTGTTTAGCAGTAAGCAAGGGAGTTTTCCTTAGGCGACAAGCTCGATGTTCGCCGATGCATTCAACTGATGTCTTCTGTCATTAAGTGAGGATTCTTTGAGATATCTCTAAGAATTTTTCTTTCCATTCTCTTAGAAAGTAACCATTTTCGGCAAGTCCTTAATTTATTCTCAACACAATGAGCCTCATTGTACTTCTTGATAATGCTATAAATTGTCAAATCTAGGAACATTTAAACGCTTGGAAAGTGTTGTATATCCATCATCTTGTTTGTACGCATCAACTATTTTCATTCAGAGATTCTTGTCAGGTCCAGCCGTCTTCGCCATGTTTACAGAACGAATGAGTTATCGCAGAAACTGGCACTCAATATTGTCTTCATCATTACCTTTTAGAATGTTATAGAATCTGGTCAATACTATTTCATTTTAAAAAGATTTTTGTATTGAATGTTAAATTAAGAAAAAAAAAAACAAAAAAAATCCTTACAATTGCCATGGAGTAAATATTATTTCATAATTTCCATCGGAGCGGGGGGGGAGATAATTATCCATTTCACCAATTTTTAGAAAAAAAATCTATAACTATGAGTATGATAGATCGAAACCTTTAAAAATTTCACGAATGATTGAAAACTAAAAATGGAATCAGGCATTTATGGTAAATTCAGTAGGTACTTTTAAATATTCGCATTTCCTTAGAAAATACGCAAATACTCAGTGGATGTGAATAATTCTGTCCACAACTGTATATGAAGAGACTCCCAATTTAATTTGGTCAAAAACAGAACGTAATAAACGACCCTCACCCACATCGGACCGCTAACCGATGATCATGGAGGTATAATCACTTTTAAGGCTATTATTTATTAAATGATGCCAAATTTAAACAATAAAAAGTTTAGAATAAGCTTAATTAACCATTAACCGATTTTTTTTTTATAATCATGACGATATGTTCGGTTTTTGTTCAATATTTTACTTCGTGAAAATGCTATGAATTGTCAACCTAGGAACATTTAAACATTTAGAAAATGTTGTATATCCATCATCTTGTTTGTACGCATCAACTATTTTCATTCAGAGCTGCTTGTCACGTCCAACCGTCTTCGCCATGTTTGTAGAACGAATCGCAGTAATTGGCACTCAATATTGTCTTCATCATTACCTTTTAGAATTTTATAGAATCAGGTCAATACTTTTTCATTTTAAAAAGGTTTTTGTATTAAATGTTAAATTATGAAAAAAAAAAAAAAATTATTGCCATGGAGCAAATATAATTTCATAATTTCTATCGGGGGTGGGGATAATTTCTATCGGGGCGGGGGGATAATTTTGGAATTTCACCGATTTTTGGAAAAAAATTATTAACTATGAATAAAATAGACCGAAACTTTTAAAAATTTCACGAATGATTGAAAACTAAAAATGGAATCAACTATTTATGGTAAATTCAGAAAGTACTTTCAAATATTTGCATTTCCTTAGAAAATATACAAATACTCAGGGGATGTGAATAATTCTGTCCACAACAGTATATGAAAAGACTCTCAATTTAATTTGGTCAAAAATAGAACGTAATAAACAACCCCCTCTCACATCGGACCGCTAACAGATGATCATACAGGTATAATTATTTTTAAGGCTGTTATTTATTAAGTGAGGCCAAATTTAAACAATAAAAAGTTGAGAATAAGCTTAATTAACCATTAATCGATTTTTTTTTAAATCACGACGACATGTTCGGTTTTACTTTCTTCAATATTTTGTCTTTTTGAAACTTTTTTCGACATTATGTCCATTTCTTATTTAGTCATCTCGTCTCTTTTTCCATTCGACATTTTGTTCATTCAACACATTGTCCTTCGACACTCTAATCAATTATCAATTTGTACAGGTGTGATGTCGCATACTACAAAATCCGTCGTACTCATCTGACCTTGTACTTTTCTTACAAAATTCTCTTCATGAGAAAAAACTTCAATTCTCTGGAAGACTTAAAAAAAAACATTTCCTCACACTGAAAGACACCATGTTTTGGAAGGATTAAATCATGACTCTAAATAAAAGTTGGCGATAGATAGAGGAACAAGATGCGACTAAAAAAAAAACTGTGTAGAGATAAGTAAATATTGTCATTGAATCTAACTGAAAAAACGTGAAGATCTTTTGTTCTAATGCAATGGCAAATTCAATTTTAGCAAAGAAAAGAAAATATCTGGATAAAGAAAAGCGCGGTGAAACAAAATTAAACTTTACGAATTTAAAATTGAATATGTGTGATAGAAAACGGATTTTATTATGAAAATGTATTGGGAAAGGGATTTTATTATGAAAATGCATTGGAAAGGGATTTTATTATGAAAATGCATGGAAAAAGTATTTTACTATGAAAATGCAATGGAAAGGGATTTTATTATGAAAATGCAATGGAAAGGGATTTTATTATGAAAATGCAATGGAAAGGGATTTTATTATGAAAATGCATTGGAAAGGGATTTTATTATGAAAATGCAAGGAAAAAGTATTTTACTATGAAAATGCAATGGAAAGGGATTTTATTATGAAAATGCATTGGAAAGGGATTTTATTATGAAAATGCATGGAAAAAGTATTTTACTATGAAAATGCAATGGAAAGGGATTTTATTATGAAAATGCAATGGAAAGGGATTTTACTATGAAAATGCAATGGAAAGGGATTTTATTATGAAAATGCATTGGAAAGGGATTTTATTATGAAAATGCATTGGAAAGGGATTTTATTATGAAAATGCATTGGAAAGGGATTTTATTATGAAAATGCAATGGAAAGGGATTTTATTATGAAAATGCATTGGAAAGGGATTTTATTATGAAAATGCATGGAAAAAGTATTTTACTATGAAAATGCAATGGAAAGGGATTTTATTATGAAAATGCAATGGAAAGGGATTTTATTATGAAAATGCATTGGAAAGGGATTTTATTATGAAAATGCAATGGAAAGGGATTTTATTATGAAAATGCATTGGAAAGGGATTTTATTATGAAAATGCATGGAAAAAGTATTTTACTATGAAAATGCAATGGAAAGGGATTTTATTATGAAAATGCATTGGAAAGGGATTTTATTATGAAAATGCATGGAAAAAGTATTTTACTATGAAAATGCAATGGAAAGGGATTTTATTATGAAAATGCAATGGAAAGGGATTTTACTATGAAAATGCTATGGAAAGGGATTTTATTATGAAAATGCATTGGAAAGGGATTTCATTATGAAAATGCATTGGAAAGGGATTTTATTATGAAAATGCAATGGAAAGGGATTTTATTATGAAAATGCATTGGAAAGGGATTTTATTATGAAAATGCATGGAAAAAGTATTTTACTATGAAAATGCAATGGAAAGGGATTTTATTATGAAAATGCAATGGAAAGGGATTTTACTATGAAAATGCAATGGAAAGGGATTTTATTATGAAAATGCATTGGAAAGGGATTTTATTATGAAAATGCAATGGAAATGGATTTTATTATGAAAATGCATTGGAAAGGGATTTTATTATGAAAATGCATGGAAAAAGTATTTTACTATGAAAATGCAATGGAAAGGGATTTTATTATGAAAATGCAATGGAAAGGGATTTTACTATGAAAATGCATTGGAAAGGGATTTTATTATGAAAATGCAATGGAAAGGGATTTTATTATGAAAATGCATTGGAAAGGGATTTTATTATGAAAATGCAATGGAAAGGGATTTTATTATGAAAATGCATTGGAAAGGGATTTTATTATGAAAATGCATTGGAAAGGGATTTTATTATGAAAATGCAATGGAAAGGGATTTTATTATGAAAATGCATTGGAAAGGGATTTTATTATGAAAATGCATTGAAAAAGTATTTTACTATGAAAATCCATGGGAATTGGATTTTACCTATGCATTGGAAATGGATTTTATTATGAAAAAGCATTGGAATGGGATTTTATTATGAAAATGCATTGGAAAGGGATTTTACTACGAAAATGCATTGGAAAGGGATTTTACTACGAAAATGCATTGGAAAGGGATTTTACTACGAAAATGCATTTTAAAGGGATTTTACTATGAAAATGCATTGGAAAGGGATTTTGCTATGAAAATGCATTGGAAAGGGATTTTGCTATGAAAATGCATTGGAAAGGGATTTTACTATAAAAATGCATTGGAAAGGGATTTTAATATGATAATGCATTGGAATGGGATTTTGATATGAAAATATATTGGAAAGGGATTTTATTATGAAAATGTTTAATATATTTTACTATAGACAGTTATTGATGGCATGGCACGTGAAACTAGGAGAGTCTACCCTGGTGGACGAAATAAAAAGTTCGGTTAGAAATTCCAAACGCCTGAAGTCAGGAGCGTACAAGGGCCGAAACGTTGTGAATATGACAATGAGGATGAGCATAACAGTTCGAATAATGTAAATAATGCAAGCGATCATAATATCTCATCTCACAGACAGATAATTACCATTACCATGAATTATTTGTAAGTGAAGGAAAGAGAGAAAGAGAGTGAGAGAAAAAGTTAAAATTTTTCTCTATTTATTATTTGTTGTTTCATGTCCATGTGTTCACTTAGAGGCAGAAATTCTCACTGCAACATTTTACAGAGATATCCTTTTTTTTTTTCAGGAAAACCTGTCTTCTTCCAAATTGATAAATATTTAATTATATTCATGGTAAAATAAAAAAGACGTTCTAGCTCATTATATTTGCTTATTTTGATATTTTTTATTTTTGGGCTGACTAATTACATTTGGCAAATAGGAACTTACTTAAATGCAAATCTTCATTGACCCTGTCAGGTCACTTAAACCTGTTTAATTCTGATACACGGGATAACTGTCATCAACTCTCTATAATTTCTTTTTACTGTTAAGGATTTTCACACGTTGGCGAATGTTCTGAACCCCAGTGTTTCACATATTTATATATCATATTTCATGAATACGATATATTTTCAACAACACATGACGGTCGTTTATTAATTCAATTTCTTAAGTCAAAATTTCTTTCTGTTATATTATGTATATAAAATTAAGTATATTTCTTTTGCCGTGTAAACCAAAGTAGTGATATTCCACCATGACTGACGGGTGGTATCACCTGTTAGGGTTCAGGCTATGGGCAAATAGAGAACTCTCAAACAAAAACAAAACGATAAATTATAAAAATATATTTTTATAGTAATAATACAATACATTTTTATATAAAAATTACCAATAATACCTATTTATTGTCAAAGTACCAACTATACTTATTTATAGCAAAATGACCAAAAATAAGTTTTATACAAAATAACATTTCATCAAATTTATTATTTAAACAATACTTTTTTTATCTGTAGTTTAAGGCATACAATTGCGTTCAAAATATATTTAGCTGAAGCCATAAAATTGTATTCAAATTATTTAGATTTCAACATTAAGGAGTTGATATACTGCTAAACAAAATAAACCAACTATCTTGAATCGGACCGAGAACCCCAGTACTTTAATTGCTTTTTGGGACTTAAACTCAGTCCAGCCTTCGAGTAGAACACGTACATACGGTACATCGTTAAAGATGCTGGAAAAATGATTGGTTCACTGTACTGCTCCATCGTTTACCTGACTTCTCTGGCTATCCTCTACTTTTACAAGAACCAGTTCAGGCTGAAGATGGAGCACCGCTGCCATATATGGGCAGGAGCTGCACAGTCTTCACTCTCCACTCTCGACACAGCCGGAAAGTTTCTCAGCGTCCTTGTGGGTAATAAATTATTCCCCCACTACAATCACTTTCTCGCAGACGAAATGGTGCAAACCTCTCGCTGCTCTATATCTATTCTCATGGAAAGTATTCAGACGATCTACACTCCTTACTGTCACCGGTCCTAACCTTCACGGCTAAGACCCACCAGGCCGCGACCATTGTGGCGAAGAACACACATTCCCTTCGTGCTCCAATGGTGAGTTCCACTTGAGAAGCTTTACCCATGTACCACTGCTTTGTGGAGCTGACTCCCAAGATGATGCTTCCCCAATTACTACAATCTTAACCTCTTCATGTCTAGGGTTGACAGTATGAGGGTGACCCCCTCATATCCGTATAAACTATGCTTATTACTCTTTAACCTTCTACTTCGAGTGGCTCCCAGGACTTGACTAAGGTGAACATCATTGTAAAAAAGAAAAAAATACAATGAATTGAGTGCTGTTGCCATATATGGACAGGAGCTTCCCAACCTTTCCAGTCTCGATAGAGTGCTCAAGTAACTCCGGGTCCTTGTGGGGGATGAGTTATTTTCCAGCCTACATCCTCTTTCCCACAGACGAAATGTTGCAAGCCTTTCGCTACTCTATCGCTATTTCAATGAAAAATTTTCAGACGAACTACACTCTTTCGTCTCACCAGTTCTAAACTTCAAGACTAAGACCCGCCACACCCATTTTAGCGAACCACTTTCATTCCTTTGCACTCAAGCAGCTTATTCCCACAAGCCACTGCATTGTGGAACCAACTCCCAATCTTAACTTGTTACGTGGAATATAATGGTTAATCCTAAATGATTATATTACACGTATATCCTCAAGGATACATGGCACAGTGGTTAAAGGTGTTGGTTAGATCCAGTGACAAACCCAAAGATTGTGAGTTCAATACCCGGTTAAGGCAGTAAAGAACTTTCAGAGAGAAATTAATAGGAGATAACTAATAACTGACATCCATTAAACATGGCATGGGGAACTAGAACAGTCTACCTCAGTGAACGAACTAAAAGGGTTAAGTTCGACATTCTACCCACCTGAAGAAGGCCGGAGTGTACAATGGCCAAAACATTGTAATAAATATGGCGACAAAGATGAGGACAATAGTCCGAATAATGTAAATAGTGTACATAAGACCTCATCTCAGAAATATAGACAGATACTGAAAGGCCGAAACGTTGTAATAAATATAGCGACAAAGATGAGGACAATAGTCCGAATAATGTAAATAGAGTGCATAATACCTCATCTCAGAAATATAGACAGATACTGAAAGGCCGAAACGTTGTAATAAATATAGCGACAAAGATGAGGACAGTAGTCCGAATAATGTAAATAGTGTACATAATGCCTCATCTCAGAAATATAGACATATACGTATATCCGCATTAGCAGTGCCTCTTACTCTGTAAATTTCTACTTCGTGTGACCCTTATGAAGAGAAAAAACTTCTCTATCTAGCCCCGTTGTTA
>OZ010608.1:5075450-5082950 GCA_963932145.1 Acanthosepion lycidas | reverse complement strand
TACCTTGTCTGTCGTTTTAATAAACCATGCATAAATGAAGGATTACTCCCTAAATATACAACATTCATATATATATATATATACGTCCGAAGTGCAACTTAAAGTTTCGTTGTTTTACCAATTCATCAGGCACGAATTATTATTCTTGAATTTCTTATTGCTTACCAACTTCTCTTTCAACCGTTTTACAATCCCTTGTTATTCCTCAGGTGCAGGTGTACTCTGTACTCTAAGGATCCTTAATTTAAAAAATTATATATTTTCCTTCTCTTTACTTTTTAACAAATCTACTGTAATTACATTTTCCTCCTTGCTATATGTTTCCATATTGCAAAGTATTTGAATTTTATGAGTCTTAAACAAAAATTCTGGGGACTTTGGCATCAGCTGTAAAGTAAACACCTTCTGCCCGACAATACGAAAATGGTTATCTCACCCTAACAGACATTACGGTGTCAATAACGGACCGTCGCTTTTTCCTATTTTTTTAAATAGATGTTTAACTTACATCAATGGCCTTTTCACCGGGCTGACAAAAACAGATACGTTTCTGAGAATGTCATGACGATTTCTGTGTTTTTCAACCATTTTGATCGTTTATTTCGGAAAACAAGCAGAGAATAGCGACGCAACCATTTTCGGTTTACGATGGATATAGACTTGTTACCAATTCTGACATTGGTCTTCACAAAAACGAACGCTTTGTCTGTGAATTTAGAAATTATAAATCCTTTGAAAATGTTACATTGACAGATATTAACAGACAGAAATAAATATATGACAACAAACATTCATATACAGTAAGGTGGTGAAAAGTTCTCACTCGAATCACTTGCCAAAATCTGATCTGATGTATATATATATAATGAGCAGACTAATATATATATATTAGGTTGGTGCAAAAATAATGTCGGTTTTTGACGTAATTTTTAACGTCAAAACCAACATTATTTTTGCACCAACCTAATATATATATATATATATATACATATATATATATTTATATATATATATATACATACATATATATATTTATATATATATACATACATACATATATATATTTATATATATATACATACATATATATATATATATATATATATATATATATATATATATATATACATACATATATATATTTATATATATATATGTATATATAGATATATATATATATATACATATATATATATATATATATATATATCTATATATATATACAGGGTGTCCATAAAGTTTGTGTGCACTTTAAAAAATCTTTGCGAGAGAAATAATTTATAAAAATGATTAGAAAGAAGTAAATCTATATTGTTTAAGGTTTTATCATTAGAAATACAAAAGGTAATACGATTTTGCAGTTAACGGAAAACATTTGCCAATTGATTTACAGTAATGCCTAAAATCACATTAGTTATTTTAACTATACTTAAAACTAGGTACATTAAACTTTATAATATATTTTACAGTTTATTTCTATCGCAAATATAAATAAAGTTATAAATTTTTTAAAGTGCACACGAATTTTTTGACATATATATATATATATATATATATATATATATATATATATATATATATATCAAGAAATATAGTTTTAAGGTATGCTAGATTTATGGGATAAAGTGCTCAAAATCAGAAATAGAGCGTATGTAAATATAAAAGTGAACAATGAAGTTAAAACTCAGAAGTGAAAAGTGTTACATGCTAAACGCAACCATCAAGCCACAGGTGTTGTGCTTTTTCTCGATTATATATACGGATCAGTGGTGCATTGTATGTAGTGTATTGAATTGTGGGTAGTCTAATCTTTCGGTTATTTTGGCGGGAGTGATTTGTTAATTTGTTCATTATTTACTTTATTTATTTGGATTAATTTATTTTACTTGTTTTTGCCTATTTATTTTTATTTTATTTATTTTTATTTATTTATTTATGTGTGTGTGTGTGTATTAGGCGTGCCACTAGGTCGGCATTTCATTTCCACCCTTTCATAGTCGAAACGGTTAAATGTAGCCGTCTCTCTTCTATTCCAATGGCTTCATGTCTCACACTTCCCGTCTGTAGAACTCCCTTCCTCTTACTTGCTTCCCTGATAACTTCAAAAATTGAAATATTTATATATACACACGCACATCTATATATATATATATATATATATATATAAATGCATACACACGTATATATCAACACAAACGTATATACTCTACATATGCACACAGATATGTATAAACACGCATACATATGCACGCACACAACACATATATACATGTATACACAAATAGATATATATGCACACACACATATATATATATACATATACATATATATATATATATATATATATATATATATATATATATATATATATATACATAGAGTGTTTCGCATACACAAAAAACACACAGAGTCATATATATATATATATATATATATATATATATATATATATTCTCTCTTAGAAAATTGTTTCGTATCTGATCGAGTGCTAGGTTTTTTCCTGTCATTTTCAACGATGTCTTTCTTCAATGTCTTTCGATGTGCGCAATAATGTTTTTCTCTCCTCCGTTTGTGTTGTGCTTCTGGTCGTACGACATATTGGATTATTGTACTTTCACCTCCGTTCGTGCTCTGTTTCTGGCCATATTAATTTGTTGTACATTCACACTCTTCCGTTGTGTTGTGTTTGTGGTCATATGCTATATTGGATTGTTGCGCATTCCGTTTGTATTGTAGAAACTTATTGTCATTCATCATGGCCCTCAAACGTCGTATAACCTCTTCTGATCGCCAAGATATGTCATAGACATGTGACGTTATGTCCTAGGTAATTACCTTACTATTATGTTAACATCGCTTTACGACAGATCATAGGAATGGAAGTTTGTCGTAAGTCGAGGACCACCTATATTGTAAACTTTCATCTTCGTCTCAATCAAAATTCCATTCTGAGACGATACACGTCTATCCAGTTTTTCGAATGCATTACCAGATTTCCTTATTCAAAGGCAGATTTCATTACCAAAATTATTCATCATATTTAAAGTACTGCCTAAAAGTACAAAACTTTCAACAACCTGCAATTTCTGTCTCTTCACATAAATGCTTCGCTCAGAATTGGCTTTATCTTGGGCTTACGTGTATGCATAAATGTATAGAGATGAATGTTTGAGCCCATCGGTCCAAGCACTTTTGAATATATGTATATGATTGTTTGTATACGGGCATGTATGTTACTGTTTGTGCATGATTAGTCATATATGCGTACTGTGCATATATAACTGTATGTCTGTGTTCGTGCCTCTATTTTATGTGATGTGTGTGGATTGTTGTACGCGCAGTAAAATCCAAATCGAGGCACAAATATGTTCTCTTCCTTCAGAAGGAAATATCACATGAAATGGCGTATAATCAGAGAAAAAGAAAATTTATTTCATCTTTGTTTTATCTTATGTTCGCTCAAATCGGAGTTCCTTTGATCTGATAAATTATTTTTATCTGTTTTTTCCTTTTGATTTTTTTTTTTATTATTTGTTTACGATTCGTAAACATTGCAATCGTTAAAAGACTCAGCCATTTGCCCTGACCTAAAAATTCGGGTTTATTATTATATCACCGCTGCAGCCATCTTGGAATCATATATATTTAGCTCCAAGAAATAGATTCATTTTAAATGTTAATATACTGCCGACCAAACCTCAGTTTGAATAAAATTAAACTGCAGACAATTAACTGAACAATTTACGACACGATGATCATGTGTTTGTGCTGACACACGATTACTTATAAAATAGAATTGCATTAAAAATATATAAACAGAATATTAAATTATTTACATTATTTACATAATTATTGTTATCCTGATCTTCAATACTATATTCACAAAGTTTCGACCGTTTTACGCTCAGCCTTCTTCAGGTGATTGGAATTTCTAACCGAACCCATTATTTCATCCATCTGGATAGATAAAAAGCAAATGTCAATAGTATCTTAAATTGAATCAATTTTCATTGTAGTGTATTTGTTATGGATTTACTTCTTGAAAAAAAGCCGAAGAGCCTCTCAAGGCAGAGGGTTACAGAATAAGAGGCACAGTTACTTACATTATTTACATTATTAGTACACTTATCCTCATCTTCATTGCCGCATTCACAACGCTGGTATTGGTGTATGCTGATATTATTGATTGGAATTTAGAATCGTCTACTGATTGTTCTAGTTTCACTGGCCATGCCTCTTTCGTATGTCTCAGTTATTTCCATTTAACTCAACTCTTTTTTGTTTCACAACTGCTGTGGTCTGGTATTGAACACACAACTCTTTGATTCTAGTCACTGGGTCTAACCAACACGATGATCGCCAATGACACATGGCAATGAATATGGCAATGAAGATGAGGATAACAGTCGGAATAATGTAAATAATACAAGTAATCATAATACCTCGTCTCAGAGATATAGACCCCGAAACGTTGTGAATATGGCAATGAAGATGAGGATAACAGTCAGAATAATGTAAATAATACAAGTAATCATAATACCTCGTCTCTGAGATATAGACCCCGAAACGTTGTGAATATGGCAATGAAGATGAGGATAACAGTCAGAATAATGTAAATAATACAAGTAATCATAATACCTCGTCTCTGAGATATAGACCCCGAAACGTTGTGAATATGGCAATGAAGATGAGGATAACAGTCAGAATAATGTAAATAATGCATGTAATCATAATACCTCGTCTCAGAGATATAGACCCCGAAACGTTGTGAATATGGCAATGAAGATGAGGATAACAGTCAAAATAATGTAAATAATACAAGTAATCATAATACCTCGTCTCAGAGATATAGACCCCGAAACGTTGTGAATATGGCAATGAAGATGAGGATAACCGTCGGAATAATGTAAATAATACAAGTAATCATAATACCTCATCTCAGAGATATAGACCCCGAAACGTTGTGAATATGGCAATGAAGATGAGGATAACAGTCAGAATAATGTAAATAATGCATGTAATCATAATACCTCGTCTCAGAGATATAGACCCCGAAACGTTGTCAATATGGCAGTGAAGATGAGGATAACCGTCGGAATAATGTAAATAATACAAGTAATCATAATACCTCCTCTCAGAGATATAGACAGAATATTAAATCTTATTTAGGTCTGTAATATTTGTATTCATTCCTGACAATTGACAGTACCATTCATTCTGAATTTCAATAGATATCTACAACAAAATAATTTACAATGTATTTACATACAAGCAATCTGTAACACTTTTACGCATTCCAGACTGCGGAAGTGCAGGTGGTGTAATGGACAGCGGCTCCGAACGGGAATTCGAAGAGCTAGGTTCGAATTCCAGTTGAGTTCGTTGCATTCTCTTTTACGCAAAGAACCTTGTAAATGTATAGATCCATCGCCTTCGCAGGCGAGAATAGTCTGGTTTTAATAGTATTTTTTTCTTTTTTGGATAAAAAGAAATATAAAAAATATGCTTCGATTTCGAATGACCACTAACGTGTTGATAAACCGTAAAGAAAATCTATCCCTTGTTCTTAAAGAAACGCTACCCCTTTCATCCTATACTTTCAATATACAGAGTGTCCCTAAAGTCTCGATACACAGGCAAAAATTTTCAACAAGTGTGTTGCATCTGTGATCCTCATTGAGTACACCTGCTCCTTTAGCTTATCCCAGAAAAGAATTCAATTCTTTCTTCTTCAGAAAAAAAATACATGTTTAATTTGTGGAGGTAAAAAAATATTATTAATGAGAACTCGGGGATACGAGTTCGAATTCCAGTCGAGTTCATTACATTCATTTATGCGCAAATTTCTTTGGGATAGATATGAATTCATCTTTTCTCTCTCTTCCACAGCTATGGTTTAAATAACAGGGCATACTGGGCTCTCTAACCGTGGTTGACAACCAGTCTTGGGGAAAGAGAACTCTGAATTCAAATCCATAGAGGAATAAAAAGTTTCTCGGGAACAAAATGAGGAAGGAATGCTTGGAAAATCTGATACTCACAGGGCGGATTGAAGAAAAGAAGCACATAGTAAGATAGCAAAATCACAGCCTGATTGTTCAGTATCGTCTTCTTTGGTCTATTCTAATCTTAATCCAGATTAGATTATTGGCTTAAGATCATCATACAATCAGATTGCGCACTGTAATAGAAATACCTTTAGCTAGATCTTGGTAAGGTTTCGATCAAAGTACTTAACCAGAACAACTCATCAAAGTTATTCGAGTATACTGGAAATATTGATGATGATAATGAAAATATGATTTCATCTTGTGTTATTTTCATATATATACTGTGTCCCTCAAGTCTGGACACATAGACCAAAATGAATATTTTCAAGGAATTCAATTTTCAACAAAATTTTATTGAATTGGAATATTAACAAATAACATCTTCCATATGATTTCCATCATTTGTGATGCAAAGGTTGATGCACTTTGCAAGATTCACATTAACTCGATGCAATGACTCCACATTGCCGGCAATTTTAACACATTCATTCTTTATGCATTCAATCAAATTTGTTGCATCTGTGAGTTTCATTGAGTACACCTTCTACCCGAGAAATAGAAGTCAATTCTTCTTTCAACAAAACCATATTTTTTTCTTTTGATGGAAAACAAAAAAAAGGTATTCAATGAGATTTCTTATGTGTACAAAATTTAGGGTCTCGCTGTATTTCTTTATAAAATTAATTACTAAAGAAGGACCCTAGAATATTCCTGTCACGTCCGTGCCCCTGTTATTTACCTTGAGCTCCTTGATAAAATCCAAAGAAGAATCAGAGATATTATTGGTCATGATCTGGCAGCTCGGCTTCAGTCGCATTTCCATGGCTGTAAGGTTGCATCTCTGACTTTTCTATAAATACGTTCATGGTATTTGTTGACTTTTTGAATTTGAGTGCAGTACTAGAAAAGTGTCGAGATCTCATCAATTTGCACTTCAGTTGGCTAGATGTAGCCGTAAGCTCTATGCTAACAGTTTCTTTTCTCGCACTTCTCGCCTGTGGAACTCTCTTCCGGCTCCATGCTTTCCAGCCAAAAGCAAATCCTGTAGTCTGCAAAAATTTAAACGCAGTGTCAATCGTTATCAGCGGTTCTCCTGATTACTCTTTCCTCTTCTCGCTCATTATTAATGTTTCCGTTCCTAATTCTTCCACACCCTGTAACTGTATGCGTCTGAGTGTCTTGCACGGGGTCTAAAATTTGAAAATACCTTCAATAGCCGTAAACTGCTACGCATCATACTCGACAAGATGTTTCGGCATTTTTATAGACTCATCTTCAGAAGCACACTAATAGATATTTAATCGGAGAGGACTCAAATCACCATCTGCATTCCTTTAATTAAAACGCTAGAAACTTGTAACTTATCTGGGCACTAAACTCACACATCTATAAAAAAGTATATGAGAAAGACAATGCTCGAAACTTTTATTTAGTATCACTGTTTCTCGTT
>OZ010608.1:4937950-5070450 GCA_963932145.1 Acanthosepion lycidas | reverse complement strand
AGTAAACTATTGTAGGCTACAATTGAGTGAAGTTCGTATTAGATTGCTGGAAAACTGAGGGAGATTTTAGCTAAAAATTTGTATTGAAATCGATTTATGTTGTAATCGATTTTTCGTTTTTTCGCAGTTTTTCGCTAAAAACAGTGGCGTAGAAATAAAAATGAAGTAATGTTGAGCTCATCATGATATAAGTAACCTAGATACCGAGTTTGAACGAAATCGGAGGAAAAACGTTGAATTTATCCATTTTTGATTGGCTTTATCGAATATTGATTCTTTAAAAAGTATCGATTTTTAGCCTAGGGTTCCTAGATAGGTTCTATCTCTTAAATTATACAAAATCGGTTCGATGGATCTCGAATGACAATGTATCACACAGACAAACAGACACATAGACATCTTCTGTTATATATATATATATATATATATATATATATATATATATATATATATATATATATTGCTGAAGTTATCGTTTACATTTATTGTTGAGATTTACAAAATCTATATTTTCTTCAATATCGTAAACCAATCAATGCAATTTGAATAAGCTGATTTTTGGGGAAAAATACTTTGACAAAACCCTACTTCGATATTTAATAATTTCTGTAATTTAATTTACTTTTATAGGATTTCATGTTAAACAATTTTTTTAAGAAGTTTTCTATTTTTATTTTTATTTTTAACAAGGAAGGATAAATTCTTAGGATTTCTTACTCTTGAGCTGACAACATACAACTGACCATGCGTAAATATTTCTTTCTGGAACAAAATTCCAATTTTCTGAACTGTTTGGCCTTGTGATATATTTATAGTTCTTGCAAACACAGAGTGAACTGGAAAATGGATTCTTGTAAATAAAAACTTAAATAAATATACTCAAAAAATATTGCATTTTTTATTAAAGAAGCATTTTTTTTTATTTTAAAGAAGTACTTGTTATTTTAATCATTAAATTGTTTTTAAAACAGTGTATGTGAAATAATAATATATTTTATCTTTCCGCCAAAATTGATGAAAATTTATTGTAACTAGCTAAACACCATCGTAAAATCAGCTATACTTTGTACTCCCTTACATGTTTGCACTTCTCACAATATTTGGTTTTGATCGGTCAATGTTAAAGGTTGTGATGGACTGACGAACGGAAGTCACAGAATTTTATATATAGATTATTCTGCCAAACCGATGACGGAATAATAAATCTAGTGACTTAATATTCTCAGGCTTCCATCACTTTGGTCCATTGAAAGACGCACTGAGAGGAAAATGTGATGAGGGTGATGAAGTGAAAATTACTGTATCGAACTGGCTACATTATAAGCCAGCTGGGCTTTACGAAGCTGGTACACATGACGTCATTCGTAAGTGAAAGCCTGCGTTGAAAGAGTTGGCGGCTATGTTGAGAAGTAGGGATGTGAACCTGTGATATCTTGATGCGCAATATGTTTGATTCTCCCCCTTAGTTTTTATACAATAAAACAAACTACGTTATCTTTTGACTTACCCTTGTAATATCTAATCACCTATATGGAGATTTGCTAAGGTTTTGTTAATCAATGTATTTGTGAACAATTTTGCTCGTTTTGTGGAATTGTCTTCATATCTTACGTTGCTGTAGATCTGTAGTTTTAGCACCAACTTCTTTGTACAAAAGCTGATAGACATTATGGTTGGAAAGTGTGTTTGGCGAATGCTGCTATGAAGTCGTAGTGGGATAGGTTGGTCGCGTCGCTACGTTAGCTTCCAAAATATAAATCCAATTAGATGTCATTTCGCCAAGAGAAAAGTTTCTTTTCGTTGTGTTAAAAGGCGCAACACATTTAGTCTGAACAGACTGCTTTTATTGTCTTTAGTGGGGAAACATTTCTCATTAATTTTCGGTGAAGGTGAGAGAAGAAGCGAGTGGGAATACTATAAGATGTTTACTGAGAGGCAAAAATTCACACTGAAATATTTTGAAGGGAAAAACTTGTTTTATAAGCAGTCCCACGTCATCTCGCTAACTGGTACTGTTTAATTCCCAGTTAGGCACCTAATTCTGGCGAATCATCGGAACTACAATGTATGAGATATTTACATTTCGTTTTTCAGAGATACGACTCGTCTAGATCAACACGCAGGGCCGCCTACTAGTTATAAGATTATTTATTTTCCTTTCCCTAATTCCTAAAAAACAAATACTCTCCTTTATTTCACGTGTAAAGTTTGTGACCCCACTTCTGGGAATGAGATCATTTTTTTTTTATACTTTCGAATCATTGGATTCAGAGGTGTTTTGCAGCGGTCCTAAGGAGATTCAGTGCCCCCCCTCTCAACGTCATGTTGACTTGAGGTCGATCACTCTCTTAACTCCGAGTTTAGTACACACACGTGCGACAATAAAAATTGACCCTTAATTTTCCAACCAAGTTTCTGTGTTATTTATTGTGGTCCAACGACATAACCATCTTCTTATACCGAATGAAAAACCAACACCAACCCACCACAGAACCTTTGCAATTTTCGGGTGACGATGTCAGATATAATATATTTTCTAATTAAATCTTTCATCTTCTGTATATAAACATATGTGCAAGTCTGAAATGAATGGATAAGAATTAAACGAAAGAATTATATATATATAAATAATTAAGTTATAAGGAACTTGGTAAAACGAATTGGTAAATCCAAAGAGGATGAAATCCTGAGAGTTCAATGTGAGGACAGAGCTAATATGTAATGAAAAACAAACCACTTTAAGGTACCATTACGATAATTTATTTCACCTAAATCCTTTTTTAAGGATTCAGGACCACCTGATGATCCTGAATCCTTAAAAAAGGATTTAGGTGAAATAAATTATCGTAATGGTACCTTAAAGTGGTTTGTTTTTCATTACATATATATATATATATATATATATATATATATATATATATATATATATATATATATATATATATATATATATATATATTTCCATTCTGAGCATGAAGGGTAACATGTTTATACGTATAGGAAATATTCATTTTGTTGTCGTAATGACGACAATCGTTGCCATCTGAATATTTTGACACTTTCTATAAGTGTCAGCCATAACGCAAAGAAAAAGGAAACCCAAGAAATTGGCGTCGTTTTGGCCATTGCTCTCAAGCGCATCATTCTGGAGTTCCTCAGAGGCGGTGCTAATGACTTAATGGCTTAGGGAGGAATACGCAAAATTGAATTAGTTTTGCGTTAGGCTCTGCGAGGCGATTTGTAATGGGAAAAAATGGCGCTGGCAAGTGGGCAAATTTAACGTTATTCAATTAGTCAAAAATAAATCGAAGTTAGTGGATCAAAAGTCGCCAAAGTTTTGGTGGATTTCGGCACAGGTCTTTTTGTTTACCGTTCTTAAGAATTAGTAAGTAGTAAAGAATGAAAGAAGATAAGAACGAAAGAAAGAGAGAATGAAAGGAAAGGCAAAGTAATGTAATGAAAGAAAGAAGGAAAGAACAAACGAAGGTAGGGAGGGAATAAAGGAAGTAGGAAAGAATGATGTAAAGAAGAATGAAATGAAAGAAAGAAAGAAAGAAAGAAGGAAAGCAGTAAAAGAAGAAATACAGAAAGAGGGGTTAGAGAAAGATAGAGAAGAAAGAAGGGGTGGGATGAAAGGAAGGGAGGCGAGAATGAAGAAAGAAAGGAAACGAGAGAATATAAAAAGGAAAAGGAGAAAAGAAAGGAGAAATGATAAAGGTAACAAGGAAGTAAGGGTGAGAAGAACGAAGGGTAAAAGCAAGGAATGAAGAGGGGAGAAAAGAGGGGGATGTAGAAAGAAGGTAAAGATGCAAGGATATAGACAGGAAGAGGGATAGGAAAAGAGAGGAAAAGGTAGGATGAGAGACGGAAAAAAGGAAGGAAAGAAAGTATGTTTCTTAGTAGTTTTTTTTAAATGACATTAACCTTCATGAAAGAGGTTCATGACTCTCTACTTCTTCCTTTCTTTATCATCTGCGAATTTGGCACAAAAAATAATAGAATGGCTGCTTTCTCTACAGTTTCCAATTAAGGTTATTTCTTCTAGACAAGATACCACTTTAAGAATGTTCAGTTTAATCTAATATTTAATCCAAATGGTACGGGGAGAATTAATTCATTCATTTCTTTCTCAATGACTATTCATTTATTTGAATATTTATATTTTAATTTCGATAGGCGTTGCGACAAAAGTTAAATTATTTTAATAGATTTAAACCCGTTAAGCAAATCATAGATTTGATGTAGCTAATTATTTTCAGGACCCGATTCACAAATAAAGGAATCAGACAGTCAGTTACGCGCCAGTCATGTTTGATACAAGCCGACGAGGCTGAATTTTTCCCGCAGGACGTTGCCATTTCCTTATGCGGTAGACCAGTTGCCAGCCAAGGTTATTTACCCATAGCTAGGGGGAGAAGAAGAGGATTCATAACTTTCTCAAAGGTATTAGCACGTAAGTGAATGTAATGGATTTGTCTGGAATTCGAACTATATATATATATATATATATATATGTATATATATATATATATATATATATATATATATATATATATATACATACATATATATATATACATATATATATATATACATATATATATACATATATATATATATACATATACATATACATATATATACATATACATATATATATATATATATATATACATATACATATATATATATATATATATATACATATATATATATACATATACATATATATATACATATACATATATATATACATATATATATATATATACATATATATACATACAGACACTTCTGTCTTAAATTCTAAATTCCCTTTCGTTCGAGTCACGGTGGAGTAATGGATTGCGGCACGGATTGAGGAATCGGAGAGCCGAGTTCGAATTCCAGACAAATCCATTGCTTTCACTTACGTGCTAATATATATATATGATCATAAAATAATAGACTTAAAATATGGTTTTTTCGCTACACAGTTCCAACAGCGAAAAACCATATTTTAAGTCTATTAATTTATAATATTAATGCTCTGTAAATTTACATTGAGCACTATTTTGTAAAAATAAAAATATCAATAAGAACACCGGATTATATATCTTACTGTTCTTTCTTTTTATTAATTAATATATATATATATATATATATATATATATATATATATATATATATATATATACATACAGAGAGAGAGAGAGAGAGAGAGAGAGAATGGACAAAATCAGACAATTATATACATTTATTTAGTATATTTTCTGTATATACGTTATTTTTATAGATATAATTTATTTAAATAAATACTCGGTTTAAAATTATAACAGTAATAAAATCGGACTGAATTCCGTATATTCCTATATTATATTCCTATCTTCTGTATATTCCTATATTCCGCATATTCCTATATTCTGTATATTCCTATAATCTTGTTATTTCTATATTCCGTAAATTCCTATATTCTGTATATTACTTATATTCCGTATATTCCTAAATTCTGTATATTCCTATCTTCTGTATATTCCTATATTCTGTATATTCCTATATTCTGTATATTCCTATATTCTGTATATTCCTATATTCCGTATATTCCTATATTCTGTATATTCCTATATTCTGTATATTCCTATATTCTGTATATTCCTATATTCCGTATATTCCTATATTCTGTATATTCCTATATTCCGTATATTCCTATATTCTGTATATTCCTATATTCTGTATATTCCTATATTCTGTATATTCCTATATTCCGTATATTCCTATATTCTGTATATTCCTATATTCTGTATATTCCTATATTCTGCATACACTAACTAACGCATTTATAAAGACGTTACTTAGTGAGTTCAATAGCAGGTTAAGGCAGTGGTGAACTTGGAGAGGGGAATTAGCAGGAGATAACCGACAATTGACATCCATTAAACATGGCACGTGGAACTAGAACAGTCTAACGCAGTGAGCGAAATAAAGGGTCTAGTTCGACATTCCAACCACCTGAAGAAGGCATGAGCGTACAACGGCTGAAGCGTTGTAATAAATATGGCGACAAAGATGAGGATAATAATCCGAATAATGTAAATAGTGTATTTTTATGTATTAGACAATAAGATTATATAATAAATAATAAATCAATGGCTGCTCCTTTTCACAATTAGTTCCATGTTGATAACGTCATTGTTTGCATGTTGATAACGTCATTGCTTGCATGTTGATAACGTCATTGCTTGCATGTTGATAACGTCATTGCTTGCATGTTGATAACGTCATAGTCAGTGTGTTTATTCTGCAACAGCTGGTGTGAATGGCAGATTATCAGCGACATTGTTCTCTCTTCTTAATATTTTTCTTTTTCTCATATTCTCTCATACTCAGTAACCCCGGTGTCTTAGTGGCTATCTCCCTTTGCTTGGGGGTCAAATGATTTAAATTATGTTGATAACATCATTGGTAGGTTGATCAGTGTGTTTACTCTGCAACAGCTGGTGTGAATGGCTGATTATCAGCAAAATGTAAGAGACTATTCAACTGATAAGTGGTAAGATGATGCACTCTGTAAATCGTTGCTGGATAGCATTTTATTATACAATTGTAGATTTCGCAAAGTAAGATATTTGAAATAAAAAAAATTTAAAAGAAAATTTCATTCATAAATTGGTTTGTTATAGTTAAAGAAAGTTTTACAAACAGATGCCAACTTGTTGTAAGTCAATTAAAATGCAGATTTCAAACACTTTTTTGCGCTATATAAGACAATATTCCTAAACAGAACAATTTTGATATGAAAATCAAAACAATACTTGAATAAAAGAACAAGGAAGGACAATTAATTAATGACATATACATTTTTTTTAAATCGATAGGAAAGTTTCTTAAACCTGAAGAAATATATCCCCTAGAAGTAGATAATATATAATACAGATATTGAGCTATTAGCATTTATATTACTATAAAGTAAATTTGGGGCTTTTTAACCCAAGAATTTGTTGAATAATTGTGCTCCAATTTCATGTTTATACATATAGATTCCATAATATAGGTTTTACTTAATTAGCTATTATGTTTCTCTAAATCATTAAATGTTGAATGTATAACTAATTCTAATTTACGTTTTCCCATCTTTACGCTATATTAATTTTATCCCCTGTTCTATCACCCATGAAATAAAAATAATTGCTAGTACGGAAAATAAGGATCTATGTACATCAAATTGTCTTTAAATTAAGTGGCAGAAGAATTATCGTTGAACTTTTTTTAAAAGATAAGCTTAAACATTAATTGAATACTTAAATGCAGCGATCAATTTTGAGTTCTTCTGTAATTTATTGATGCCTATCGTATCTACCTGGCTAATGTGATGTTAGCCAAACCAAGATTCTTCCACAGTACGGATTTTAAGATAGTTGATAATAAAACGTGCAATGCAATTTTGGATAAGAGTTACTCCTCTTGAACCATAAACGCAACGATTATGGCTAATATAATTAATATATATATTTAAACTCGCATAATCTGACAACCTTGAACCCGAGCTCAACGAAAATCGTTCCCTGTGCCTAAATTAACTAGGGCTTTTGAATGAGTTGAATCATTGAAATCGGGCCAGTGGGGTCGGAGAAGTTGCTTGGATGCACACACGCACAAACACACACCCATGGGCTCTACTTTATATATAAGATATATACGAAATCATTTACTCCTCCCTAGCTATTGTGACGATGACCAAACCAAGAGTTTTCCACAGGAGCTAGCTTAATTGCTGCACTATGGGGCGGATTTTAAGGTAGTTTATAATAAAACGTGTACTACAATTTTGGATACAAAAGGAAAATAAGAGTTACTCCCCTTGAACCCTGAAAGCAACGATAATGGCTAGAAGAATATATTAATATATATATATATTTGACCTCCCATAATATGTCAACCCTGAATCTGAGCTCAATGAAAATCGTTCTCTTCGCCTAACTTTTCTAGGGCTTTTGAATGAGATACGAATCATTGAAATCGAACCAGTGTCAGGGGACGCACAAACACACATACACTGTACTTTATATATAAGATATTTGTTGTCAGTTTTCTAGATCATCTAGATGATTATTATTGCCGAGATAATTAATTGTTATGCCTGGTTGTCTGATAAGGGAAATACACTAGGCTTTCATTAGATTCATTGGTCAATGTTACATACTAAAATTTCTGTTGGATAAATTTGCCAACTATGAGTTTACCTGTAATATGCCACGAACAGTGAGTGTTAGGTGTGGTGTTTAATGATGTTTCCATATGGATAAAATAATTTCGTAAGACAAGTAGAGGTCTAGGGATTTGCAGGTTGTGTAACATAGGTTATGGAAAGTAGATTCGGTGAGCTGATTTCAAAATGCATTCTAGTCTGCTGCATCCAATTTCACACGAATGACCTTGGGTAAGTAATGAATCAATCTCTTTTCCCCCAGCTTGGCGAATCATAATGAATAAAGAAAAAAAAACTCTAAAGGGATGAAAGAAACTGCAAGAATTATGACAGAAGGTAGTGAAGGAAAGCAAGAAGAAAGGACTAAGCATCAATTGCAAGAAGATAGAATGCATGGTTGCTAGCAAAAGGGACAACCCAAAAGGCAAATTATTAGGTTGGTGCAAAAATAATGACGTAATAATGTCGTTTTATGACGTATTTTTAACGTCAAAAACGGCATTATTACGTCATTATTTTTGCACCAACCTAATACATATTGGCGATGTCAAGAACGAACAAACAGCACAATTGAAATATATACGAAGATTTTTTTTAACGCAGGACGGAAAGGAACATTGGGATAATCAAAGGTGCCTTCAAAAACCTAAGCAGAATATTAAGAGACAGGATAATTTTGTTAAGAAAAAAAGTATACTGAATCTGTTATGTAATATTGCTCCTTCAATATGGCAGTGAAAACAAGACAACATTCCAGTAGATGAAGAGGAGAGTTGAATCAACAGAAACATTTTCTATAGGATATTGAGAAGACAGCGGACCGAATATGTGAGCAACGATGAAGTTTTAGATATAATAGAAAAACAAAGGATACTTCTACATAACATCAGGAATAGAGAGTTGAAATTTCAAGAAAACATAATGTGAAAAGAAAGCTTGGAAAATGTGATGCTCACAAGACTAATTGAAGGCAAGAGGGACAGATTAAAACAAAGGATAATATACTTTATGAGTTTCTGTAAATGATTAAATGAGATATAAAATAATATTACTTAACAGTTACAAAGAAAAGGAAATAGTGGAGTGCCATGATCACAACGTTCTAAAGGGACACGGAACATTGAAGAAGTATGGATACTTAAGTACATGGTATAACCTGTAGATATAATATATAAGAAAATGTAGATTAAAAAACTTAATTTTACCATTAGATCAAATTGCATACCAGGTTTACAGTAAGCGGAAAAAGTTATCGTAATTTTAATGTTGCTACAGATTTTATTGGCTTGTTTTGTCAGCATGTAGACTATCATGACTCTCCACAGTTATTTTTCATTTGATTAAATCTGACATTAAATCATTAATTCAATACCTTGTGTTATTTAGATTCAGCAGCTGAGTTTGTTTTATATGTAGTGAAAATGCATTATCATTAACAAAAACCCTTTTCAATGCAATTTTGTAGTAGAATCCATTTCCAAAGCATTTTCATAGTAAAATCCCTTTCCAATGCATTTTCATAGTAAAATCCCTTTCCAATGCATTTTCATAGTAAAATCCCATTCCAATGCATTTTCATAGTGAAATCCCTTTCCAATGTATTTTCATAGGATATTACCTTTCCAATGTATTTTCATAGTAAAATCCATTTCCAATGAATTTTCATAGTAAAATCCGTTTCCAAAGTATTTTCACAGGAAAACCCCTTTCCAATGTATTTCCGCAGTAAAATCCCTTTCCAATGCATTTTCATAGTAAAATCCCTTTCCAATGTATTTTCATTGGAAAATCCCTTTCCAATGTATTTTCATAGGAAAATCCCTATCAAATGCATTTTCATAGTAAAATCACTTTCCAATGCATTTTCATAGTAAAATTCCTTTCCAATGCATTTTCATAGTAAAATCCCTTTCCAATGCATTTTCATAGTCAAATCATTTTCCAATGTATTTTAATAGTAAAATCCCTTTCCAATGCATTTTCATATTAAAATCCCTTTCCAATATATTTTCATAGTAAAATCCCTTTGCAATGTATTTCCATAGTAAAATCCCTTTCCAATGCATTTTCATAGTAAAATCCCTTTCCAATGTATTTTCATAGTAAAATCCCTTTCCAAGCATTTTCATAGTAAAATCCCTTTCCAATGTATTTTCATAGTAAAATCCCTTTCCAATGTATTTTCAATGTAAAATCCCTATGCAATGCATTTCATAGTAAAATCCCTTTCTAATGTATTTTAATAGTAAAATCCCTTTCCAATGTATTTTCCAGTAAAATCCCACTCCAATGCATTATCATAGTAAAATCCCATTGCAAGGCATTATCATAGTAAAATCCCTATCCAATCCATTTTCATAGTAAAATCTCTTTCCTATGCATTTTCATCGTAAAATCCCTTTCCTATGCATTTTCATAGTAAAATCCCTTTCCAATGCATTTTCATAAGAAAATCCCTTTCCAATGCATTTTCATAGTAAAACCCTTTTCCAATGCATTTTCATAATATCCCTTTCCAATGCATTTTCATAATAAAATCCGTTTCCTATGCCTTTTCAAAATAAAATCCATTACTAATGTATTTTAATAGTAAAATACCTTTCCCATTCATTTTCATAGTAAAATCCCATTCCAATGTATTTTAATAGTAAAATCCCTTTCCAATGAAATTTCATAGCAAAATCCCTTTCCAATGCATTTTTATAGTAAAATACCTTTCCAATGCATTTTCATAGTAAAATCCCTTTCCAATGCAAATTCATAGTAAAATCCCTTTGCAATGTATTTTCATAGGAAAATCCCTATCCAATGCATTTTTATAGTAAAATCCTTTCCAATGCATTTTCCTAGTAAAATCCCATTCTAGTGCATTTTTATAGTAAAATCCCTTTCCAATGCATTTTCCTAGTAAAATCCCATTCTAGTGCATTTTATAGTAAAATCCCTTTCCAATCCATTTTTATAGTAAAATCTCTTTCGTATACATTTTCATAGTAAAATCCCTTTCCTATGCATTTTCATAGTAAAATCCCATTCCAATGCATTTTCATAAAATCCCTTTCCTATGCCTTTTCAAAATAAAATCCCATTCCAATGCATTTTCATAGTTAAATCCCTTTCCAATGCATTTTCATAGTTAAATCCCATTCCAATGCATTTTCATAGTTAAATCCCTTTCCAATGCATTATCATAGTAAAATCCCATTCCAAGGTATTATCATAGTAAAATCCCTATCCAATCCATTTTCATAGTAAAATCCTTTCCTATGCATTTTCATAATTAAATCCCTTTCCAATGCATTTTATTAAGATAATCCCTTTCCTATGCATTTTAATAGTAAAATCACTTTCCAATGCAATTTCATATTTAAATCCTTTTCCAATGCATTTTCATAATTAAATCCCATTCCAATCCATTTTCATAGTAAAATCCCTTTCCAATGTATTTTCATAGTAAAATCCCATTCCAATGTATTTTCGTAGTAAAATCCCTTTCCAATGCATTTTCATAGTAAAATCCCTTTCCTATGCATTTTCATAGTAAAATCCCTTTCCTATGCATTTTCATAATAAAATCCCTTTCCAATGCATTTTCATAGTAAAACCCTTTTCCAATGCATGTTCATAAAATCTCTTTCTAATGCATTTTCATGATTAAATCCCATTCCAAAGCATTTTCATAGTAAAATCCCTTTCCAATGCAATTTCATAGTAAAATCCCTTTCCAATGCATTTTCATAATTAAATCCCATTCCAATCCATTTTCATAGTAAAATCCCTTTCCAATGCATCTTCATAGTAAAATCCCTTTCCAATGCATTTTCATAAGCAAATCCCTTTCCAATGCAAATTCATAGTAAAATCCCTTTGCAATGTATTTTCATAGGAAAATCCCTATCCAATGCATTTTTATAGTAAAATCCTTTCCAATGCATTTTCCTAGTAAAATCCCATTCTAGTGCATTTTTATAGTAAAATCCCTTTCCAATCCATTTTCATAGTAAAATCACCCTTCCAATGTATTTTCATAGCAATCTAGTGCATATATATAGGAAAATCCCTTTCCAATACATTTCCATAGTAAAATTCCATTTCAATGCATTTTCATAGTAAAATCCTTTCTAGTTCATTTTTCTAGTAAAATCCCTTTCCAATGCATTACCATAGTAAAATCCCTATCCAATCCATTTTTATAGTAAAATCTCTTTCGTATACATTTTCATAGTAAAATCCCTTTCCTATGCATTTTCATAGTAAAACCCTTTTCCAATGCATTTTCATAAAATCCCTTTCCTATGCATTTTCATAGTTAAATCCCATTCCAATGCATTTTCATAGTTAAATCCCTTTCCAATGCATTATCATAGTAAAATCCCATTCCAAGGTATTATCATAGTAAAATCCCTATCCAATCCATTCTCATAGTAAAATCCTTTCCTATGCATTTTCATAATTAAATCCCTTTCCAATGCATTTTATTAAGATAATCCCTTTCCAATGCATTTTCATAGTAAAATCCCTTTCCTATGCATTTTCATAGTAAAATCCCTTTCCTATGCATTTTCATAATGAAATCCCTTTCCAATGCATCTTCATAGTAAAATCCCTTTTCTATGCATTTTCATAAGCAAATCCCTTTCCAATGCATTTTCATAATAAAATCCCTTTCCAATGCATTTTCATAGTAAAACCCTTTTCCAATGCATTTTCATAAAATCCCTTTCCAATGCATTTTCATAATAAAATCCGTTTCCTATGCCTTTTCAAAATAAAATCCCATTTCGATGCATTTTTGTAGTAAAATCCTTTTCCAATGCATTTTCATAAAATCCTTTTGCAGTGCGTTTCTATAGTAAAATAATTTTCACACATCTTTTCGCGGGCTTTTTTTGTTTGACCTTTACTAGTGATTAATATATTTGAACTTATTTCATTGAATAATTTGACCTGTCAAATAATCAACCAATTTTGTTAAGTCAAAGCCTAAAATTATTCGAAAATCGAATGTCACAAATGAAATTTCTTCAGTTTTACAAAATTGTAATTTACAGTACAGAATCTGTAAAACATTATATGTAAATAATCTGACAAATGATTAAGATTGGAAATTTACATTTCTATTCCATGTAAATAAGTAAAATACATAAGTTGCTGATAAGTTCACTCAAGAAACGCTTCCAAAAATTTGATCAGAATTTCTGAATTTAATCAGACCAAACAGGTATCAACTCCCCTCATGTAACTGAAAATAAAATATATTATAGTCCTTAACGTAAAAAAAAAATTATTTCATGTTTAATATTTACCTTAATTCCCCATGTATAACACGCATTGTTTTCTGAAAAATCAGGGGTGCGTATTAATACAAAATATCTCTAAAAATTGTCGTAAAATGAAATATGAATTAACATAAAACTGAATTAGAATTATTATTGTATATTTAAAACCATTTTTAATAAGTGTAATGAAATTTGAGAGGTACAATTTACAGGGTTTGATTAAGGGTGCGTATTATGCATAAGTAGAGGCATTTTCCTACACTTTCAGCGTAATTTTAGGTGTGCTTATTATTGATGAAGGAGTATTATACATGAGAATTACTGTAGTTTCAACTAAAAAGCTGGCTTTTCTAAAGATATATATCACACAATAGTCATTAGTTGTCATACAAAGATCCCCAAAGAGCTCCAACTGAGAAACCTCAAAGGCGTTCATCTGTTGACGCATATGCAGTAAGCTTCCTTCTGATTGGTCTCCAAATTATATGGAAGCTGGGAAACTGGTTCTAAATGTTATTAAAGGTGGCTGGACAGATTTCAAATACATTCCCGAATTTGTGTTTTAATCTTTCAGGACTTAGCAATCATGGCTTCTCTACAGATTCATTTTCTTTATTTTCTGTGAATTTCGCTAACTTCAGAACTCTGCTTCTCCTAAACTCGTTAAAACCTACACTCCAGTCTAACCTGCTATTTAACAGGTAGCTTGATGGCGAAACGACGACTAAATAATATAAATATCGATAGCATACTTTTCCCCAGTGAATTAGTGCGAAAGTAAGAGCAAAAGACTGGATCGGAAATTGAACTCGCCTTGCAGATTCCATTTTTTGTTACACAGCGGAATTTATCATGTGTGAACCTGAAATCTACAACTTTTTTTGTCTATATTTCTGAGATGAGGTATTATGCACATTATTTACATTATTCGGACTATTGTCCCCATCTTTGTCGACATATTTATTACAACGTTTCGGCCGTTGTACGCTCCGTCCTTCTTCAAGAGGTTGGAATGTAAAACTGAATCCTTTATTTCGCTCACTGGGGAGACTATTCTACTTCGACGTGTCATGTTTTAATGGGTGTCAGTTATCCGTTATCTCCTGTTAATTCTCCTCTCCAAGTTCTCTGCTGCATTAGCCGGGTATTGAACTCACACTCTTTGGGTCCTGTCCCTGGATATAACTAACTCCTTTATCCACTGTGACATGTGTCCTTGAAGACAATACCCAGTTAAGGCAGTGGAGAACTTTCAGAGCGGAATTAACAGGAGATATGTGATAACTGACATCCATAAAAACATGGCATGTGGAACTAGAACACTGTTTCCCAGTGAGCGAAATAATGGGTTCAGTTCGACATTCTAACCACCTGAAGAAAGCCGGAGCGTACAACGGCCGAAACGTTGTAATAAATATGGTTTCAATGATGAGGACAATAGTTCGAATAATGTAAATAATGAACATTTTTTTTATTATTTTTAAACATCAAATCAGTTGGATTCGCTATCTCAACTCATGTCGTTTATTCATCCAAATTATCGTAAAATAAAAAAATTACTCTTTGACAACTTCCATTTACCGCTTACCTGTTAGAGTAATTGTGCAATATAATCGATCTCCCAGGTACGAGCCGTTTCTCATACGATATTCCGCGGGAGATACATTGGCGATCTACCAATCATATCGACAATAAGCCAACAGGAAAATCAAAATTTCTGTTGCCTTTTTTATTTTATTTTTATATTCAAAATTCCACAGGAAAAGCAATTCGTCGGCTCATGCGCATAGACGATAATAACACCTGTAAATAAACCCACAAAATCGGTGCTATATCTGCTTCTCAGTAATTCCAGGAATTAATTCTTATTTGTCTGACAGTCAGCAAACCGTTCCGTGGAATCTTTCCAAAATTAGCCATCATCCAAACGTCGTAAATATGGCAATGAAGATGAGGACATCAGACCGATCAATGTAAATAGTGTAAATGATTACAATACTTCATCTCAGAAACATAGACAGTTCCTGAAGAAAGCCGAACCGTTCAAAGGCCGAAACGTCGTGAATATGGCAACTAAGATGAAGACAAAAGTCCGAACAATGTAAATTGTGTAAATAGTTACAATACCTCATCTCAGAAATTATAACAGGCATTGAAGAAGGCCGGAGCGTACAAGGGCCGGAACGTCGTGAATATGAAAACAAAGATGAGGACAACAGTCTGAACAATGTAAATAGTTAAAATACCTCATCTCTGATATATAAACAGCTACTGAAGAAAATCGGAGTGTACAACGACCGAACCGTCATGAATATATTTACATAGATGAAGACAATAGACAGAACAATGTAAATATTTTAGTTACATTAACTTATCTAAGATATATAGACAAATCATGAAGATGGCCTGAGCGTAAAACGACCCAAACCTCATGAATATGACAACAAAGATGAATACAAGAGTACGAACAATGTAAATAGTATAAATATGTTTTAAAAAAGGACTAAATTATTAGGTTTCTATTTAGATTTTAATAATGCCGGAAATGAGTATCCGTCAAATTTTTGCTGGTTTCGTAATTCTGATTAGTTACTGAGATTTATAGGAAAAAAATCGACTTCAAACGGGGCTAAAATTAGAAATGACTTCTAACTTCACTATATATTTTGTTATTTTTTTTCTTAACAGTGCAAGTGCTAAATGATATTTTGCAGTATTTTGAATCCTTCATTTTTTCTAAACAATATCGTTTGCAAATATCAGAAAATGTAGCGTCCTTTCTCGATCGATCTCATTGGTCAAAAAAAAAAAAAAGGAAGGAAAATTTGACAATTCTAATTTCGATTTCTTTGATGCCTTTGTTTTACATTAAAAAAAAAGTTAACTTCTGTCAAAATTTTATCCACACAATCCTAAAGTATTATTCCGAAAAATTATATAACGAATATTTGACAAATATTATATAAACGCAAGTGAGATCATTTAAAAAAACAACACACTCATTAGTCATTCATCGCAATTTTCGAATTTTTTTAAATTCTATTGTTCACTTAATAGGAGACCAAAGCGCTAATCAAGGTAGAGTGTTACTAAATGAAAGTTGCGATCTAACTGCCTTATTTGTATTATTTTTATTGTTCTCTGTCCCGTTTTTCATTTCTCATATTAGCAACACGTTGTTGCTGGACTAATGGATAGCGACTCGGACTGAGGAAACGGAGAGCTGAGTTCGAATTCCAGTCTAATCTATTACATTCGCCTACGTGCTAATAATCTTGGGAAAGGTATGAATCCTCCCTCACCACTAGGTAGGAATAGATAGCAGGATAGAGCGGTTTCTATAGACTTGAATGGCAACTGGTGTACTGCAGAAAGAAATGGCAATCTGCTTCGTCAGTCATGTATCGAAAGATACATGATCGCCTAAGTATGTATCACTCATGTCGCATAACTGACTGACTGGTAATGATAAAAAAAGTAATTTTTGAACAGGTTTGGTGCCATGCTTCTTATCCATATAAAAGTTTAGATCTAACGTGGCTATTTTAGAAGATGATTTACGTTTTCAGATTAATATCTTGATTTTATAATGTAATGGATTCGACTAGAATTCGAACTCAGCAGCTCAGATTGAGGAATCAGAGATCCTAGTTCAAATTCCAGTCGAATCCATTACTTACGTGCTAATAACTCTTGGGAAAGTTCTGGATCCTCTTTTCCCGTCAGCTATGGGTAAATAGCAGGGTAGATCGGGTTCTATAGCCTTGGATAGCAACTGGCCTACCTCAGAATGAAATGGCAAAATTTGCCTCGTCAGTCATGTATCGAAAGATACATGATCGCCTAAGCGTGTATCACGCATGGCACATAAGTGATTGAATCAAAGAACATTTTGCCTGAAAATACTAAGAATGATTGAGAGACTAAAGACATGTTAAACAAATTCAAATTGCAGTTGTTTATGTTCATTTGGCACTAACACCCTTGGGAAAAGTAAGAATCCATGTGATTTCCACTTAGCTATGGATGAAATATGGTGAGGCTGCAAACTATTACTTTTGTATTTATTTCTGTTCGTTTCAATCTCCAGTAGGAATGGCTGCAAAACATTTTCCCCTTTTATAGACAGAAATAAACAAATGCATGCTGGGGTTTTTACTAGCCAATAAAATAAGCCACCCTTCCACTCCCAACGACACCAGGTGTCACCACAGCGTCCTGGAAGGCAGGAAGTTTCCTGGAAAACATCCCGAGTGTTCCAACGATAAAAGTGACAACTTGAGGTGAATGCTTGGTACATTTTTCTGATTTGCCCCCAATGTGTTCTGATTTTCCCCGTTCTGTATTTTTGCCGATTCTGACTACGCGATTTTCTTTTTTTCCAAAGTACCACAATGTACATCAGGCACCATTCATGTCTACTCCGGTGTATGATATCAGGGCAATTGCTCTCCAACCGCTTGTCTGGTGAGAATATATGGCATATTCCACATAAGGATTACTTGCCCATTCTCGGATATTGTCTGCTATGAATTATTATTATTATTATTATTATTATTATTATTATTATGTGAAGGTTATATTTCTTGCTTTGTATCCTGTAGATCCGGTTCCAAACTATGGTCCTTAGGCCCTATAGGAGAATTGTCATTGAACTGATATCACTTTTCTTACTATATGGGATGTTCCTAGTAGGGAGATCTTCTAGGCAACTGGTATGTTGATGTTACCTGGGACATTGTTATTAAAATTGTCCATTCCTTTTCTCACGAGGCCCGGTGCTCCGATTACTATTGGTACAACCTGAGTCTTTATTCCCCACATCCTGTTAATCTCGATATCCAAGTCCTTGCATTTGGACAATTTCTAGATATTTTTTTATGGAGTATTTCTCTCAAATGGTACTGCTATTTCAATAAGCATGCACTTCTTGAATTACTTGTTTTTTATGATAATATCAGGTGTTTTGGATTTTATTTCCCTGTCAGATTGAATTGGCCTGACCCAGAGGATAGTTACATTGTTATTTTGGTTAAACGTGTCTGGTTGGTGGTCATACCATCTCTCAGTGGTTTCCATCTTGTTTTTCTTGCATATATTCCAGTGCACATATGCCGCTGACTTGTTTTGTCTTTAGGCATATTCATTATTTCCTAGTATCGAACAGACATCCTGAGATAAATTGGTCGTCAGTTTCATCATATTTTTCGTAGAACCTGCATTTCGGTTAGTTCTATCATCTTATCATTATTGTTTTCATTTCCTTTGATTTCTGGTGTGTACACATTTCTTTCCGGGTCCCAACCAGAGACCTAAATTTACTAATGGCATCATGACACTTTCCACTAACAAATATATATATATACAGGGATTGTTGATGTTCCCATGTGCCACATTTTTGAGATTTAGATTTCAAGGTCCTTGTATTTTGACAGCTTTTTGAATATCTTCAAGGATACATTGCAGTCAGCAGGGACTGCCATATCAATAAGGAGACACTTTTGTTTGTTTGTGGTCTTTAATAACAATATCTGGGCGGTTGGCTTTGATTGTTCTGTCAGTGTGTATTGTGTAGTCCTATAGAATTGTAACAGGTCCTATCTCCGTAACCGGGTCTGGGTGGTATTCATACCAGTTTCTTTCAGTTTCCTTCCCGTAGAAGTTTCAGATTTTCCAGTGCATATATTGGCTCACTCTGTCATACCGGGTTTTATATTCAGTGGGTGCCAATATCGTGCAATCTGATACAAGATGATCCATTGTTTCTGGATATTTATCACAGAATCTGCAATATTTTAGTATATGTGCTTGATAATTTCTAGTTAACAAGCATTGTTCCTGTGCAGCAAGGATAAAACCTTCAGTTTCAGCTCTCAATCCTTCACTACAGGCAGAGTATTAGCCATGAAACCGTTTATTATTATTATTATTATTATTATTATTATTATTATTATTATTATTATTATTATTTCTTTTGATTTCTGGTGTGTACTCATATCTTTCTGAGGCCCGACCAGGGACCTAAGGTCAGAAGTCGCATCATTACAATGAGCAATTTAAAAAAATCACAGCGATAAAGCCCTTCCTAATGTGTGGGCTGTAATCTTGAGGACATGTTTTTCCTATTTCTTTAAGCCATGAGATAGCAAGAATCCCTTCTATTGGAATATTTTCCAATCAGTCCTAGAGCATCAGCTGCAACAGGAATTGTTGATTTCTTCTGCTCCTCTTGCCCTTATTCTGTCTTGTGAGTAACAGATTTTCCAAGCTCTCTTTCCTCAATACGTAACCCCAGTAATTTCTACTTCCTCTTTCTGATGTTAAGTATAAGCTCCCTTTTCTTTTTCATTTTCTCTAAAACCTTGTTGTTCAAATGCTCATTTCATTATATCTTCAGCATCCTTCTGTAGAACCATACTTTTGTTGCTTCAAGTCTCTTCATATTTGATTGTCCAACATTCACTGCCATATCACATAAGCAATGATGGCTCTCTACAATTTCCTGCCCTTTGCAGCTCTTGATAAATTTTCTCTCGGGGGTCGGGTTTATCATTATTACCAACCCTTTTTATTTTATTTCATTTTATCTTTCGTGGGGTAATTGGTGAATTTTCAATTTTAAAAACGACAATTCTGTACATACGCATATCAATGTAATTTTTTTTTTTTTACGTGTACATTTTTTTTTTTTTGCTCGTATAACTTATTTCCTTTTAGTTTTTACACGTCAAACTTTCAGTCTTTTGGGGCGGGGGTATATCATTATTATTTATATTAGTTATTTATCTTTCGTAGGGTAGTTTATTGGAATTTTAACTTTAAGAACAACACTTGTGTGTGTGTATGTATGTGTGTATATGTGTATTTATGTGTATATATGTATATATATTTATATATGTGCGTGTGTGTGTGTGCGTGTGTGTGTATGTATATATGCGAACACATCGATGTTTTTTTTGGGATTTTTGACTTTCATGGTTCTAAGTTTTCGCAAAAACTCATTCTTTCAGGGGATTAGGGAATTACTGTCTTGTACATAATTTTAAACCAAAAATCATATTAAATTATAATACATGATTTTTTTTTTGGAGGGTGGTGGGGGCTTGGGATAACATAATAGTGGCATTTCAACTGTAAACCGGAAAACTTGTATAAACGCATATAAATGTGGTTTATTGTACTCAAATTTTTATAAGTACATTTATTTTAATCGGTTAACCTACAGTCATTCTGGATGGGGCAGATTATTATTACTGTTTTTAATATATAAACTTAAAAACTAGCAACAAATTAACAAAAAATTCTTCCTTCCGACTTTTTGAATAACCCAACTTACCTGAGCGCTATGTGACTTTCCCTATGTGTATTCTGCTAGTATCGAGTACAAGTCGGCTGAGACAATTATAAAAATCAGTGTCGCATAGCGTGGTACAGAAGGAGGGTGCGTCGGAGCCTGATCTGCTCTGACGGGGGTCGACTCAGCGAGGATGGTATGATGTTGCACAGGCCCGAAACTACCCAATGACCCAAGTAATCACATCACTGACGATACCCTCCTGCGCAATAAAAGTGCGTATTTCCGAAGTGTCTTTTTCTTATTTCCCCTAAAACTTATTCCACCGTTCATTTACTCAACCTCATTCTTCTTTTATATGATGTGTCCTTTCAGGACTTTGTTGATCATGGCTCTCCTCGATTTCCTGTCCCTCTTAACTCTTAATAGACTTTGTCTTTTTGTTATTTCTTCTAACCCTTGTTCCACCATCCATTTATTCATGCTATGCTATGCCCCCTTATTTACCTCGGTTCCTCTTGCTTTATATCCGTCTTGTGTTTACCTGATATTCAAAGGCTTCATTCCTCAACATGTGGCCCAGTAATTTCAACTTTCTTTTCTTGATGTTAAATATGTTCTTTTTTTTTCTGTTTTCTTTAAAACTTTGTCAATGTTGAAAAGAAGTTTTTGTTTAAGGAAAAAAAAAAAAAAAAAAAAAAAAAAACGAAAGAAAATATTCTTTTGTGACAAAATACTTTATTTATTTATTTTTTTTTTTTAAATCTTCTAGGATTATCCATCTTGGTGTTTACTAATTGCTATGAAACATCTGACAGAAATTTGTTGGAACTATTTAATTTTGAGATTATTTATCCTGGTGAGTATCATTGTTGGAAATGTCACCCCTAGACGAAATTGATTTATTTGACATAATTTTGTTATAATGGAATTTCCTGAATATATCTTGTGTGTATATATATATATATATATATATATATATATATATATATATAACAGAAAATACTTTATATTTCATGTATAATGCAATTCCAAGCCTTTTTTATGTATGGATAGTTTTAATGAAAAAAAAAAAAAAAAAAAAAAAACTAGTTTTGAAGATGCTTATAATGGTAATTCTTACGTCTTAATCGCCAGTCATTAGAATAAATTTGCAAGGACTATTTTAAGAAAAGGTTTTTGATCCCAGGAAATATTTTATCTGAGAATACCTTGAAAGCTTTCTTCCTATGTCGTGTCCCCTAAGGACATAGGGAATCATGGCTCTCCGCAATTTCCTATCCTTTGTAGCTCTTTTGGGTTTTTTGTTATTTCTGTTATCCATTTTATTCTTGTGGATTCCAAGATGAAATTCGGTCTCCAAGGAATGACAAACGCAAGAAATAAAGATAAGAAATTAAATGTATTTACACAAAAATACAATGGGTAATACTGTTAGTAAATCCAGGAACGCGGTTAGTCGCAATAATATATATATATATATAGATATAGATACAGTCTCGAAGTAGGACTTCCTTAGAGTTTACGTGCTTGTAGCTGACTTCTACAAGCGGTTACGTCACACTATTACTCTACCTCCAATTCAATCACAATCTCTGCTCAAATCTCTATTCTGACTGACTCAGGGTATTTAAGGGCAGCAGTCCCAGTAACACTCTGGTCGAATCCACTTATAAGAAAAAGTGGTGGACCCCAGAACATTTATAAAACCCATTATGTTATGTGCAACTTTCCTCAGTCCTACTTGCCTCAATCCGTCCTGTGAGTATCGGTTTTTCCAAGCCCTCATTCCTCAATATGTGACCCAGTAATTTCAACTCTCTTTTCTTGATGTTATTTCTTTTTTGTTTTTTATTTTTTCTTAATCTTTGTTGTCAATGTTAAAGAATTTATGTTAAAAAAAAAGTGAGAAAGAAAATATTTTTTTTCTGACAAAATATTTTGCTTCTTTTTATTTTTTTTATTTTCTCGGCTCATCCATCCTTGAGATGTGTTTAATAATTGCTATGAAAGATCTGACAGAAATTTATGATGGGGAACCATTTAATTTTGAGATTGTTTGGGAAATGTCACTCCTGGACGAAATTGTTAGCTTTGTAGGACTGGGTTTCTTGTTCCTACCAAATTCTATTTCAACTCTAAACTTTTAACATCTAAGTTCTGAAATGTATACTTTTATTAGATTTCCGGATCCTTCTAAAGTATTTTTTCTTCTCTTACACTTCCAGTGGCCCCCTTGCGTCTTAGTGGCATTATTTCCTTGCTCAGGGTGAAAAAAAGAACTAATTAGTAGATGCTTATAATAGTAATCCTTACTTCGTAATCACCAGTCATTATAATACATTTGCAACGACTATTTCAAGAAAAGGTCTTTGATGCCAGAAAATATGGTATCTGAGAATATATTGACCGCTTTCTTAATATGCCATATCCCCTCAGGACATAGGCGATCATGGCTATCCACAATTTCCTGTCTTTGTAGCTCTTTTGTCTTTTTATATATTTTCTGTGTGTATTTATATATATTTTGTCCCATCTGTTATAGAAAAGGAGCCAAATCAACTTATTTATCAGCAATCACTTCCTTTAGCCATTTTAATAATCTATACAAATAAAATATTTGTCTGCATTTAGACAAAATTACTCCCAAGAAAATCGTTCCTTTACTCCTACATTTCTTAGATTGCAGTCCTATTAGTTCAAGCCCTTCATGTGAGGTATTCAGATATATTTGTCTGTTAAGCGATTGTCGTATTTCTATTTGGTCATGAAATAGGCTTTGTCATCACCGTCTTTGTTCTGTTGCTAATCTTCTTCTTTGGAGCATTTCACTGTTATATTAAACACATAAAACTTTTAATATGAAAAGATATTGAGCAAAATTGATTTACATAACACCAGGAGTAATGAATGAATCAGATACCATTGAAAGTCTGAAAAATTTAAAGATTCATTGTCTTCTATTTTAGCTGTGAATTCCTTATCTCCGCTTTATTGAATCTCAATACACCGCTTCAAGACTTTTGTTTCATCGCATCTCACTCTGAGCTTTCCGACGAGACTTGAACGTCACGGGAGATACTGCGTTAAATCGACTCGAGCTTTAATGTAATGGCATTCAAATTAAAATTAAATCCTTTACGAATTAACAGTAGATACGCAACCCTTTACGAATTAACAGTAGATACGCGCTCCTCGACAGGAAAAAATGAAAGGAAAAGAAAAATACTTAAAAAATAGAGCAAATAGATCGGAGAACTCTTCCATGACGAAAGCGGAGAGAAACGCCCAATACATGAACATATGGCAGCATTTAAATTATTAGAAATCTGAGGTAAGGTCGGCGCTGGCCAAGATGAATCAAAAGACAGCAGAAGGGCTAAACGCAATTGTAATACAGATGCTGTTAGAATTACATGATTACAATATCGACATAGTCTAGTACTGCGCTTAAAATCGAGAAGTCAAGGTACGAAAGCTTTTCAAATCAATTACCATGAATATATTTATAGAAAGGGCACAGGGTGCTTACATTTCGATGATGGGAAAGTAACTCAAGGAGATAGACAAAACCAGATATGACAGATATTCAATAGCTGACTTATACATGTATAAGATGAATTCTTTCGAGAAAAATTGGGTACCACTTTCCTTGTAGTAGACCTAGCAGTTGATTCAATATAATGGTTAGTTGATATCAGTGGAAACCGTTAGCCCGAGAAGTGGCAATGATTCCCTCTTCTGAAGGTTAATATCAGCCATAATAATGAAAGCTAAGGAAGAGTTCTGTAATACAAAGACTTCAGTTTCATTTTGGAAGTATTAAAATAAACAAGTCATTTCTTCCTCCAGTTAACAGATTGAAAATCATTTTGAAATCAACAGCCAGTTTGACCTACTCAAACTTATCAGACTGACCAGAAAATGGATTTATAGGAAATGACGAAGCATTCTTATTTTTGATTTGTAAGGCAACTTTGGCTTAGAATTTGTTTTAACCTAGGAAGAGTTACTGAATGAAGAATAACAAAGACGTAGGTTGAAAATGAAAGGGTAATCATTATAACATCAATAAAATAGAATACCGGCCAGCAGCGTGAAGTAGGTAAACCACTGCTAGAACATCACTTGATAAGATTCTGAGATCCATTAAAACTTTGAGCCCTGACCACCGCTTTACCGGTTGTAGAGAAAAATGACGTAATACCCAGCCACCGGTTGAACAGTAGTAGAGAAAAATGACTTAACGCCTAGCTATCGGTTGAACGGTGGGTAATCACTTGTTTCGATTTTTATATCTACCGTGAAATATTATATACCAATTATTTGCGAATTTTGATTCAGGAGCTCAAGCAGAGGGGTTAAATTGTTCAGGAATGCAGGTCTCAAAGGTTTAATTTAATTTATTTGTCGATATACCGTGTCAATATATCATTTTCTTTCTTCATATTTCCGTCTTTGTTGCTGTTGTAACCTAGGAAGGGTTACTGAATGAAGAATAACTAAAACTAATGCCATTTTTCGAACCGATAACCTTTATTAAATATCATATTTAATCATTATACCGTATCTGATGCACGGTTTACTTTGATTTAGTTTGTTTTAAGTCATATCAACACCTCAAAAGGTTATGTAATGCCGACAAGATTTTTATTGCTGGTATTTTTTATCATAGATGTTTGGCAAGTGATATTTTTGTAAATACACAGATATTAACGAAAAATAAACTGTGGAGAGCCACCTACGCCACGAAGTCACATAGCATAAAAAAATTGTATTTTGCATGTTGGCCTGTTCTTTTGCTAACAATTATGCATTGCGTCTTCTTGCATTTGAGCATTAGTCCTTTCTTCCCACTTTCCTTCACTACCTTATCTAGGGGTTCTTGTAGTTTCCTTTTTGTTGTATCCCAGGAAGGTTTCCTGAATGAGGTATAACCAAAAGGCAGGTTGGAAATGAAATGGTAATCTTTATAACATCAACAAAATAAAATGCTCGCTAGCGGCGTGAAGTAGGTAAACCACTGCTAGTGGTGGACTACTTAGACAGCATATTACCTCTACTTACAATAGTTTCCAACGTATTTATAAGTATGGCGTCATACCCAGTAGTGTTCATAGGTACGGTATATAAGAGAATTTAAACTTCTACCTCTTTACGCTCCGGCCTTCTTCAGGTGGTTGGAATGTCGAACTGAACCCTTTATTTCGCTCACTGGGGTAGACTGTTCTAGTTCCACGTTCCATGTTTAATGGATGTCAGTTTAGAGAGGGGAATTAACAGGAGATAACTGATAACTGACATCCGTTAGTAAAATTCGGCTGCTCGGTCAATCAATACCGAATGTTTCCTGATAAGGAAAAGACTAATATTAAAATTACCATTAGAGATGAGGAGAACAGATACTACACTTTGATTCCAGACCGATGACCAGGGAATTAATGAGGACTTTTTAACGTGGGATCTCCGAGCCCGTGGGATCTCCGAGCCCGTGGGCTCGGCCAAAAATATGACCATTGAACCCGTATAAACGGGTTCAGGGTCGGTTTAACTCCCCGAAAGAGAATCCGCCCTTCGGCGTAGCCTCCTTCGGGTTCCTCCCCGCCCGAAGACAGAGAGTTCAACCGAACAGCCGGTCAAGACTTGAGCGACTGAAAGCGTGACACAAGTAAAACTGGCTGCTCGGTCAATGAATGCCGAATTTTTTCTCATGAGAAAATGATTAATATTACCATTAACTCGTGAGATGAGGAGAACAGATACTACACTTTGATCGATGACCATGGAGTGTATAAAAGTGTAACTCGATTAGCTTCTCAGTCAATTTTTTCCTTATAAGGAAACAGTTAATATTTTCATGACCATTACTCTTATCAAATGTCAATATTTATTTATCAAGTCATAAAAAAAAATCTCTGTATATTTTTACTTACTGATATTTTCAAGTATAATAATTTCCTCAGGATAAATGATAAATAAATAAATACAACAACGATAAAGATAATAATGAAAAAGTTAAAGAAAAACATTATTCTATCTTTTCTCTTTATTATCAGATTAGCGAGGGGCTGATTACCACCTGAGAGGAAGTTTCATTACTGCTTGCTTGGTCATCGAAGTAGCGGCTGTGTCTCGAAGGATAAACAGGGAGAACTGGCGGAGGCCCAGACAAGAGACATGTGGACTTTATTCTTGAGAATCGTGGGTGCATGAAAGGGTCGGTTTGGGGCCAGTCTGATAAGAACCTATCAACTTACATTGGAGGAGGTATCTTCTAATTTACGCTAACAAGAGTAAACAAACATGACAATCGTGACCTTTTGATAAAAAAAAAAAAAAGAAAAGACGCTGAGGGCATGAGGCAGGAAATGGTTATTCTAATCACTGGCAGAGGCTGGGGTGGCGCTGAAGTTGAATTCTCTAAGTTTATTGAAGAGAGAGATATACAGATGTAAGAGAAAGGGAGAAAGACAAAAAATGGATCTCTCTGGATGTCTATGTGTGTGTGTGTGTGTGAGAGAGAGAGAGAGGTGGGGAAGAGAAATTTTGATGGAGGGAGGGGCAGAAGTTTGATGCAAAATCAACTGATTTTGAGTATTCACACTGGGGAGGAAGTGTACAAAAACGTGTGTATTTTCACAGACACATACACAGGCACACACACATACACACACACACAAACACACACACACATATATATATATAAGAGAGAGAATATATAAAGTCTGGCCATATATATATATATATATATATATATATATATATATATATATGTGTGTGTGCGGGAAAATATATATAAAAATAGGAAAGAACACGTTAGGTATATAATCCTAAGTTCTTTAGTATTTTTGTTTTTATTTTTAAAAAACAGTGCTCAATAAAAAAGTAGTCTAAATTAAAATTGTATATATATATATATATATATATATATATATATATATATATATATGTGTGTGTGTGTGTTCGTGTAATAATCCGTTTATATAATCCAGGCGAGTCGTATTAACACAATATGGACTTTGAAATATAGTACAACTGCCTCACAAAGAACGCTCAATGTTTATTTTCATTAAACAGACCAAAATTTTCTTTACAAGTGGAATTTAGATACCTTTAGTCAATGACCATTTTCACCTACGAATTTTAATGCGTTGAATTCAGACGGGAGAGTCGAGAGTATATATATATATATATATATATATATATATATATATATATATATATATATATATATATATATATATATAAACATTAGGCAGCATATAATTTATATATAAAGAAATAATCACACATAGAATCAATCAGCAATATTAATGCTATTATTGGCGACATCCATCGCTAGTAGTGTATAATGTATGCATTAAAATACTGTTAATCCATAGTGATATATATATATATATATATATATATATATATATATATATATATATATATACTTTACAATTGGAATTAAGATACCTTTAGTTAATGACCATTTTCACCTATGAATTTTTCAAAATGTTTATGGTATCAGTTTGTAGTAGGGTACTGGTTAATTTGAGAAAGAGAGAGAGAGTGTATGTTTTAGGGGGGATTTATTGGGAAGTATGGGCAGAAGAAGTTTTCTTTTTTTTTAATTAAACAGTATTTTCTCGAATATTCTGGACGATAGATATAGTTGGATAAAAGAAAATACTGTTTAATTAAAAAAACTAAAAAAAAACAGAGCTTCTACTCAAATATTAGCATCCAAAAATAACGTTTAAAGAAATTAAATTAAAAATAACATTTGAGAATTTATTATTTATTACTTATATGCTCTGTAATAATAAATACATTGAGCTCTTTTTTGTGGATTAGTTTGAATATTTTATATTACTTGCATCCACTTGGATTATATAGCAAGGAATTTGTTACATTTACTATATATATTTTATAATATTGTAATAAATTAAAAAACCTTTTACATAGCTACACAAAACCTTTCATGTTGTCAATCATAGTATTGCAATTTTGTATTTTGTGTAGCGAGGTAAAATGTTATATATATATATATATATATATATATATATATATATGTGTGTGTGTGTGTTTTGAACAATAAAAAATATTAAAATAATAAAATCTTCAGACGCAGTGTTGTATATTAATATTCTTTCGTTTTTATTATTTCAGTTTGATTCTTCGACTATTTTCGGCCATCATCAGAAATAAAAATCCTGCTCATTAGTAGCAGTGAACTACAGAAATGAATGTCTTGATGGAAAAAATGAACTTTTGTCTGTAGTTTTCATTTGTTTTTTTGTTTTTTTTATTTTTTACATTAATTTTGTGACCAAAGATTTTGTGTCTTTTTAAAATTGTTATTTCAGATTAGAGCTGGATGGATTCATGCTGCTCTGAATTCCCTTGGTCATTAAGACAGTTTTATTAGTTCCTGGAAAGGGGATGTGTCTCTGTTAAGTGTGTGTGTGTGTAATTTGGTTCGTAGGGAGTGAGTGAGTATGATGTGTGTAAGCGTGTAATTTAGACTGGGCGTGTGGAGAAGTGTGAGACTCAACACCTCTGCAAGCATTTCTGTCTTTTGTGGGTTAGAAATATGGGTAGTGCCTGATTTGTGCGATTATATATTAATTCTATCTATGTAGTTAAATTTGTGATATATATATATATATATATATATATATATATATATATATATATAGTATATTTGGGCAGAAATCCCCTTTTTATATAAGTTTCTTTAAAGCCAAGAAGTTACTGAGATTAAGCGTTTTATTTAATTTTCTTGTGTTCATATGAGTTTTTTTTTCCTTTCTGGGCATAAAGATTGTAAAAATTGATCATATAAATATTGATATATGAGTTGTGACCATAAAAAAATGCTACTTTTATTAAAAGAGAAAGCAATTTACAAGTCCTAAAATGTCTAGAAGTATCTACTCATTGTTAAATCATCCAAGCTAAATTTACGACCGGCTTCTAACAAAATCTCTTGACAGATCTCTTGTCACAACGCGGAGCTCAAAAACAATAAAAAAAAAAGTATAAAGAACCAAAATGTAGTGAGTAACACATCTGATTATAAGGAAGCTCACCTAATAAAAAGGGAAATTTAAACTCCATCTTTCCTTCTTACTTATATATGTATATATATATATATATATATATATATATATATATATATATATATATATATGTATATAATATTCTTGTTCTACATGCCGTGTCCCTTTAGGACGTTGATGATCATGGCTCTACAATTTCTTATCCCTTTTAGCTCAATGCATTTTGTCTTTTTACTATTTATCCTAATCCCCATTTCGCCATACATTTATGCTATTTATAGACAGTTGAATACTAGCAGTAGATCCCAGCGTTGCCCGGGGATGTAACAGTAAGAGATAGATCAAGTATCGACCATCATAAAGACTAAAAAATAAAATTGATAAAGATTATTGTTTAGAGTTGACGGACACGCATCAGTTTTGTTTTTTTTGTTTTTTTTTTTTACGAATTGGTCAAACTCAAACAAAAACATTGTTTTCAATCGTTATGAGTCTATCGATTGAATAGAATTTTATTATAAACAATTGTCTTGTAAATGGAATTTTTAAAGCATTCTGAATGTCAAAATAAAGAAAAAAGTGTGCAAGACAATAAGAAACACTACCTCCCCAAAAAAGTGAAGTTTTGTTGAAATTGGTTGAAAAATGTAGGAAATCCGATCCCATATATAAACGAACACACACACACACACACACACACACACACACACACACACACACACACAGAGAAACAACCAGGGTTTTATATTAAGTATAACTCGATAAGAGTTGTCCCCCTTTCATTCTCGCGATGCCTCTTAATCGTGTTTTCAAATTGATTTCGTTCAAAAACAATTGTGTTTGTCCAATTTCTGACGCTGTCAGGACCACTGCAAGGTAATTTTACGTAGTTCTGTGAAGTTTTGTTGAAATCGGTTGAAAAATGTAGGAAATCCGATCCAATATATAAACGCACACACACACAACCTGGGTTTTATAATAAGTATGATATATATATATATATATATATATATATATATATATATATATATATGTATATGTGTGGGTTTGCGTGTGTATGTATTGTTAACTAATTAAACAGCATAAATTTAAAAAAAAACTTTTAGTCTACGGATATTTCGTATTAGTATTTGCTTATGTATGGCGAAATTGCACCCTGAAGATGACAATTTGAAATTGTCGAAAGTACTTGGCATGTGTCTTCCATCTGACAACAATTCGTATATAAAGATCGTATTATTCAATAGTATTATGTTGGTGCAAAAATAATTTCCTTTTCTAATATATGTTACTATGTGAGAAAATGAAATTATTTTTGCACCAACCTAATAATTTAGGTTTGGTTTGGTTTGGTTTGTCTTGTTTGACGGCATACCAATCTTAATGGGTTATTTACTGACGCCAAGATTTTTATTGCTGGTAATATTTTTTCCCAAAAATGTAATGCTGGTAATATTTTTTTAAGAAATATACTGCTAGTAATAATCCCCCCCCCCACCCAAAAAAAAGTATTGCTGGTATTAAAACTTATTTTTACACTTTCATAGAATTTTGATCCTTTTTTGTGCCTGGGGGTAACTATTTGCCTATATCTGGGACCCTGAGATGTGCTACCACTTCGGGTCAGGTTGGACCTGGGAACACCCGCAATTAACAGGTGGTTCCATGCTCCTCAAAACCTCCTGATCAGAGGCCTTGATGTCGGATGTAGTTTATAGTCTTATCCACGACTAGATAGTAATTTAAGATTTCATTAAGTCCTGTTAGCGATGTGATTTTGCCATTAATCACATTAATATTGCTATTTAATTCTTTGCATAAATTGATTCTAATATATATATATATACATATATATATATATATATTGTATTCATTTCTCTGCTTGGTCGACTCAGGAGATTTTTATTGCCTAGCATATGTGCTGATTCCTTAAGTTTACGAATTTTCCACCGGTGTTGTTTGTCTCTGAAATAAAAGGTTCAGTTCGACATTCCAACCACCTGTATAAGGCCGGATAGTACAACGGCCGAAACGTTGTAATAAATATGGCGACAAAAAATGAGGACAATAGTCCGAATAATGTAAATAGTGTACATAATACCCCATCTCAGACAGATACTGAACGGATAATTGTTGACTTGCCATTGTATATTAGTCATCATTCTACAAACCCCTTCTTTTTCCAAATAATTGAGCTTTGCTTGATTGTGCAAGTCTCCTGGGGTTTAATTGTCTAAAATCACGACTGGTTTAACGGTGGTTTCCACGTATATGGGGGAACGCTGTTTCGAACACAAACGGTATGCACATTTTTTTCTATTTAGCCGTTCAAATACGTAAGCTGGGATTTATCGATATGCATTTTCTGAGTGTTATATCCCTTCAGGACTTTGGCGATCATAGCTCACCACGACTTCCTTTGTAACCCACAATAATATTTCTTCCCTATCTCTCCTTTTTCATATCGACCATTAATAAAGGTTAGTTAAGTAGTTTATTCACTGCTTTTCATCGGTCACTCTTGCCTTAAGCACGTACGGCGAGTGTTAAACTTTCCAATCCCTCTTTCCTCATTATATACCCGAGAAGTTTAGACTACCTCACTTCGATACTACTTTGTTTCAATTCACAAATATGAGAAAGATATGCGAAATGCTTAATAAGAGTAACAGCACATTGCTTTACTGTGAATGTCACCCGCGGCTTACCTGTCAAAAACCATGCCATGTTTAACGATCGTCTCTCCAGGGGAACGCAGTTTCAAACACAGCCGGTAGGCACATTTTTATTATTTAGCCGCTCGAATTCAGAAGCTTGCAGATACCGATAGTTGTCTTCTATGTGCCGTGTCACTTCAAGCCATAGGAGATCATGGCTCTCCACATCTTTCTGTTTTTGTAGATCTGACTAGGGTGGTCTTTTTGCTGCCCTTCTTTTCTGCCAACCATTTAGACAAGATAGGTAGGTTATTCACTGCTTCCTCTGTCCATATTTTCTTCAAAAAGTCCTGTGTGTGTTAAATTTTCCATGCCCTCTTTCCTCGTTATGTATCACAGGAAATGTCTGGGGAAATATGTTCGTGTCCTTCGTAACCTTTCTTAGGCCATGCATCTTCAAAACCTAAGTGACCATAGCTTTCGATTTATTTCGTTGGGTTGGGTGAAATTATTAAAAAAATATTCAGACACGTAACAGTTTTCTTACTGTTATTTATTTCAATTACTAAAATATGTCAAAGATGCTTAAATATTTTCCTTGACAAAATCCAGAGAGGCATATGCAATGTGATAGATCCTGATCTGGCATCTCGTCCACAGTAATATGCTCACAGACGTGGCGTGGCTTCCCTCTGTCTTTTCTACAAATATTTTCATGGCAACTGCTCTGATGAGCTACTTTCGCTGGTGCTTCAAATGCATGAATTTAAGCGTGCATCTCGGTCCCAAACTTTCACTGTCAAAACAGTTAAATTTAACCGCCTCTTCTGCCCAACAGCCTCTTCTCAATCATCTGATGCATTGCCCACGATCTCCCTCTTTCTCTATATCCTTTCCTTAAACAATCTTCTTTACTCTTTCTCACACTCTTTGTAACCCCTTGCGTGATAGTAGCACTCCCGTCTTGCTTGGGGTGAAATGCTTAAAAAATGTCTATGACAGCTTCTTCTCTTGCACTTCCCAACAGTGGACCTCCCTTCCTCTTACTTTCTTTCCTGATAGCTATAATCTTCAAATATTCAATATAATGCCAATCGACATCTTCTGATGCATTGATCCTGATATCCGTCCTTCTCTATATCCTTTCCTCAAACACCCCACTTTACTTTTGCTCTCTTTAAACCGTTGCGTATTAGTGTTACTCCTGCCTTGCTTGGGGTGAAATGCTTAAAAAACAATTATAATATTTCCGTGGTAAACAGTAATAGTTACTATTTATACTTAGATAAAATTTAAATGTAATTTTATTTCATTATTACAGCAATATTTTTGTAGCTAACGATTTTGTGTATAAAGTTTTTTCGATCGTAAAGAGTTTCATAATTTGAAATGTTTGTGTAAATCGGTATTTGCTTGATATAGAAAAGTTCGTATGGGAAGGTCAACATTGAGAAGCTATTGAGAACATCAAAAGTGGGTAAGTTGCGGAGAAGTGTGAAGATATCGGTTATCGTTCTTGGGACAGTTTTTTTTAATAAGCTGGTATTATTTGAGGATAGATTATTATTATTCGGTCGTCGTATCGTAGCAACAGAACGTTCTACGTCCTGTGATCTCCTTACCTCTCTTTCTTTTGCAATTTCTCATTCTTTATCTGCATAAATATGACAGTGAAGTGGAAACGTGGCCTAAAAATCTCATCTATTAAACCGGATAGAAGTCCTTTTTTCTACTCCGCCCCCCTCTCTCTCTTTGTAGATATGCTCTCGAAAGAAAATACCCTTTGCAATCTTCAAGAAAGTCATCCATACGATAGTTTTCAGCTCAATGAATAAATCACCCGCTTCGGTGGGTTTGACTATTCTATACTCATTACCTTAGCAGGCATGAGTTTCCGTTTACATGCATAGAATCACAATGTCCTTTAGCTGGTATGTTGATACAGGGAGTTGGTGATCATGCCTTTCTACAATTTCCCGCCATCTGTTGCTTGAGGTCACCTTTTCTCTCACTTTCTCATCCATTCAAACATTTCTCCTATGTCCAGTGAATGTTAAATTCGCTAAGCCGTCTTTACACATTATGCATATTATAGAGTAAGGTGGACTGACGACTGCGTCCAGAATGAAACAGACAGTCGCCTCTAAGTGTTGACTTCAATGTTCACTTATATATGGGATTTATATTATATATATATATATATATATATATATATATATATATATTTATGGGATAAAGTGCTAAATATCAGTGAAGTTTTATATATATATATATATATATATATATATATATATATATATATATAAAAGTGAACATTGAAGTCAACACTTAGAGGCGACTGTCTGTTTCATTCTGGATGCAATCGTCAGTCCACCTTACTCTATATCTGATATTTAGCACTTTATCCCATAAATATAGCACACCTTAAGACTATATTTCTTCATAATATATATATATGTATATACATATATATATATATATATATATATATATATATATATATATAATCTTATTCGATATCACGCCATGCAAGGCTAAAACAAAGGGGTGTGGAAGAATTAGGAACAGAAACATTAATAATGAGCCGTAAGAGAAAAGTGTATTCAGGAGGACAGGTGTTAGCGATTGACATTGCATTCAAATTTTTACAGATTGAAGTTGGCTGGGAAAAAGTAGAGGTGGAAGGGAGTTCCATAATCGAGAAGTGCGAGAAATGAAACTGTTATCAAAGGACTTACAGCTGCACCTAGCCCGCTCAACTGTAAATTAATGAGATCTCAACGCTATTCACGTATTGCGATTAAATTTAGAAAGTCTAGCGAAGAGGTCATCCAAACAATTATCATGAAAGTATTTATAGAAAAGACACAGAGAGGTTACCTTACGGCGGTGGGAAAGTGACTGAAGCCGATCTACCAGATCAAGATCAATAATATTGCTGATTCTTCTTTGGATTTTATCAAGATGTTCAAGGTAAATAACAGGGACAAATATGCACGAATTAGAACTAGCGATTGTATTTATTTGAAATTTGTTGCCTGAAGATGTGCGTCGATCGCAATGCCCAGAACCAAATTTTTATTAGTTTGAAATCTGCTTCTTGGCTTATCAGATCCGGCTACCGCTTCAGTTACACTAACTGTTCTGTGTTATCTATGGATGTGTATATGTGACAGTAATCCCTACATTTTAGTAAATGTCATCGCTCAGTTAACAAGAGAAGTACTGACGTACTGACTTAGAAAAAACTGACATCAAATTTCAGTTCTTGCTGTGTTTTTTTTAATCTCAAAGGAGTCATATGACGTCGATTTGTGTTGACGAGATGACATTTTTTTTAATTAATTTACGACTGACCACCTGCTGCAAAATGTATTTCGGGAAATGCAAATTCTGCAAGTTTTTGAATTTACGCAAATCAATAGTGATTGGATGAAATTCTCTTTTTTATACTATGTGATCTGTTTTCTTCATCTTCTATGTTCCCTTCAGTAAGTGGGCGATCATGACTCTCCATAACTTACTGTCCTTTGTATCCCCTAGCAAAATTTGACTTTTTGATATATCTCTTAAAATCTGTTCTGGCAGCCTTATACAAAAGCTCGTTAGGTAGGTTATTTGATGTATTTGTTTCTCTTGACTTCCATAGACCCCGTGTGTCTCGAATTTTCTAAGCCTTCTTTCCTCGTTATAAGCCGTACATATTTCAAGTGTCTCTTCCTGATCCTCAGTGTAAGTGATCTTTTTGTTTCCATTTTTGCCTAAAACTTGTTCGTTGCTCCCATGTTAAGTGCATGCTATTTTCAGCATATTTTCTAATATAGTAAGACTATTTTTGGTGGACATTTTTAAATTTTGGGAGCGTGCTCTCTTAAAATGTATTATGTCTGATATAATATTTCTGTGTTATAAATCGTAGGTTGACTTGCCATTTGTCAGAATTTTGTGCAATCCTCGCACATCAAGTTTGCGGAAATCCATTTCGTCACCAAGAAATGTCAGAATCTGTGTCACTAGATAATTTTCTTAAACATTTAGAATGAATAGAGCCCACATAATGAGAGAACCTAATCCTATCAAAAAATGAAAGGTAGGTTAAACATTCTCTACGAAGAATAATAAGATCACGGGTCAGTTGATGGATTCTATTTGTACAAAGCTGAATAGAATCCCTCATGAAAATCTCCTCAATTTTTAGACCTGAATTAAGTTTTGCACTCCTAATTCTAAACAGAAAAGAGGAGGGACAAACATGATTTTCAATACAGGCTTGAAGAAATTATGCCTTTAGGAAATAATTTGTATCTATTCCTTGCAATATTACGGTTCTGTACCTCCAACAATTTATTTAAATATTTTAAGCGGAGGTATTCTAAAGATATTATCAAAAAACTTGATAAATTTCTTCTTATTAAGGCAATATTGAGAAAATTAAAAAATAATTGTAAATTTCTTATGTGGGCTCTATTCATTCTAAATGTTTAAGAAATTATCTAGTGACATACATTCTAAGTTGCAGAATTTAATTAGTAAACGGTTTGGACATATTGTGGAACCAATTCCGGGAGTTATCGTTAACGTGTCTACTTACGAGCTTTCTGAGCTAGAGTCTAGTATACTTTCCCATGACCTTGACCACTGCGTTCCATTTGGTGTTTCTGATAAGGAAAAAAAATTTTCCGAATTTGAAGTGTTATCCTCGCAGTTATATAGACTTGTGCCTCGTTCTTCTGACTCACTTTCTAATCTTAAGGCTACTCTTAATAGTTTGGCACATACTTATGCTTTAACTCCTGTAGCCCTTTCTGAGTCTAAGTGGAGTCAACAGCACCGGTCCGTGGTCAGGACATTAAAAGCAAATAATAACTTGGTTATTACTCGTCCTGATAAAGGGGCTGGTATTGTCCTATTGGACCATTCTGATTATGACTCCAAATTGCAAAGCATTCTTGGTGACACTACAAAATTTCTCCCTCTTGGTCCAGTAGAGACACATGATCGCACAATTCCTATAGAAATTAAATTTCAAAAGAAACTCCTATCTTGGGCCAAACGTGGTTTCATATCCCGTGAGGTCACTGATGATATCAGACCTGTTGGGTCTATTCGCCCTCGTCTGTACGGTCTTCTGAAGACTCATAAGGATGATGTACCCCTTCGACCCATCCTGTCCATGTCAGGCTCGTCTCAACATAAGGTGGCGAGTTTTCTTTCAGACCTTCTTGAACCTGTTGTTGAACATTTTAGCTCGTATACTATTAAGGATTCATTTTCATTTGTTCAGGTTATTCGTGATACTCCTTCTAAAAATAAATGTGTTCCTTTGACGTATGTTCTCTGTTTACTTGTGTTCCAGTAATGGAGACTATTGATATGTGTTGTAACATGTTATATCGAAGTGGTTTGTCACCTCCGGATATCCCAGAAAATGTGTTTGTTGAGCTAATGCAATTCGCCACTATGTCTGTGGAGTTTAGCTTTAACAGTTTTATGTACAGATTGATGGGGTTGCCATGGGCTCACCTTTTGGTCCCGCTTTGGCCAACATTTTTGTGGGCTTTTATGAGTCGTCCCTCCTCACTTATGACAATGCACCGTCTATGTATGTGGACGATACATTTTGTCTTTTTAATAGTGAAGTGGAAGCTGATTCCTTTCTCACAGTTATGAACCAACTTCATCCATCTTTGAAATTTACCATCGAAAAGGAGTCTAATTCTTGTCTCTCTTTTCTTGATGTCCTTGTGCATCGGACTCCTTCTCAATTCCTTACTTCAGTATTTCGCAAACCAACGTTTTCTGGTTTGTATACGCGTTGGGAATTATTTTGTCCCAGAAAGCGTAAAATTAATCTCATCAAGACCTTAACTCATAGAGCCTTGATGCTCTCAACAATATTTGGATGGAGAATTGGATTTTATCCGCTGCACGCTATTAAACAATGGATATCCTAGTGATATTCTTCATAGTGTTATGCGTGATAAGATTCTTAATTTTCGAAAGGAAAAACAATATTTAGTTCAGAAATGTACTATTTACTTGCGGCTTCCATTTATTGGTTCGTGGGGGGAGCTTTTGGCTAGGCGGGTCTTGTCTGCTGTCCATATGTGCTATTTTTCGGCTCAACTAAGGATTCATTTTGCGACTCGTTCTGCCTTTCCCTCTATGCGTAAGGATCCTCTTCCTCCCCATCATGTTTCTTCCGTGATTTATTCTTTTAAATGTGGTTGCAGTCGCTACTACATAGGAAAGACATCCCAACGTTTAGATTGTAGGATCAGGCAGCATGTCCCATTGCGAGTTCTCAATCCGGATGCCCGTAAGAGACAGTTGGTTAATACTTCCGGGTCAGCGATCACAGAACATTTGCAGGGATTGTGCGAAGGATTTCAGTCCGAATTGGTTTACTGTACTGTCCAGTTCGCACTCTCCATTTCATTTGCGGGCACTTGAGTCTCTGTATATTCGGTCCAGGGAGCCGTCTCTTTGCAAGAAAAAAGACTGTCTCCTTGGGCTTCACGTTATTAGACTCTAGTGTGTATCATACATTCCCCTCACAATCCCCCCAATTTTTTTTCTCTCCTTTGTGCTGTGCAAATTCGCGCGGTTTGAATTTTTTTTCCCCTCATACCATTAATCATTTCATTTTTTAATGTTTTTGAGTCAATATATATTGCAATAATTGTTAAATTGTTCCCAGTCGACCCTGATGAGCTTGGGAACGAAACCGGTTGGTCTGTTCTGTAAGTGTTTTCATCTGTTACTTTTTATTTTTCATAATGCCTTTAGGAAATAATTTGTATCTATTCCTTGCAATATATATATATATATATATATATATATATATATATATATATATATATATATATATATATATATATATATATATATATATATATATATATATTGACCAATAATATTATCAATATATATATATATATATATATATATATATATATATATATATATATATATATATATATATATATATATATATTTGGGCATGTTTCATTAAAGAATATAGACAAGTTTTGTCTATTTATTTTATATAATTTCTTTTCATATCGTCTGGTAAGCTTAATAACATTATCATTAAAAGAAAAGAAAATGACCATATTGATACATATTTTTTAATCCTATCTAACCTTTTGGCTTACATAGGCCATTGTCAAAGATGACAATTACAGTACAATATATTAACCAATACACGGTCAATAATGATTGTCTGTTTTTGTTTTCATGGAAGATTTCCAAGCAACGACAAACTCGTGCATACTAGAATCTGGGGGCGAAAATCACACTGCAGCTCAGACAACACACGTGACCACGCGAGAGTGAATACGATAAATATTAAGTATTAAATACACACATTTATTGATAAATAGCAGGAGAAACTGGATTCTATAGCCTTGGGTGGCAAGGGGTCTAGGAGAAGGACAACTCTGAATTCAAAACCAGATCCTTCAGGTTGTGGTATTTGCAGTAGATTAACAAACTACTCACTTAAAATCTGACTTGTTACTGAAACCGCAACGATATTTTGCGGCCCTATGTTCCTCATGGAATTTGAAGGCATAATATATATATATATATATATATATATATATATATATATATATATATATATATATATATATTATTAAACAGAAAACGCATTTAAAAAGCATACATGAAAATGGATAATAGAATAGATGAAAGCGCTTGTGTATGTAGAACAATTGTACACACTTTATGTCCAGGCAAAATATGATTTGTACGAGTACAAGATAAAATGAATAAAGAGCATAAAAGCTGTGCTGTATCAGTCATCTTCTATAAAACACTTTCGGTAAAAACTCACCGCCCATCCCCCTTCATTCAACAAGATGACTTCTTCATCCTTTTTTACCCGTTCCTGTCATTTATTGCCTCCCGATTTTTGGTTTTCTTACCTTCTTGTATCTCCTTCTTTTTTTACATCAATTTATTTCCTGTGTTTGGGGCATTTAAACCAGCCTGAGGATGCAGTGTAAACTAACTGCGAAATAAATTTAAGTTTATAGCTGTGAAATTAAAATGGAAGGCTTTTCTTTGAAATCCTTCTTTATTATACTGATATATATATATATATATATATATATATATATATATATATATATATATATATACCCGAAGCGATGAGAACGAAAGTAATATATAAATTCCAAAGTTCGCAGCATTAATCCAAAAGAGGGCTCGATACCGATAGTAGAACGATAATTGTCTATTATAATTTTATCACATAGACAAAACCATTTTACCCACTTCAAAGATACAACTTCGTTTCAGTGCATTTCAACTACATTTCGACGGCTTGCTTACAAGCAGCATTGTTCATAACCATTTCCGATTCTCACCCGTCGAAGTGCAGTTGAAATGCACTGAAACGAAGTTGCATCTTTGTAGTGAGTAAAATGATTTTGTCTATATGATAAAATTATATATATATATATATATATATATATATATATATAAAGGAGGCGTGATGGAGTAATGGATAGCGAATTGGATTGCGGAATCGGAATCCCAGTCGAATTCATTACATTCACTAATACCCTTGGAAAAGATGTGAATCCTCTTCTTCTCCCTCCAGCTATGGGTAAATAGCAGGACAGGGTTCTATAGCCTTGGATAGCCTTGGATGGCAACTGGTCTAGGAGAAGGACAACTCAGAATTTAAAACCTGCGGAGGGTCGTTTGGGGACCCTGTGGCACTTAGTGCACCAGGTCACTGTATTTGGCCCTTCAAAAAGTGTGGATGGTCCTGCACGAAACCTTCACCACTATAATCAAATCTCATATGCTGGTGTCGGGCTGTCAGTTTCTTAGGAACTGATGTCATAGGTCGAATTCGAAGGGATAGTCGAGTATATATATATATATATATATATATATATATATATATATATATATATATATATGGTGTGAGAGAGAGAGAAATTCGAAACTGGACCGTTACGTTACAACGCAAGCATACCAATGATTCCCGGTGACGAAGAAGGAAGTAAATTGACTCGGTATAGCGCAGCTACTGACGATGGAGTGTTTCGTTTGGGTGGGGGCGATGACGTGGCTCTTGGGCTACAATCCGTTGGATTATGAATACTTGGATGAGTATCACCATGGAATTTGTGAGTAGCGAGTTTGTTCCGTTTCTTCTTCGTCACCGAAGCCTACTGATAAGTCCCACAATAGGATGAAACGGCCGTCCAGTGCTTCCTGCATTCTGTTGAAGATTCTTCTAGACTCGATGAATTACTATAATGATTTGTCTAAATGCACAAAATTCCATTACTCATATACACATGCATCCATTGTATCATTGACTGGCGGACCCTTTCAAAGACACCCAATCGGTGTCGAATCGTTTTCCAGGCCGCCATGACACGTTGATGAAGCGTCTCTGCATTATTAATGCCTGCTTCATGAATCAATACCTTTAGGTGGTCGCGCACATAAAAATCCAAAATACTGCGATCGGGGGGTGGTGGCCGGCAGGTAAGTGAATCGATCCTCGCCACGTTCTTCTTCATATTAGCAGGGGCACATCCTCTAGCAGGTCCTGAAGCGTGTACGAATTAAAGTCCCTGTAGACAGCTCCAGTAAGACGTGATAGGAGACAATATAGACTTACCATGAAAAATATAAACTAGACTTCACATCGCCATCTATCTTAACATTTCTTTAAACTTAACTCAAAAACAAAGTATACATCTTTTTTACAAACATTGGTGGGGGCGAGTTTCTCGCACCAGAATAAGGATAAAAGTAGATATAAACATATATCTGCAAGTCCTCGGTTTTTGAGTTATTAATTTTTAAAGATAGTTTACGGTAGGGGGAGCTGTATAGATGAGGTTAAATTTGCCATTCGTATACATTTTTGCCTACTTCGGTCTTCAGCGTTTAACGTGTGTCGTAGTAAATTAACTGAGAAGTGTTCCGCTTAAAAATGAGAGGATATTCATATCGTGAGCAGACAGATATGATTCTTATATACGTCCGCGCGAAAGGTAATGGACGCGTGGCTGCACGGCTGTACCATATTGGGTCATCCAACGTTTGCTGCTGTTTATCATCGCGCAGCTGAGACAATCCGTGACACCACAGATCAGGGAGCAAGGAAGACCGAGATCCGCTTCTACGCCTGACCACGAAGACTCCATTCTACAATTTCGGCACATCTCAAATTACCATAGCATGTCTTACATCATATAGTACCTTATAAAGAGTACCCCAAGAACAGCTTCTGTGTCCGTATCATTTGGAATGTATGCAGGATCCTTCGCCCTCTGATCAGAAGAACCTTTGTTTTTATTTAATTCACAAACTGCCGACCCGTTGTTTGTCTCTTCAGTCTTGCGTACGGTTAAGGTAACATTTGGAAGAAATGGAATAACAACCTTACAAAACCAACATTTTAGGGCGGATCAGAATCCCCATGGTACAATGCAGGGTAGACACCAGCATCGGTTTACGATTGATCTGTGAGCTGGAATTGTAGGTGACTGTCTGGTAGGTCCATATGTTCTCCCAGCATGTCTTACAGGTGCTGTCTACAGGGACTTTATTTCGAACACACTTCGACATCTGAAAGAAGTGTGTGGTTCATGCATCACGTTTCTGCACATTGTAGGTGCATTGTTCACGATGCACTGGTTGCTATCTACGATTGAAGATGGATAGATTGGGGAGGACCGGTCCCGTGACCTACACGTTCCTCCAACCTCAATCCTTTGGATTTTTATCTGTGGGGGCACCCACTAAAATTGGTTCATGCAGTATAATAATGCAGAGACGCTAGAGCAACGTACTATGTGGCCTCAAAACCATTCGATCCGACGGGGGCGTGCGTGTGTAGAAGGTGTTTTGAGCATCTGTTATGAGTTGCTGTGTTCAGATACAACGCTGGTCTATTGTCCATATATTTATATACTCATTTAATGAAAAAGTCCGAAAATTAGTTTAAGACATTTTTATGTTTATATTTCACATAGCCTGACGTGCCTTAACCGATCGAGCCACAGAAGATTGTTCGATTAGCAAGGTCGATTTTACTGTTTTTAAACTTCAATCTTCCATGAATATTTCACGTACATTCATATCTGCTTAAAGTGTATCCAACTGTAAACAAATGACGGTTCCGTATAGGATACAGGTTTGATTCCTGTCGGAGGATGAATAGATGCCATGAAAATTTCTCGGACATTCAGGCCGGTAAATGTTGTTTAATACTGTTTATTATAAACAGACCATTTACTTAAATATTTGCATCTATAAAAAGAAAGTGTAAACATAAAAAACATCTTAAAATAATTGTCGGACTTTGTCCATTTCATAATGTGTGTATATATATGTCTGATGATCCAGAGCCCTTTCAAAGGGCTATGGTGAAATAATTTATTACATGGAACCTTAAAGTGATCTGTTTTTATTCAAATATATATATATATATATATATATATATATATATATATATATATATATATATTACTCATTTTAACTTTTATTGTACATATAACATTGTAACATTGTGTCCTTGTTTGAGATTGAGAAACACACTCCCAAATTTTGTAAAAGTATTTTTGATACACCTTGTATGGGTGTAGCAACAAAATTGTCCAAATCGTGTAATAGCAAAATGGTCCATTTCTTAGTTTAAGATTTGAACCGTTGCATCTTAGAAATAATTAAACATATTCTACTGGAATTGTCCGATGTTTTAATAATATTGTTTGACTTTACTTTGAGCAATAGTAATGTATAATTACTCTCCAAGCCTAAAAGAAGAATCGTGATGAAATCGATCATAAACGAAAATTACATGTTTATTAATTAATCATAGATAAGGATTGAGATTAAGTCTACATATATATATATATATACATATATATATATATATATATATATATATATATATATATATATATATATATATATATATATATATATATATATATATATTAGTCTTTTTTCACTGCTCTTTGGATTGTCATAGCTGAGACTACTCTCACACGTGCCAATCGTTTTATGGATTGAGTTGGATCTTTTCTAATTGATCTCTCTAGATTTAAGTTGAAATGATGATCACTCTTCCTGTTGTGACTACCTGATAACATTTTCTTTTTTACTATTCCCTCCGTTCTCTTGATGGTTCTTGAATGGACTTTGAAGCCAGGGTATGAATATTGGTACAATTACTGAAGGCCGCTCTCATTTGCGATGACAATGCGGCTGGCACAAAACAATTTTATGCTGTTCTCTTTCTAGCTGAATAGGTCAAAGGAATTTTCATGTGTATGTGTGTGTGTGTGTGCGTGTGTTTGTGAGTGTATGTGTATATGTGTGTATATAAAAGTCCCGAACACTAATATTCCATTTTTATGACATATTACATTGGAATTGTAATCACGATCCAATTCATCAGACCTTGTAATTTGTCGGTCTGATGAATTGGATCAGGATTACGATTCCAATATAATAAATTATAACCATGGAATATTAGTGTTTGAGCCTTTTATGTTATATTCTTACTCTGTCCTGGATATTGAGTTCTACCTGGATTCTATCCTGTTGGGAATTTATATATATATATATATATATATATATATATATATATATATATATATATATATATATATATATAGTATGGAGTTCAAGTAGATTTTAGAACGAACTGAGAAGAAATGCTGAACAAAAAACGATCTGACTGACCTCCAACAATCTAAAATAAGGAACAGCTGAGAGGGGGTTGCTTTGGTTTGAATGATAACCAGCAATTTTTAAGAGATGATTTTTTAAAATTAAAATTCACCCCAAACAAGGCGATAATGCCACTAAGATAAGACGCAAGAGACTACTGGAAGTGAGGGAAATAATGAAAGAATTTAGAAAGAACCGGAAACCCTATTTTAAACCGGAAACATGGAATATATATATATATATATATATATATATATATATATATATATATATATATATATATTGTTCAAAAGATTTAGGTGGTATATGAACCGAGCGATAGGCCAACCTATAATTACAATATCTGGTCTATTAACTTTCATAGTTCTGTGAGTATGAATAGTAAAGACCTAAATAGTAGTCACCTCATCCCTTCTCTAGCTGGTTCACGATAATCGTACCTGTATATGGCGAAGTGTATTGTTCAAAAACCTGGTGAATTGCGTGAACCCAACAATAGGCGAACCTATCAACTCCTACTCGAGAAAAATATAAACGAATAGAAATAAAAAAAAAAATCAACTTTTAGAGTCTAGGGGTTGAAGTGAGCTTTAGAAGGAAAAGAAAACCTAATCCCAAACAAGGGATACACCTCTACTGTTAAAAAGACCGAAGAGAAGTGTGAAGATGAAACGCAGTTATTAAAATCTATCCTTCGCTTGCTCCAAAACGTTTCAAAAAAGAAATCACAGACGTTTTCTTACGCGTTGTTATTTGAAAGAACAAGTTACAATTGGTATCTCTCCATATTTCTGAGATGAAGTATTATGTACACTATTTACATTATTCGGACTATTGTCCTCATCTTTGTCACCATATTTATTACAACGTTTCAGCCTTTCAGTATCTGTCTATATTTCTGAGATGAGGTATTATGTACACTATTTAACATTATTCGGGCTATTGTCCTCATCTGTGAGGCCATATTTATTACAACGTTTCGGCCTTTCAGTATCTGTCTTTATTTCTGAGATGAGGTATTATGTACACTATTTACATTATTCGAGCTATTGTCCTCATCTTTGTTGCCATATTTATTATAACGTTTCGGCCTTTCAGTATTTGTCTATATTTCTGATATGAGGTATTATGTACACTATTTACATTATTCGGACTATTGTCCTCATCTTTGTCTTCATATTTATTACAACGTTTCTCCCAGTTGTCGACGAATGGAAAAATGCTGGGCGGATAAAAGCAGTTGGTGTTCTCGAGTCGGCAGGAAAAGAAAAAATTGTTTATTTAGGCCTTTTTCGGAGAGTGACTGGTTGCATGCACTGTGATTCGTGAGATAGTACCTGCGAATCGAGTTTTCGGCATTTCTTTCTGCCCCGATGTTCCAGTTTGAACTTACGGTGATTTACTCTCTGCGTTGTGGAACTAATCTGCGACAATTATTTCCTTTGCAATCCCAGAACGAATACACTACTCATTACTAATGTTTCTGTTTCTAATTCCCCCAGACCCTGCAACCCTTGCATGTGGTGATACAGATTTTTTTTTATCAGGTCGAAGTGGCAGCTAGTGTACAAAACGACCTCATGACCGAAAATTAGCTTGTCAATTTGAACGCCTCAAACCCTAAACTTAATCAACTGAGTGACTCCTCTTTGCCTTCCATCAGCAAGGCTGATGCTATCCTTCAGGAAAGTGACTCATCACACCTTCTCGGGCTAACGTTCTCAGCTGGTATGAAATGAGAAGACTATATTGAATCCATTGCTTGGTCAGTTGCTAAGAAAGTCAATTCACTGTGACGGGTGAGACAATTCTTCTCTCCTGAATCTATCTTGCATATCTATAAGTCAACCATTAATCCATGCTTAGAATATTGCTACCATATATAGTCCGGTGGAACTCCTTGATAAGATCCAATGAAAAATCCGCAATATTATTGGTCCTGATTTGGTGGTTCGTTTTCAGTCACTTTCCGAACGCCGTAAGGTTGTCTCTCTGTGCTTTTTTAATAAATACTTCACTAGGAGACCTAGACTTTTTAAATTTAAGCGCAGTACTAGAATGGCGTCGAGATCTCATCAATTTACAGTTGAGTTGGTTAGGTGTAACCGTAAGTTCTATGCTGAGAGTTTCTCGGAATCTCTCTTATGGAACTCCCTTCCGACTCCATGTTTTCCAACCAACTTTAATCTACAAGAATTTACATGCAATGCCACTCGCTATCTACAGGTGCTCTTTTCTTTTTCTACTGATTCCTAATGTTTCTGTTCCTAATTCCTCCAAATCATTTAACCCCCTTGCGTCTTAGTGGCTTTACATGCCTTATTTGGGATTATACTGTTTAAAAAAAAAAGGAAAAAAAAGATAATTACGATATATTTTTATAATTAATCTAAATTTTATTTATTCTTGTTCTTAATATCTTATTGTTTCGAATAAATTAAATGTTATAGCACATAGGTATACAGACAACAGTATATATGGGCTTCGGTGCAAAACCACGCGATTTTAGGCAGTCACCGAGAATTTTTAGAACATATTACCTGCAGATAAGACAACACTCTTTTATCTCATTTCCTGTGACCTTTACTAACAGAAAAAATTCAAATGACCTTTCTTCTTATCGGCAATATCACCTTGGGATATGTTACCGGAACTTTTAAAAAGGGGAATAAAGAAAAAGAAGCTACTGGATCGACTTTCAATCTGACATGTATCGGTTTTGAAAGATTTGGGGCCTAAAAACACTTTATTATCAATGACCTAGACTAATGTTGCCGCTAGAATTTTTTAATCAAATCTTTATTGCGAACAATGGTAAATCACGCTTGGCGGATATTAGCAATACACGGCAAATCGAAATAAGAAGTCAAGATATATATATATATATATATATATATATATATATATATATATATATATATATATATATATATATATGCGATAAGACTAATTGGTGGCCAAATACACAATTATATATATATATATATATATATATATATATATATATATATATATATATATATATATATATGCATGTATATTTGTGCATATATATATATATATATATATATATATGCACACACACACACACACACACACATATATATATATATATATATATATAAATGAACATTTAATTTAACATTCACAGGCAACAGGCTGTTTCATGCTGGACGCAATCGGCAGGCCTTATATATATATATTTACTTATTCTGATATATATATATATATTATCACTCTTTTATACAGGTTTCAGTAAAAACGACTGACAAGGTACTACGGTTCTTATAATTTCCATTTTTTCTGGACATGAATTATGTAGACATTGTCAAAATCTTTTCTATGTCTGATCGCTTTTAGCTGTACATTTAGCCATTATCAAGGTTGATTTTACTTTTGCTTTTAACTGAATATACAGATTGCTTTATGTGTATCTCTAGAGTTATACGATTGTTTTATATTCCAAACACGGTCAGCACTTTGTGGCCATGTCAATATTATTGAGTGTTGGCTTTTTTCTTTTTTATTAAAAAGCTTTCATTATTTTTAGCCATTTTTTCCATGTGGCTGAGTCTATTATATTTGTATTATAAACGTTTATGTTGCTGATAGAATTTAATAGGTCTTCATGTGTATTTAAATGAGACCTCTTGGAGCTATGGTCAGAAAGAGATAACGTGAATCATCTTAAACATGTTGTAGTATATTCAATATAATGATTTACAAGTTTGGATTGGTCACGAACACAGTTCCCTAAGAGATTGTGAATACGTCAATAATTATATTGGGTATATATGGACACGTGGCCGAGTGGTTAGAACGTTTGCTTCCTGACCATGAGACCCAAGTTCGCATCTCACCATGGTCGGTTTGTCCGGATGAAGACTTCCTGATGTTATCGTTGGAGAACGTGCGACACTTTTGAAAGTGTCGGAAAACAATATCCAAGTTTTGTGTGTGAAATTGGATAGACGAAACCCTTGGTCGATAAGTGTGCCAGCACGAAGTCACAAGTCATCGTGACCGAGGGTTTTTGCTGACCATGTTCACATTTTTGATCACGCTTGATAACACGCTCTCTCCCTGAAACTGTAACTAAGATCTGCTCAGCATAGTTGGCTCTGTGGGTGTTGAACAAAATTACCTGAGCAAGTGTCTGCAATAGACGGGTATCCTCAAATAAGTGTGAACAGCTATCATATTGGAGATACTACATGCTTAACAAAAAGACTCAGGTTATGTCTCTCTGGTCATAGGTGTGTGACATGAGGACAAGAAGGAAGGGATGATGATGATGATGAGGATAAGAAGGATAGATAGTAAGGGATTACATGAGTAGAATACGGAGGAAATATGGATGATTTGACTCTGTGGACGTAGATTGGCTGGTCGTAGCTGTGAAGGTTTGAACTAATGGAACTAAAGAATGGAGCGCTCATTTGGCAGAAGAAAGCGATAAAGTAGAGAAAGGTTTGCAACGCTGCATCTCTTGGAACGATGATGTAGAAATATATTTATATATCTACAAAACCGTGTGAACGATTCTGAACTCTATCGAGGCTGGCAAGTGAAGATTCTGCAGCTTCAGCCTAGACATGACAGTAATAATTTATTTCTTAGAAGTTGGAATAGTCCTGTTGATAATATAAATAGCATATCTATCCTTGAGAACTTTAATAGCTTGGCTGGTCTTAGATGTAAAGGCTTGAACTAATGGAACTTAAGAATGTAGCACTTATCTAAACATTTGACAATACATAGCGATAGAGTAACGAAAGGCTTCCAACGCTGCGTAGGTCGGAACGAGGATATAGATTGGGAAAGAATTCATTATCTACAAGACCGTGTCAATGATTCTGAACTTCAGTCTAGACATGGCAGGAATGATCTCTTTCTTAGAAGGTGGAATTGTCCTGTTAATAATATAGAGTGAAAAATCTCTCCTTGACGTCTTTAAGAGATATCCGTATTTATTTTTTATTTACAAATGTCAAGTTGGAAACTGCTTATATCATTTATACATTTTGACCGTTGTCGTAAAGTGCTCAGCATCTTCGGTCCAGTTATTCTTTTGCAGTATAGTTCACTCTTTACAAGTCCCTGGAGCCATACGAAGTAGAGAGGTTACGTCAGGAGGCCATTTGTGTGTACAGAAGTGGAAGATAACAGCCTTGAACAGGTCAGGATTGTTGTGATCGGGGGAAAATCCTGTTGGGAGTCGGTTTCACATGGCAGTGGTTCACAAGAAGAGCTGCTCGAGTGGAACTTCTTTTCACCGATGGAATACTGTATGAATGTGGGTGGTTTGCTACCATGTAAGCGGCATGGCGTGTTTTTGCCGTGAACATTTGTTCCGGCGGGACCAGGGAATGTAGTTCGTCCGAGTAGTGTCCGTGGGACAGAGGTTGAAGGGTAGAGAATAATTCGTCAACCACAAGGGCTTGGAGTGCCTTTTTAACGTAATCAAAGTTAGAGAATGAGGTCTGGACTGTTCCCACCCGAATAGGACAATAGTACGTCATTTCTACCTTGATCTGGATCTTGTAACGGTAGAGGTTAGCAGGGTGGGGTCAGGTACTTACTGGGACAGTGGGAAGAGCTTCCTCAGAGAGGACCTTTGTTCATCCTGATTGTTGGGGATTTGGGGTCAAATCGGTAATGATGGAAGTAGCTAACTTGTAACAATGCAAGAATATCGATCTTGTATATTTTAATTTATTTAGATGACGTTAAAAGTTAGAAATAAAATTAAGTTATTATTACCATATACAAATGATTTTGACTTGGATTCAAAATCGATTAACCTTAATATATAGAGTGTGTATGAAAAATAGTGTGCTGATACCTGAGGTCGTCTCCGACATCCTGTACAATGTGTTCTTCATGGTCAGACGTAAGAGCGGATCCGGGTTTCCCCTGATCCATAGTTTGTGCTATCACAGATCATGTCTCAGTAACAGAACAATAATTAGCAGCAAAAGTTGGATAACTCAGCTGTCTTCGGCATGGAAACATAATCTGATACAGGCGTGCAGCCTCGCGTCCATTACCATTCGCGCGGCCTTATATAAAAATCATATCTGCCTGCTCACGATATGAATATCCTGCCATTGAAACAGAAAAAATGATTTAATAGATGTTATGGTCTAGGTTAGGACCAAGGAAGAACAACACGAACACAAGAGTAGAAATAACGAAGGTATATTACACAAAATAATAATACAAGATGTGGAAGGTGTTAGTATGACTGTCGGTTTGGTTTGGAGTGAACTACTATCGGCTCCACTCGATTCGACCCTCTCTCTTGAGATGCGTAGTATACATAGTGTTAGGAAGAGTTCATTCTGTAGTTATAGGTAAGAACCTATGACATCCCCCTCCCAAGCTTTTACCTCGCAGGGGTCTTTAATATTTTTTTCCTCTTCGGATTAATCATCAAAGGCTCTGTAAATTTTCTTTTTCTGCTTCATTTCTGCGGTTCTGAAATTGCTTGAGGCCTTTGCATTTTGAATGTGTCAAATATTGTGTCTATTACTTCCTCCTCTTCCCGAGGTAGACCGTTAGAATCCTCTGACAGCCTCTTTCTGATCTGATTTAAGTGCCTTTTATGCGAGAACTTCGGACCCTGAATTATGTAAATCACGTTCCCGATTCGTTTCTCTATTGTACCTGGCTCCCAATAGGATGTGTAATTTTTGAACTCATTGCTAAACGGAAAACTTTTCAGTCAGATTTCATTATTTCTCTTATTTCAATTAATTGTCCAGTTCTTCTTGAGCTAAAACAATCCCAATACATCATCTAGTCCCCTCCATGTTTTAATGTTCTTTAGGAGGAAACCTTTCTTGTGCCAAAAATTCTGTATATCAAAAAGCTCAATTTTTGTTACATCACTCCATAGTACTTGTTCCCAAAATATTCTTTGTCCAAGAACGTTTTGTTAAAATGAAACTGAGCAAGAATACGGCATAATTTGTGAAGATTAGTTCATCATGGTTGCTTTCCATACAACTCATTTCTATTTAAATAATGTTGTATTGTTTGAGTACTTACGCTGATACACATGATATGCAAAATTTCGGCGATATTTTTCAAACCAATTTTGGGGTTTTATATTTCCCTCGGGAAACAGTTTTCGTGCAATTCTCGTTGACAATTTTACTTTTTCTTCCACGCCAAAGCAAATTTTCTGTCGTGTCAAACTGTTTAAACTTCCTTATAACGGACTGTACTGTAGATCTAAGGATAGCTAACCGATTTGAAATAGTGTTATTTTCCGACTTGTTGAAATTAATAATTCCCTGTCTCAAGTCAATACTATGTTCTTTCATCTTCCCCCATCATTTTGTTAACGTAAGAATAACAATGGTCACACTCTATGTACCATGTGATGTTCGTTTTTGGAATTATCCCAGGTATTCTACTGAATAAATTGTCTAGAAGGCTTCACCGATAAAATAAAAAAAAATATGTAAATTAATTACACGAGTCAATCAATTTAAAGCGATATTTTCATTTGTACGAATTTTTTTTTCTTTTCGTATTTTTCATAATTTACCTGTCAAATTTATTGTATTTAACCTGCTGTTCTGAAAATTGAATTTTATATTCCTTTTTTCTGCTTATTAATATATAAAAAACCTGGCATCATATATATATATATATATATATATATATATATATATATATATATATATAGGGTTAGGTAAATGAGATAACTACATATTAGCGATATATATAGCGATTCTCTTAGCCCGGCTTAGATGTGGCACAAGGCCGAAACTATGGAGCACCCAGTGAGAATCGAACTCACTACTCAGTCGTAACTCAACTTGCAAGACAAGCTTAGCGATATATATAGGCATGTGCTGACTTGCTGACGTGCATACGCTGGCAAGCAAATAAATAATTACTAAATTTAGCCAAGAGATGTAGACATAATAGTGCTCAATATGAGTAGACAGAGCTAAGAAACATATTTTAATAAATACACATATGTTTGATGTGCGACTAAATTTTCGTTGGTTACCAAATTCTCGGGCACGAGATATCTGTTATTGTTCATTTTATATATATATATATATATATATATATATATATATATATATATATATATATATATATATATATATATATATATATATATGCATTATGAAATGGGCAAAGTCCGACAATTATTTAAAGACATTTTTATGTTTATACATTCTTTTTATATTAGGTTGGTGCAAAAATAATGACGTAATAATGTCGTTTTTGACGTGAAAAATACGTTAAAAACGACATTATTACGTCATTATTTTTGCACCAACCTAATAGATACAAATATTAGGTTCGTGCAAAAATAATGTCGGTTTTTGACGTTAAAAAATACGTCAAAAACCGACATTATTTTTGCACCAACCTAATATTTCAGTAAATGCTCTGGTTTTATAATAAACAGTATTAAACAACATCTACCGGGCTGAATGTCCAAAGAAATTTTTATAGAAAATATTTGTCCTCCGACAGGAATCGAACCTGTATGCTCTAAGGAACCGTCATTTAGCCTGACGTGCTCTTAACCGATCGAGCCACAGAGGATCGTTCGGTTAGCAAGCTCGAATTTACTGCCTTTAAACTTCAATCTTCCATGAATCTCTCGTACATTCATATCTAAATGACGGTTCCGTATACGATACAGGTTCAAATCCTGTCGGAAGACGAATATTTTCTATGAAATGTAGGCAACTGGTTCAAAATGAGTGGAAAAAATAGTCTTGATTTGGAAAATCAATCGAGTTGAAAAAAAAAAAATTAGTCGAAGAGAACAGATTTACCAGGTTTGTCTGAGATCGTACGGGAACTGGTGTTTCTACGCGTTATACCCGCAATCTAAAACGAATTACAAGGAAAAGAAGATAATGAAGTAGAAAAAGAATTATAAAAGTAGAAGAAATGTAAGAAGAAAAACAATTGTAAGGACAAAAATTGTAAAATAATAATAATAATAATAATAAAAAGAAGAAGAAGAAGAAGAAGAAAAAGAAAGAGAAGAATTGTAAAATGGGTCACAACGTTGCAATGCAGACCCCACACCCTCTCCAGAACAAAAACAGAATTGGTTGTAGACAACCCAGAAAGACGCTTCAGATGTTAGGCGTGTCAATGGTAGCAGATTGCTTGAAAGCAGAAGACAGTGGGAAAATAGATGATTATTATGCTCTTACCCGGCAGTTTAGTTTGTTAGAAATGTTAGGGGGACAATCGTCCCCATAGTTAATGGAACACTGGAACAATGCTCCATTCATCATATCTAAGACCACAGCTTAGTAGATACCAAAATATTTTTATGTCAGATTTTGCTTTTGAACAAACAGGGCGAGAAAGATAGTGTTACTGACCTAACAGAAAAATATTATTTAAATCGTACTTTAGCCAGGGGTCCAACATTTAGACGTCCGTGGAAAAAATATTTAAAACTCAAAAAAGACATGTTTGAGGAAAGGAGTATTTTATTGCTGTTCACTCATCAAAGCCAAACTGTTTTAATGATTGATTGATTTTTACGGATTATCACCCTTTCGCTGGTTATTTATAGCCAGGACATATTTTTTAGATTGCGTAGAATTCTTTTGAGACTCTAATGATTTAATGATACAAGTCCTACTAATTAACCCATAGATGGGGAGAAGAGGTGAATTTATACTTTTCTCAAGAGCATTTGCGAACCCAAATGGAATTGGAAATCGGAAAGTTGGGTTCCACTTCCGTGGCATTATCCATTACAGTACACGTATATCCAAGCTTACAGCACCTGGTATTCTCAAGCGGTTACCCATCTTGGTATTGACCAGGGTCAGCGTTGCTTAACTTCAATTATAGTCCGAGAATCAGTGTTTTAACGTGATATGGTCGTAAGCCAATGTTGACTAAATGGGTGTAAAGACATTGTATTGCTGTGAAAGAAAATGGAAACTTTGTGTTGCTGTAGAAGAATATGACAGATCATCAGGATTTTAGGCACTAACCAAAACCCGAACAAGAACATCTGTATCAGAACAATACATATACGAACTGTGTTGGCCAGTAGGTGTAGAAAAAACAATTCGAAATCTTGTCTACTACTGGACTTGAGAAATGGCGCGTAGAACAAGACAGAGGTAGGCAACTGATTAAAGCTGTATGTCCAAATTGTGTACGAAAATAGGTTTTTGATTTAATTTTTTGAGAAAATATTTTGGCTCTCTGGATCAATACACTCTTCAGTATTACAAATATTTTATTACTAATTTTCATCTTATTATTGTTACTTTTAAATAAGCACTCTGGTTCGATACACTCTTCAATGTTATTATTTTATTACTAGTTTTATTCCATCTTATTATTGTTGCTTTTTATCTCAACATTCTGGCGCAATACACTCTTCATTATTACTATTATTTTATTACTAGTTTTATTCCATCTTATTATTGTTGCTTTTTATCCCAACACTCTGGCTCTATACACTCTTCATTATTACTATTATTTTATTACTAGTTTTATTCCATCTTATTATTGTTGCTTTTTATCCCAACACTCTGGCTCTATACACTCTTCATCATTACTATTATTTTATTACTAGTTTTATTCCATCTTATTATTGTTGCTTTTTATTCCAACACTCTGGCTCTATACACTCTTCATTATTACTATTATTTTATTACTAGTTTTATTCTATCTTATTATTGTTGCTTCTTATCCCAACACTCTAGCTCTATACACTCTTCATTATTACTATTATTTTATTACTAGTTTTATTCCATCTTATTATTGTTGCTTTTTATCCCAACACTCTGGCTCTATACACTCTTCATTATTACTATTATTTTATTACTAGTTTTATTCCATCTTATTATTGTTGCTTTTTATCCCAACACTCTGGCTCTATACATTCTTCATTATTACTATTATTTTATTACTAGTTTTATTCCATCTTATTATTGTTGCTTTTTATCCCAACACTCTGGCTCTATACACTCTTCATCATTACTATTATTTTATTACTAGTTTTATTCCATCTTATTATTGTTGCTTTTTATTCCAACACTCTGGCTCTATACACTCTTCATCATTACTATTATTTTATTACTAGTTTTATTCCATCTTATTATTGTTGCTTTTTATCCCAACACTCTGGCTCTATACACTCTTCATTATTACTATTATTTTATTACTAGTTCTATTCCATCTTATTATTGTTGCTTTTTATCCCAACGCTCTGGCTCTATACACTCTTCATTATTACTATTATTTTATTACTAGTTTTATTCCATCTTATTATTGTTGCTTTTTATCCCAACATTCTGGCTCTATACACTCTTCATTATTACTATTATTTTATTACTAGTTTTATTCCATCTTATTATTGTTGCTTTTTATCCCAACACTCTGGCTCTATACACTCTTCATTATTACTATTATTTTATTCCTAGTTTTATTCCATCTTATTATTGTTGCTTTTTATCCCAACACTCTGGCTCTATACACTCTTCATTATTACTATTATTTTATTACTAGTTTTATTCCATCTTATTATTGTTGCTTTTTATCCCAACATTCTGGCTCTATACACTCTTCATCATTACTATTATTTTATTACTAGTTTTATTCCATCTTATTATTGTTGCTTTTTATCCCAACACTCTGGCTCTATACACTCTTCATCATTACTATTATTTTATTACTAGTTTTATTCCATCTTATTATTGTTGCTTTTTATCCCAACACTCTGGCTCTATACACTCTTCATTATTACTATTATTTTATTACTAGTTTTATTCCATCTTATTATTGTTGCTTTTTATCCCAACACTCTGGCTCTATACACTCTTCATTATTACTATTATTTTATTACTAGTTTTATTCCATCTTATTATTGTTGCTTTTTATTCCAACACTCTGGCTCTATACACTCTTCATTATTACTATTATTTTATTACTAGTTTTATTCCATCTTATTATTGTTGCTTTTTATCCCAACACTCTGGCTCTATACACTCTTCATTATTACTATTATTTTATTATTAGTTTTATTCCATCTTATTATTGTTGCTTTTTATCCCAACACTCTGGCTCTATGCACTCTTCATTATTACTATTATTTTATTACTAGCTTTATTCCATCTTATTATTGTTGCTTTTTATCCCAACACTCTGGCTCTATACACTCTTCATTATTACTATTATTTTATTACTAGCTTTATTCCATCTTATTATTGTTGCTTTTTATCTCAACATTCTGGCGCAATACACTCTTCATTATTACTATTTTATTACTAGTTTTATTCCATCTTATCATTGTTCCTTTTTATTCTAACATTCTGGCTCTATACACTCTTCATTATTACTAATATTGTATTACTAGTTTTATTTTCATTTTAATAATGTTTTATCTCAGCAATCTACACTTTTTGCCTAATGACATATATGTCTATCATTATAATGAACACTAACAAATAGGAAATAAATGTTTCTTGGACATGTATTCAGTGTTATCGAAGCCGCTCTTTCGTGAAGATCGACTGAAGCACTTACGTTAGGGATCACATATTTGTTGACAGGCTTCTATTCTCCCCTATAATAATCTCTACAAAATATTCATGTTCTTGCATCGTAATATTTATTTATTTTGACGTTTTAAAAGGAAAGGACTGGTTTTATTATTTCAGTTTGGGTTTTACTCCATCTGATGTTGCTTTCTAAACAGGCATGTCTCAATCCTGTCTACTTCTTGACAGCATATCATTTACTTTTTTCAACTTCGAGGCTTGATCCCCCAACAAAAAGGATTTTTTCTTTCTCTTCATTTCACAACTGATCTTTTTCTTATTTTATATGCTGTGTCCTTTCTGTAGGTAGGCAATCATGTCTCTCCATATCTTGCTCTCCATTGAAGATCTTTATAAGTTTTGTCACCTTGTTATTTCTCCAAATTGCTCAAGCCCATTAAGAATACTAATCTGTGTTTCCCTTCATCCGCCCCGTGAACATGGTCAGTGCTGTACCCGTACCAAATAAGCTGATGTAGGCAAAGCCGGTACCCATCAGTGGTTAGGTAGTGCAGGGTTAAAAGCTGAAAACGCCGCTGAACATGTCCAATGCTTGCTAACTAGAAATTACCAAGAACATCTAATGAAAAAAATATGTTAAACCGTATGCGCAAAGGGAACGAGTTCAGTGAATATGCAAAACTAGAAAGGGCCGTAAGGCAAGGATGCGTCTTCTCACCCGACCTGTTCAACCTATACAACGAGGCAATCCTGAGTGAATTGGAAACCCTACCGGGATTTAGCATTGGCGGCCACAATCTTAACAACATACGCAGACGACACGGTACTGATAACAGACACGGTAGAGAAATTACAAAATCTCCTAAAGATGGTGTAGCGACGGAGAGCGAGAAGAAGGGACTATGCATAAACTACAAGAAAACAGAATGCGTGGTCATCAGTAAGAAGATGAGTCTGAAATGCGATTTGAAGGTCGGGAACAATAAAATCAAGCAGGCGCGGAAATGTAAATATCTGGGAAGCGTCTTGTCAGAGGATGGTAAGTGCGACACTGAGATCCGTAGATGTATTGGGATAGCCAAGGACACATTCCAAAAGCTGGGGAGAGTAGTGCGAGACAGGAGGATTTCTTTGGTAACAAAGAAAAGAATACTGGACTGTTACATTGTTTTCTTCTTTATGGCTGCAAATGTTGAACGATTTCCTCAAAGATGAAGAAGAGACTCGAACCTACGGAGGTGAGGTTCAACAGAAGGATACTAAGGATATGATGGACCGAGAGTGTGAGCAACGATGAGATCTTAGAGTGGTTGCAAACAAGGAGGAGGCTTATACTTAATATCAGCTGAAGTTTCTGGAACACACAGTGAGTGAGGAGAGCCTGGAGAATCTGGTACTCACGGGTCGACTAGAGGGAAAGAGAGACAAAGAAAAACAACGAGTGACATACCTGGCAGACTTAAGCAAGTAGAACTTGAGAACTTGGTCTAGGGAAGGAAGCAGAGGAAAGGAACTTGTTGAGAGCTGTAAGGGATAGAGGGAGATGGAAAGCCATGATCGCCTACGTCCTGAAAGGACATAGCACATAAAGAGAAAGAAGGTAGCCTGATAATTGATAGTTCACCAAAATACATTTCTTCCTATATTTATCTAACATTATTCCCACTCTTCTTTCATTTCTCTCATATACGTCGATCCTTAGTTTTGGAAAATTCGACTTGCTCGGCGAAATTTACTGTAAATTTTGTGTGGAGGTACGTGCAATTTTTTTCCTAATCAAAAGGATAGATGCAGCTCACTGTAAAAATTTTAAAAGAACAGCTGGAATAAGAATGTGTTTTAAAATTAATTTTGTCGTTGGACCTGCTAAAAATATGATAGGTTAGTCAAATAATTTCGGCACTTTTTTCAACACTTATCTGCAAAGCGGAACAAATTGTCCGTGCATTGGAAATAAAACACAAGATGGTGTCAGTCTATTCTCTTGTCAGTTATCTCCAAGAATAATCAATTATTGATTTCTTAATATATTCGTTTCCAATCGATTGTTTCTGTGTGAATCTTATTTTTAATTTTTAAATGTCTGATTGTTTCTAAAGAAAAATTCACTTTATATTTTTAGCTTTATACAAGCTGGAAAGGTCGTGACTTCCAACATACGAGAGACGCTCCAAAATTAATGCCTCCTATTTACTTCATCTCGGCTTTTTGGCTTTGAAGTATAAAGTTAATTAGGTTCAGTCCCAGTGGGGGGAAGGGTCGTTTCTCCAGACAGTTCCTCTTCCTCGTAGGTGTAGGTTAGGGTTAATGTCTGGCGCCTGAGTCGTCTCTTTATGGTGAAGTGTCAAGGGAGTTGGACGATTTGAAGATGTTTGGTGCATGTACCCATGAGACTGTTTTAAACTGGGCCTTGTGCCACATAACGTTACGCTGATGCCTTCGAATAAATACTACATCTTATTTAACTCCATATGAACTATAACAAATACATAGAATATCATCACACCGTTGGATGGAGCAAGTTTTCAGCCGAAAAATACTATTTTTCTTTCGACCTTCATTTTTCTTTTCGTTAACGATGTAAACGTGTCTGTTCTGGAAAAATGAAAATGAATTATAAAAAGAAGATTAATTTGTTTTTTACGGCTTACCAACCTTTCACAGTTTACTTAAAACAAAAAAAAAATATTTTAATTATTTTTTAGATAATAAAGATTTAATGATACTAATTAAACCAAAGGATTCATGTATTTTCCAAGGTTATTTACGCATAAGTAAATATTAAAAACACGAGCGGAATTTGAACTCGACTCTCCGATTTCTAATTCGGGGCTGTTATCTGTTACACCACCCTTACAGAGACTATTAATCCCAAGCTGTTATTAATTTAGGTACTGACATGGCACGACGTTGCTTAACTTCGGGGATCTTAAGAGAACTGATATTACTCGTGATATGGCCGTAAGCCAAGAAGAAAAAGAACTGGCAAAAGAAGAAGAATTTGAAGAAGAGAAAACATTTATGAAAGAAAATTGTACATTATTTACATTATTCGAACTATTGTCCTCATTTTTGTCGCCATATTTATTACGACGTTTCGGCCATTGTACACTCCGGGCTTGTTCAGGTGGTTAAGAAGAAGGCCGGAGCGTACAACAGCCGAAACGTTGTAATAAATATGGCGAGAAAGATGAGGACATGTAAATAGTATACATAATACCTCATCTCAGAAATATAGACAGATACTGAAAAAAATTGTAAAAAGAAAAAAAATTGAAGAAAAACTAAAAATTTTAAGTAAATGAAGAAATAAAAGAATATTTGTCAAACGATAAAAAGTTGGAAAAAAGAACTGTAGGAAGAACAAATTGTAAGGACAAAAATTGTAAAAAAATATTATTATTATTATTGGAAGAAGAAGAAGAAGAAGAAGAATTAGAATAAAATAATAATAATAATAATTAGAAGAATTAGAATAATAATAATAATAATAATTAGAAGAATTAGAAGAATAATAATAATTAGAATTAGAATAATAATAATAATAATAATAATAATAATTAGAAGAATTAGAATAATAATAATAATAATTAGAAGAATTAGAATAATAATAATAATAATAATTAGAAGAATTAGAATAATAATAATAATAATAATAATTAGAAGAAATAGAATAATAATAATAATAATAACAATTAGAAGAATTAGAATAATAATAATAAGAAGAAGAATTAGAATAATAATAATAATAATAATTAGACGAATTAGAATAATAATAATAAGAAGAAGAATTAGAATAATAATAATAATAAGAAGAATTAAAAGAATTATAATAATAATAATAATAATAATAATAATAATAATAATAATTAGAATAACAATAATAATAATAATAATAATTAGAATAACAATAATAATAATAATAATAATTAGAAGAATTATAATAATAATAATAATAATTATGATGATGATCCGGTTAGGGAGATCGTGCCTGTAACAATTTCATGGGACTACACATTGATCATGCTTAATGGAACTTGCAACATCCTTGTCTATGTTCCGTCAAGTGATGCCTCTTTGTGTTTTGTGTCCATGTTGTTGAGCCGTAGAACAAGACAGATTCTACCGTTGCCTTAAAGTTTCATGTACTATTGTGAAAATTACGTGATTCCAATATTTTTTTTCTTCTTCTTCTTCTTCTTCTTCTTCTTCTTATTATTATTATTATTATTATTATTATTGATTTCTGTTGTATACTAATTTCCTTCCGGGTGCCAACCAGAAACCTAAGGTCAGGAACGGAATCATGGCAATTTTCCAATGAGAATTTTTGTGAAAAAAAAGAAAAGACAACCTAAGACCTCATATTTCACAAATAGAACGTGTGAGCTACTCTCTGTATTTGTTTAAAGCATGGCCAAACAGAGATCGTTTCAAAGAATCTATCAGACACTTTTCCAATCAAATTCCGGGCACCAACTGTAACTGGAAATATTGATATATTCACGTACCACTGGAAATTTCCACTTCATCCTTGTATTTTGTATAGCTTTTTAAGGTCTTTCCTGATACATTACAATCGACATGAACTATCCTGTCAATAAGAAAGCTTATTCTGTTCTTTCGATCTTTGATCACGATGTCTGCGCAATTTGCTTTGATTGTTCCGTTTACCTGTATTTTGATGACCCATAAAGTTCTTACAGTTCTTATCTCTGTAACCGGCTCTGGGCGATGTTCAAACCAATTTCTTGCAGTTCTATTGGCGCAGCTTGTCATGCTGAGATTTATATTCATTGGGTGAAAATATCGTGCACGCTGATACAAAAACGGTCAATTGTTCCTGGAAAATGCTGATAATTACTTTTATATTACCAGAAGTAATGGCAGTAAAAGTTTAATTCAACGAAATTTAAACTATAAAACAACCAATTGGTGCAAAAAAAAAAAAACTATTTAGAGACTGCATTTAACTGGATATTGCAAGTAGGTATCACATTCTTGTGATGCACCCTAATGTATAATAATAATAGATGTATACATGCAATAGGCTTCTGAAATAAAGGTCCGTAAAAAGCGAGAATCCTTTTGATAACCGATAATATATCAGGTCATCCCATAAGTTCTGTCCGAATTTTGAATAAAGAAAACAAGTGACCAAATGTTACATTTAATTACAGATTCAATCAACAATGTATTTTCCCTGATTATCTATGACTTCCTTTCATCTATTAACAAGCTTACTAATTCCATTACTGTAAAATTCTTTTGGCTTTGATTCGAAGAACTCACAAGTGTCAGTTTTAACCGCTTCCTGTGTTACAAAAGCTGTTTCTTCCAAATGATTCTGTAAGCTACGAAACAAATGGTAGTCTGAAGGAGCGAGATCATGAGAATAAGGTAGACGAGGGATTTTCTCCCAACCAAGTTCTTCGATCTTTTGTGACGTGATTCTTGCTGTGTGGGGTCGCGCATTGTCCTGATGAAACATCATCCCTTTTCGATTCACTAGAGCAGGTATTTTTTTCCTCAAAGCTTGGTTCAAACGCTCTGATTGCTGACAGTATATTTGAGCAGTAATTGTTGCATTAGGTGGTATGAATTCAAAGTGGATTATTCCTTGGCAATCCCACCAGATTGAAAGTAGAACCTTTTGCCCATGAAGTTCCCTTCTCGGCTGTAGCTGGGGTCCTTCCCCTTTACCAAGCAACTGTCTACGACGCTTAACATTTCGATAAAAGATCCATTTTTTGTTGCCAGTCACAAGTCTATCCAAAAAAGGGGAAACAAGTTGGCGAGAATGGAGAGAAAAGCAGATGTCAATTCGGGATTTGAGGTTGTTTTCAGAAAATTCATGAGGCACAAATTTTCCAAGTTTATGAACTTTTCCAAGTTGTTGAAGATGACGATGAACAGTTGTATGGTTTGAACTGAGAACCACTGCCAATTCCTCAACTGATAAAGCAGGATTTTCTTCAAGAGCTGCTTCAAGAAGCATTTCATCAAACTCAACTGGACGTCCGGTTCGATCTTCATCTTCAAGAGTAAAATCTCCATCTCTGAATTTTGCAAACCATCTTCTGCAAGTTCTTTCATTCACACATTCCTCTCCATAAACTGAGTGAATGTTTCTAGCTGCTTCGGCTGCTGAGTTTCCTTTCTTGAACTCATAAAGCATTATGTGCCTCAAATGATTCTTGGGTACTTCCATGTTAGCAGGGTTTTAATCAAACAAAATTTAATTTTATTGTTCTCTGAAATAAAATTTGATCAGTTTAAATGCATCTAAATATAAAAATAATGTTCAGCTCCATTAGACATTATAAAATAGTCTTTAAATTTCGTTCATTTTAAAAAGAGGTAAAATTCGGACAGAACTTATGGGATGATCCGATATAATAATAATAATAATAATAATAATAATAATAATAATAATAATAATAATAATAATACAGCTGAATCATTGATAATGTTTACACGTCTGCATTGGGAAAATAATGTTCCATAATTTTTTCTATGCCTATAAACCGGAGGTTCGATATTTTTCCTATAATTAAAAAAAAACTTTCTCGAAAGACCGTATCTTCTTTATAGTGCAGTTTTTATGATCAGGTTTTTTTTTATGCCAAAAGTAAATGGTTGCGTTAAACACAAATTTTTTTTTTTTTTGAAGAGGTTAAAAGGATCATGTATTGACGTTGATCGGTGGCACTATACGCAGTTAATTTTTCTGTGATGATTAAAAATTCACTTATTTTTTGTGACCGTAACCTATCGGGTAAGCCTATAATGTGATGATGCCTTTGACCAGCCTTGTCGCTACAGGTAATTTCTTTTAACCTGCCTTCTATAGCTTAGGCAAGAACGAAAACAAATGTAGGTTATCTAAATCTCCGTATCTTGTCTTTCGCCATTTTGGGATAGCTTTGTATAAAAAAAAAAGAATAACCATTTATTTTCTATAAAATATATCTAAGATGATGCCCAGTACATCAATATTTAATTACAGTAGGCGTACTAGCATTGCTTATAATCTGGGGTCACATTATACACGAGCTATATAAATAAATAAGGTTTATCACAAAACAATTCTGGAGTCGCATTGTGCATGAAGTAGACTTATACGCGAGTATATACGGTAATATATTTTCTTTCTAAATAAAGTAAAAGAGAAAACAGTCCGTGTAAACAAAAGCTCCCACACCTAACAAGCCTCATTTGTCATCTGATTATAGTTAATATTTTCCAGCAAGTGCCTTATGTGAGAGTCAGTCGTGTTTGTTTAATGTTGATCGTTTCAAGAGCGATTACTCATTAAAAGAGGATGAATGAAACATGAACAAATAATAAACACAGACCCAAAATGACAAAAGCTGTACTCTGAACTTATCAACGTCAGAAAGTTTAGTTGTGTGTATATATATAGCGCCATTAAGCATTTTACATTTGCCAATCGTCAACGCCCAACATTTTACACAATATTCTTGTCACAAATATTCGGTTTTTGAACCAACTTAACTTCATGCGAAATTCTTAGAGTTCTTTGTTTATCCATTAATATGTAATCTTCAGTATGTACTCCATCTTAAATTGGAAACCAGTAAACCGTATTTATGTATTTGAAAGAGTTCAAACTGTCTCATGGACAGGTGGGTTCATCTCCACAACATTAAGTCTTTAAACTTGGGAACGCATATACCGGTCCCTTTGGTGACCGTTACACTTTATTTCAGCTATCGATGATAAGTAGATAAACACAAAACTCGTCAGTAGATGAATAACATAATGTTAAAAGAAGAGACGGGGCTGTTTTAATGTCAGCAAGGACGAAAGCCTATTTAGTAGGCAAACATAATGAAGCATTTTACAAAACCGTTATATAAGATAACGTGAAGAAACTGTTGAAACTCTTGATCACTTAGGGACTGGCTTTCCAATTCTGATATGGGAAGTTTTACAAAGTGGCGTCTTAGTGGCATTATCACCTTGATTGGGGTGAATATATTAAAAACAAATTAAAGACGGCAAACAAAAAACATTCTCATAGAAAAAGCTGTTACATCAGGTAAAATATATCTGTTAGGAAATGTGGCAGAATAAATAAAAAGAAAGATTTTGACACTAAAACTGAGAAAACGTGGTCCCTTAAAACTACAGTTTGTCGCCGGCACCTCTCATATCTGGGTATGGTCTATTCTGTGCCTCTACGATGTTTGATGCACAGCTTATGAGGCCAAATCGGGAATGGAACACTCTAAGCCATTGATTGCATGGTAGGGCGAGTAATTGTCTTGGCTGGAGTCCTTTGTTGTTGATCAGATGTTCGATCTTTTCACGATTTTCAGAGAACCAGTTTTGATTCTGGAATTTTGAGTAACCGATCAGGCAAGGTGTTCCAATCATTCGGTGAAATATTCCCGTTCAGACTTTCCCTCAGATGTTGGTCAACTGCTTTTTGGAAGACTTCGGATATTTCTGGGTCCTTTGGTTTGTATCTCGGTTTGCGCTTTTGGGTATTGGGACGCCGAGGCAGGGTGGGGGGATCAAAACGAATAGAGAAAGTTGAAACGACAGATCCGAAGCCGGTGACAGGTCCAGCAATCAAGAGCGCCGGCTAAGGACTTGATTATCCTCATGTCCTACTTGTCTTGACCTGACATTGTGAGTATGGGTTCTCCTATCGCCCGATTCCCACACTTCACCAATCTTTTGAACAGAAGTAAGTGTTTATCACTTGATTCATGTTTAGGATTGGGATTCCGATTTTTTTTTAAAGTCTTCTCATTCTCTGTCGCTCCCAGTAACTTCTTGCATCTTAGTGGCATTATCACCTTGCTTGGGGGGATGTATTTAAAAAAAATTAAAGACTGTAAACAAAAAATTATATATTGAAAGATAAAGCGGTTCCATCAGATAAAATATATCTGTTAGGGAATATGTTAAAATGACAAAATCTGTACTCGGAGCTCATCAACGTCAGGAAGTTTAGTTGCATATATATATACTCGACTCTCCCGTCGAATTCGACGTATGAGGGTCAAGCTGATCAGTTCCCAGGAAACCGACAGCCTGACAACAGCACATGAGATTTGATTATAGTGGTGAATGTTTCAAGCAGGAACATCCACACTTTTTGAAGGGCCGAATTCAGAGACCTGGTGCACTAAGTGCCACAAGGTCCCCAAACGACCCTCCGCAGGTTTTGAATTCAGTTGTCCTTCTCCTAGACCAGTTGCCATCCAAGGCTATAGAACCCAGTCTGTCCTGCTATTTACCCATAGCTGAAGGGAGAAGAAGAGGATTCACACCTTTCCCAAGGGTATTAGCACGTAAGTGAATGTAATGGATTCGACTGGAATTCCAACTCGGCTCTCCGATTTCAAGCCGCTATCCATTACTCCACCGTGCCTATATTCATATATATATATATATATATATATATATATATATATATATATATATATATGAATGTGTATGTACATAAATATAAATATATATATATATACAATTTTTATATATATTATTTATATATTATATATGCACTCAATATCAGTGATAAAGCTAGCATATTTAGTTGGATTGATGTGAGTTTGTCACCCTGGGTTTCACGCTATTTGCGATCGTCAGACAAACTTTGTTTATATGGAATACAAACAAAGACAAAATACAAACAAATGACGATCGCCAGATAAACAAAGTTTGTCTGACGATCGCAAATAGCGTGAAACCCAGGGTGACAAACTCACATCAATCCAACTATATATATATATATATATATATATATATATATATATATATATATAGCGCCATTAAACATTTTACATTTGCCAATCATCAACGGCCAACATTCCACACAATATTTCTGTCACGAATATTCGTTTTTTTTTTGTCGGGTTTACGAACCAACATAGCTCCAGTCGAAATTTTATTTTTATAACTTCTAGTACATCTAGCTTAACATTCTGCGAGCGAGCATTTTACTAATCGGGCTTATATTTTATGAATAACTTTATACACGTATAACCTAAAGCAAATTTTTATATAGATTATTATTATGGAGTATTGCTGTCATATGTGAGCTGGAGTTACCCAGTAATCACTTGCCTGTCTTGATAGAATTCAAAAGTGTTTCCGCCGATTGTTGGCGTTGAGTTATTTTCCACCCTACAACCTCTTTCCCGTAGACGAAATATTGGAAGCGTCTCGTTGCTCTATTGTTATATCCATGGCCTGTGTTCTGACGAACTACATTCCCACCACCCTTGACCCGCCATGTCCCATAAACAAGGGTGAACCTTTCGTATTCCATTAGTAAGTTGCACTCGGAGGGATTCTTCGCAAGAACTACTAGTTTGATATCAGTCTATATTTCTGAGATGAAGTATACTGTTCGGACTGCTGTCCTCGTCTTTGTTGCCATATTTACGACGTTTCCGCCGCTGTACGCTCCGGCCTTCGAATCGAACCTTTAACTTCGTCCAACAGGGCAGATTGTTCTAGTTCCACGTACCATGCCTCTTCCGGGTGTCTCAGTATCAGTTATCTCCCATTAACTGAACTCTCCATGTTTTTGTTCACCTCTGCTGTAGCCGGGTATTGAACTCGCAACTCTCTGGGTTAAGTCACTGAATTCAACCCACGCTTTTATTCATTAGCCCATGTGTCGACCAGGACACATGGCCCAGTGGATAAAAACGTTGGTTGAGTCCATTGACTTGAGTTGTGACTTCGATACCTAGCTACAGCTGAAGTAAGCAAAAACTCAGAGCGTTGAGTTAAAGGGAGATAGCAGGTACTAAGACATCCGGTAGAGGTATGGCACGTGGAACTAGAACAATCAGCACTAATGGAAGAAATAAAGGGTTCTGTTAAATACCAATTTAAAAACTGGCCTTGTGCCACATCCCGCCTTGTGGGGAGGTCTCGGGTAAATACTGAAGTTAACGATTAAATTCGTTAATGTTCTGCAATTCGACCTCTTTGCATTCGGGTAGAGAGGAACCCAGGTAAGACTAAAAGATATCAAAATTCCTCGTCAGGCAAAACTTGAGGAAACCAACGTAAAAATCTTTTTTTCTCTCGCTGCTTCCGCCATTTTTAATCATGCCAACATCACGGTTGACTGACCAATTAGCGTTCTTTGCTTTATCTTCAGTTACCCAGTCAAATGGCATCCTCCAGTCCGACCAATCAGCACACGACTTGCTATTAGTCGAACGACGCAAACCTGTACAAAAGCCAACGTTACAGAACATACACTTTTGGAATAATCTAAAATGGAGATGGAAGATTTATGCCGTTTTCATGGAACAAAATGCCGCTGCTGCGTGTCGGGTATTGAGGTAAGAAACTTATTTTTCCTCTTTGACTAGCTCGCTTCTACGTAATTGTTCCCCACACGTATATATTCTACTACACATAGAATATAACTCTCTCAGGTGCAGTCCTTGTCTGGGGATGGATTATCATTATCAATTCTTGTTTCCATTGGCTATGTAGAGAAGCCATTTTCTATCAATGGTGATGCTAACCAGAAAAGATTCGATAGAAGATCTACTCTTCAATTACGAGCGGACTGCAACTCTTTGATTAAGCTGAGAAAACGTCAGATGAATAGAGTTCCATTGAACAAGATTAAACACTTCTGTGTTCATAAAGATGTTTTTATGATCGATGCGTGGTTTGTATTGAACTGTTTCTCTAATGCTGGTGTTGTTTGTTTAGAAATTTCCCTAAGTCCCTTTTACACCAGCTCAATATTGAGAGACCGTGGTCGTCCGGCAGGGAATTGTCGGGATGAAAACTTCTCAAACTGAAATTGGCCGAGGAATTATTGGCATGTCCTGATACTTAAAGCTCTCTTTCTATAGACAGAAGGACCTTTACTTGCCGATTCCATTACTGAAACGCCATTTTTGAATTCCTTCAGCATTCACTGCCTGGTGTAGATATAATCGAAATTCATTTTAAAAGGATAAAATCGATACAAAGAAAGCAAGGATGTGCGTTATAGTATAATCGATATCGGCTCGGGATGAGAAGTCAGAGAGCCGACTTCGAATTCCAGTCGAGTTCGTTACGGGCAGATACCTTTCGGAAATGTATGAATCCATCTCTTTTCCTCTAGCTATGGGTTAAATAGCAGCACAGATTTGGCCCTATAGCCTTGATCGACAACAAGCTTACCTTAGAGAGAAACGGCAACCTTCTGAGGGAAAAATTTTCTGCCTAGTCAGTCATGAATCGAGAGAGACATCATCGCCCGAGCGTGTATTACGTATGGCGCTTAACTGAAAATCAGCAGTTATTTAGATGAGGACGTTGTGGAGAGACATGATCATCCAAGCATATATAGCGTATGGCAGTTAACTGATTGGCTGAAAGAACATTAGAACTACAAATGTATGGTTATTTCACATTCAGTATTTAAAACGTACCCTGAATGGGAGGCACAGTGGATAGCGGCTCGGTTTGAGGAATCAGAGAGTCATTACATTCACTTACGTGATGATAACTCTTGGGAAAGGTATGAATCCTCTTCTTCTTCCCCCAGGTATGGGTAAATAGCAGGATAAACCGGGTTCTATTATCTTAGATAGCCTATCGCAGAAAGAAATGTCAACCTACTACGGGGAAAGAATCTACCTCGTCAGTCATGTGTCGAAAGTTATGTGTCTAAGCTTGTACTATGCATGACACATAACTGACTGATTGACCCTAAAAATATATGTTATTATTTAACCCATAGCTACAGAGAGATGGAATCTGGCCTTTATTCTGAATACTTTTTTATTTTCTTTTAATTTTATCACAAAATTACAGGCTTAATTTCCCCACCAAATGCAGCTGAAAAGTCTGAAAGCTTCTTCGAAATTTCCTGTACGTTAAGCAGCTCGATATACACCTGATGAAGGGCGGCGGACACAATGACGGAAACGTTGTGATAACAACGACAAAGATGAGCATAATAGAATGCAAATAGTGTAAATAATGATTTATGGACACTATTTACATTTTCCGGACTGCAACTGAACCTTTCGTTATACTGGAGTCTGGTAAAAAAAACATGGTTAATTTGTGCCATGATGAAAAATAGAAGAAATTATTATTTCTTTATTTTATTCTTCCTTTTGCCTAAAAGAAGAAAACAACACACACACACACACACACACACACACACACACACACACACACACACACACACACACACACACACACACACACACACACATATATATATATATATATATATATATATATATATATATATATATATATTGGGGTAGGCTAATTTTTGGAACCACAGTCTTAGAAAACTCTAGAATAGATAATTGGGACATGATATAATAAAAATGTACACATATTATTTTATCCCTAAAAAGGAGATTATATTGAAAAATAAATATTTATTTAATAAAATAATTCGCTGAAAACTCCATCGATTCGCGTATTTTTTTCGATGGAATATATTTAAACTATTCTTGTATTATTTTCCTGTGTATTTAAGTGACTTAAAACATATAACAGGTAAAAATTGGCAGAATTGTACATCTTGACTGTAAAAAACAAACAAACGCTAAAACATGCGTAGTGCTTGGGCTTTGTTCTTTGTTAGGGGTTGTGGCTGGGGTCTTAAAAGTGGGTTATGCGTCTGGGGGTATCATCACAGTTCTGTTTTTAGAAATTGTTTTAAACTTTATATTTCATGTCTTGTTACACATATTTTATACAGTATTTTCAATGGTTGTATCGATCTATGCGTAATTAAAAATGGATATTGTATGTAAGTGTATGGTCACCAGTGCTAAAACTTTTGAAAAATCTTTTTAAAAGGGTCTGAAATATTTCTAAAGTGTTTAGTGTGAAAGTTGAAGGCATATGGTGTTTTAACAATCAAAATAGGTACTTATAAGAGGGTTACAAGTTTTTAGCTTCGGTTTTTGAAACTTGGTAATTCCTGTGTAGCGAAGAAACCATATTCTTAAATCAATTAATTTATAATATTTATGCTCTGTAAAATTACATTGACCAGTGTTTTGCAAAAGTAAAAATATTAATAAGAACACCGGATTTTATGTCTTACTGTTCTTTCTTTTGAATATATACATATACATATCCATATCCACATATATATATATATATATATATATATATATATATATATATATATATATAAATATATATATATATATATATATATATATATATATAAATATATATATATATATATATATGTATGTGGGTGTATATATATATATATATATATATATATATATATATATATATATATATATATGTATGTGGGTGTATATATATATATATATATATATATATATATATATATATATATATATATATATGCATATATATATAGCCATATGATGAGGAAAGGGGACTTGGAGAATCTGGTGCCAAATGTTATTAATTATAGAATTCTATCTGTAACCAAAAGAAGGGACGTTGGACATTAATGGTTTGAAGAAATGGAAGCAATGATCACCTACATCCTAAACAGACATCATATGAAAGTAAGAAAGAAAGAAAGAAAGAAAGAAAGAAAGAAAGAAAGAAAGAAAGAAAAAGAAAGAAAGAAAGAAAGAAAGAAAGAAAGAAAGACAGAAATGCTAAGAAAGAAAGAAAGAAAGAAACAAAGAAAAAGAAAGAAAGAAAGAAAGAAAGAAAGAAAGAAAGACAGAAATGCTAAGAAAGAAAGAAAGAAAGAAACAAAGAAAGAAAAAGAAAGAAAGAAAGAAAGAAAGAAAGAAAGAAAGAAAGACAGAAATGCTAAGAAAGAAAGAAAGAAAGAAACAAAGAAAGAAAAAGAAAGAAAGAAAGAAAGAAAGAAAGAAAGAAAAAGAAAGAAAGAAAGAAAGAAAGAAAGAAAGAAAGAAAGAAAGACAGAAATGCTAAGAAAGAAAGAAAGAAAGAAACAAAGAAAGAAAAAGAAAGAAAGAAAGAAAGAAAGAAAGAAAGAAAGAAAGAAAGAAAGAAAGAAAGAAAAAGAAAGGAAGGAAGGAAGGAAGAAGAGAAAGAAAGAAAAATCTACGGTGGTGGATGAACAGATCTATTGCCTCAAAGCTGAATTTTCTTATGAGTTTTTGATTATAAAATTTTCGGTCACAGGCTTTAATGTCACCATTCGATTAATAGAATTTACAAATATAAAATTACATTGGTTGATAAAAAATTGTGAATATTATTTTTCCACATTTCGCTACGGAATTATTGATATACATCCTTGTGCAAATTAATTGAAACAAAACGTATAATTCCGTTTTTACTTTTTATTCGTATTTTTCCAATGAAACATGACCCAGTGCACATGTTAGTACTTCGTATGTCCATTCCACGAAATCTTTGCTTGCAGATTGACCACAAATTCTCGATTGGATTTAAATTTCGATAGGGTCAGTCTATAATACTTTCATTTGCTCACTGGTAAGGTTTGCCAGTGTTTTTGGGTAGTGTTAACATTTTGGTATGCCTCCTTGGAGTGACGTCTATCGCAGACAATCTCTGTAGGTCAACTAATCGACAGTCGAGACAATAGTGTCTGAGCGTGATAAAAATCTGATGTAATCACGGATGACGCAATATTTTTCAAGGCCAAACAAATTTCATTATACTCGCCGAAAATAGATTCATATTACTGCGCACAACTGCTAATGACCAAATTAAAGCGATTGTTTCAATTAATTTGCACAAGGGTGTATTTGAATTTATGTCGACTGATTTTCGAAATTCGATAGGTGTACGGGTAACAACTGTATCCTTAAAATGATCTAGTGATATGTATTAATAGTGAAAACTTTAGCCTTTCAACTGACTTTACATTGTTTTAACTAAATACATCTGTAGTTTCAGGAATTTCTCTTAAACAAGAAATTCATAACTCAAAAGCCGGATTCTATTTTCCCTTACTAATTATTGATTCTTTGAATAGAATTACGCAAATTCATGGACTCTAAACTTCGGAGCATTAAAATAATTAAACTAAAATTGATTTTTTTTTTCCAATCGAAATTCTTCTACAATAACCGAATATTGATCAACTTGTAATCTCACAAGAGATTAAAGATATTTTAAATACAATTATTGATTATTAATTCTTCTTCAAATTGTTTACAAGATGATCTCATCATGTTTAAATCTTTAGAATATGAACTTAATCATGAAAAGCGTCATTACAAGGATTGTTCATATGTTCAAACTCTATTTTCAGGGGATATTATTATGAAAATACATTATACGTCGTAGCATACCTACGGACGATAATGGGTATATCCTCATTTACATAAATACCATAGTAAATACTGTATGTTGGTCTGTTCTTGGAGATTCATTGTGAAATTCACTTGACTCACTTCTAGCAGTTGACTACTACTAATAGGTGCCGCTGGTGAATCTTATATGTGTTGTTCTTGTCCAAAGTATTATCATTCGTTAACAACCTTTTTCTATTCAGTAACCTTCCCTACGTTGCAACAGTTAGGTACATATAATTGAATTTGAAATCCTTATGGGGTCGCAATCGCCGAATGTTAGTGTCAAATTGTCGTATGTTTGTGGTGAGTAGTCATTTTACACGGGTTATTTAATGCCGACAAGATTTTTTTTTTCTTTTTTCAAAAATGTATTGCTGGTTGCTATGACATATCAACAGACGATAATAGAATAATGTTCCCATTTACATAAATACAGAAAATAATAATGTTCCAATTTACATAAATAATAATGTTCCCATTTACATAAATAATAATGTTCCCATTTACATAAATACAGTAAATAATAATGTTCCCATTTACATAAATAATAATGTTCCCATTTGCATAAATACAGTAAATAATAATGTTCCCATTTACATAAATATTAATGTTCCCATTTTCATAAATAATAATGTTCCCATTTACATAAATACAGTAAATAATAATGTTCCCATTTACATAAATAATAATGTTCCCATTTACATAAATAATAATGTTCCCATTTACATAAATACAGTAAATAATAATGTTCCCATTTACATAAATAATAATGTTCCCATTTACATAAATAATAATGTTCCCATTTACATAAATAATAATGTTCCCATTTACATAAATACCGTAAATAATAATGTTCCCATTTACATAAATAATAATGTTCCCATTTACATAAATACAGTAAATAATAATGTTCCCATTTACATAAATATTAATGTTCCCATTTACATAAATAATAATGTTCCCATTTACATAAATACAGTAAATAATAATGTTCCCATTTACATAAATAATAATGTTTCTATTTACATAAATACAGTAAATAATAATGTTCCCATTTACATAAATAATAATGTTCCCATTTACATAAATACAGTAAATAATAATGTTCCCATTTACATAAATATTAATGTTCCCATTTACATAAATAATAATGTTCCCATTTACATAAATACAGTAAATAATAATGTTCCCATTTACATAAATAATAATGTTCCCATTTACATGAATATTAATGTTCCCATTTACATAAATAATAATGTTCCCATTTACATAAATACAGTAAATAATAATGTTCTCATTTACATAAATAATAATGTTCCCATTTACATAAATACAGTAAATAATAATGTTCCCATTTACATAAATAATAATGTTCCCATTTACATAAATACAGTAAATAATAATGTTCCCATTTACATAAATAATAATGTTCCCATTTACATGAATATTAATGTTCCCATTTACATAAATAATAATGTTCCCATTTACATAAATACAGTAAATACTCTAAGTTGGTCTGCAGTTAGAGATTCACAGAAGAATCCAGTTGACTCACTTCTAGCAGTTGAATCCTACTTCTACACACCGCTGGTGAATTTTATATATGTCATTCTTGTCCGAATTATTATCGTTCATTATTAATCTTCATGCGATTATTCTATTCAGTAAGTTAGTATTTCTTTCTGTGATAGACCAGTTACCACCCAAGACTATAAATCCCAGGCTGTCCTACTATTTACCCATAGCTGGGGGGGAGAAGAGTTGGATTCATACTTTTTCCAAGGGTATTAGGACAAAAGTGAATGTAATGAATTTGACTGGAATTCGAACACAACAATCCAATTCCTCAATCCAGTTTGGTTTGGTTTGTTTTGTTTTACGGCATATCAACCACAATGGGTTATTTAATGCCGACAAGATTTTTTATTACTGGCAATATTTTTTATCTATCTATCTATCTATCTATCTATCTATCTATCTCAGTATATATTGGTTTGGTTTGGTTTGTCTTACGGTATATCAACCTCAATGGATTATTTAATGCCGACAAAGTTTTTATTGCTGGTTATATTTTTTTTATTTTTTAGAAATGTATTGCTAGTTGCTGTGGCATATCTACAGACGATAATGGGTATGTCCCCATTCACAAAAATACAGTAGTAAATACTGTATGTTGGTCTGCAGTTGAAGATTCGTGTCCAGCTGTGCTGGTCAAACTCTCTGCTTCCAGACAGAGAGGATCCCCAGACGACGCTATGAGGAAGGGCTGAGTCTCTTCTCGGAAAACAGCTATCCGACCCCATTTCTTACGGGGAATTTTTGGCCGAAGCTACGGGCTCGGATACCCCAAGTTAAATTTGGCCTTGTGCCATTGCTGACTCCGTGGGACGGTTGGAACTAGAGCTCCTCTGTGTGGTGTAATGGTTAGCAAGCTTATCTCGCTAAAACAATTACGAATGAATAGTGAATTCGATCCTCACTTGGTGATCTACACTCTCGGCCGTGTGCCATGTCTAAGCTACGCTTAGAAAATCATTGGTCTGCAGTTGGAGATTCGTCTCCGGCTGGGATGGTTAAAATCTCTACGTCCAGCCAGAGAGGATTCCCAGACAAAGCTATATCCAACAGAAGAATGCCGTTTCGGGAAACAGCTAGATCGAACCTGTTTTTTACGGGGTCTACGGAGAATTTTTGGCCAAGCCTACAGGCTCGGTAACTCCACATTAATTACGGCCTTGGGCTAGATCTGACCGCGTGGGGCGGTTAGGAGATATCCTGTAGTTAGGAGATATCCTGTAGTTAGTCAAACTCTATGGCCAAGATTGTTAACCACGGCCAAGGGCATTTTAACAAGGCCGGAAGGGTGGTGCAGACAGTGAGGATCGAACAGGCTATGCAGTCGTAATAGATTTAGCGAGCCATAAATGCTAACCACGGCAAAGGGCACTTTAAGAAGACGGGAAGTATGGTGCATCCAGTGAGGATCGAACACGCTATTTAGTCGTAATTGATTTAGCGAGCCATGATTGCTAACCACGTCGAAGCACACTTTAACAAGATCGGAAGTATGGAGCAGCCAGTGAAGATCGAATACGCTATTCAGACATAATCGATTTAGCGAGCCAAGATTCCTAACTACGTCGAAGGGCACTTTAAGAAGACTGGAAGTATGGTGCAGCCAGTGAGGTTCGTAAACCCTATTCAATCGTAATTGATTTAGCGAGTCATGATTGCTAACCATGGCAAAGGGCAATTTAAGAAGACCGGAAGTATAGTGCATCCAGTGAGAATCGAACACACTATTGAGTCGTAATTGATTTAGTGAGCCAAGATTGCTAACGACGTGGAAGCACCCTTTAACAAGGCCGGACGTATGGTGCATCCAGTAAGGATCGAACACGCTATTCATTCGTAATTCATTTAGCGAGCCAAGATTGCTAACCACGTCTAAGCACCCTTTAACAGGGCCGGGAGTATGGTGCAGCCACTGAGCATCGAACATGCTATTCAGTCGTAATTGATTTAGCGAGCCAAGATTGCTAACCACGTGGAAGCACCCATTAACAAGGCCGGAAGTATGGTGCATCCAGTGAGGATCGAACACGCTATTCAGTCGTAATTGATTTAGCGAGCCAAGATTGCTAACCGCGTGGAAGCATCCATTAACAAGGCCGGAAGTATGCAGCATCCAGTGAGGATCGAACACGCTATTCAGTCGTAATTGATTTAGCGAGCCAAGATTGCTAACAACGTGGAAGCACCCATTAACAATGCCGGAAGTATGGTGCATCCAGTGAGGATCGTACACGCTATTCAGTCGTAATTGATTTAGCGAGCCATGATTGCTAACCACGTGGAAGGATCCATTAACAAGGCCGGAAGTATGCTGCATCCAGTGAGGATCGAACACGCTATTCAGTCGTAATTGATTTAGCGAGCCGAGATTGCTAACCACGTGGAAGCACCTATTAATAAGGCCGGAAGTATGGTGTAGCCAGTGAGGATCGAACACGCTATTCAGACGTAATTGATTTAGCGAGCCAAGATTGCTAACCACGTCGAGAGCACCCTTTAACAAGGCCGGAAGTATGGTGCAGCCAGTGAGTATCGAACACTCTATTCAATCCTAATTGATTTAGCGATCTAAGTTTGCTAAACACTTCGAAATACACTTTAACAAGTCCGGACATATGGTGCAGCCAGTGAGTATCGTACACGCTATTCAGACGTAATTGATTTAGCGACCGAAGATTGCTAACCACTTCGAAGCACCCCTTAACAAAGCCGGAAGTTTGGTGCCGCCAGTGTGGATCGAATACGCTATTCAGTCGTAATTGATAGCGAGCCATCATTGTTAACCTTGTCGAAGTGTCTTTTAACAAGGCCGGAAGTATCGTGCCGCCAGTGGGGATCGAACACGCTATTTAGTCGTAATTGATCTAGCCAGCCAAGATTGCTAAACACGTCGAATGTTTCTTTAACATGGCCGTAAGTATAGCGCAGCCAGTTAGGATTGAACACGCTCTTCAGTCGTAATTGATCTAGTGACACAAAATTGTTTACCTTAAACCACATCGATTTCCCCAAATGATTTTCTAAGCGTTTCATTAGATGCGGCACAAGGCCTAATATATGGGGCACCCAGTGAAGATTGAACTCACTACTCTATCGAAATTCTTCTAGCGGGATATGCTTTCTAGCCTTCATATCACGTCGAAGTGCCCATCAACAGACATGATATGACTTTGATATTTTCTTCGCTATGATCCTAAATAATTTGTACTGGAGACAGACTGTTTCATCAACTAAATTTAATATTTTTACCTGAAAATTCTTTTTGGTTAAAGATCGACACCCAATCTGTATGTTGTGCTCAGAAAAAAATAACAACTAAAATGAATCAGAGATTAGGATTAAATGCAAGTATCGGGTTGGCAAAAAAGTTAATCCGCTTATAAATTAGATGTACTTAATAAACTTTACTTTTTGGCAAACCCAATATAATTAAATTACTTCACTAATGACTTTGACTAAAGCAAAAAATCGCAAAAACCTTTACCTTAATGATTCCCCTTCAGAAAAGCTTTAACGGAAAAACTTGAAATAAATAGCATTTCATTAGATCGAGACATTATATGTATGATTGTATTGCGCCAAACCCGTTCAGAAATATCTGAACTATATCAAATCACTTTCTCAGATTAATGACTGAAAAATATTTCAAGCGAGTGAACATTGTAGGTCTTTGTGGGGACCATCCTTATTCGAAACCAGTGGACTGTAGCTATAAAAGCTGAAAAAAAAAATGATATCAAATAACACAAATCAGGTTACTTGCTACAGCATCGGCAACAAAAATAGAAAGCCCTTGTATCTCGAAGAGAAAATAATAGCAAAATGCAAATACTGATGTTCTACACTCCTTTAAACAAAAACTTAGGTAGGAAACACTCCATCAATAGTTTGAAAGTGCGATAATAGTTAGGATATATATTTTCCTATAATGTTGTTTTAATAAAAAATTAAAAAAAGAAAATTAAATTGACTGTAGCACTAGCCGTCAAGAAATGCGAAATATTCAGTTAGGCGCCATGCGTAATACACGCTTAGGTGATCATGTATCTTTCGATACATGACGGAGGAGGCAGATTTTTTTCCCGCAGATGGATGCCATTTTTTCTGCATGGACCACTTGCCATCAAAAGTCTTATAGAACCTGGTCTTTCCTGCTATTTACCCATAGCTGGGGGTAGGAGATGAAGTGGATTTATACCTTTCCTAAGGGTATTAGCACGTAAGTGAATCCAGTGGATTCGACTGGAATCCATTGCATACCGGTATTGCCATTACCATTAAAGATGAGAACAGATACTATACTTTGATCCCAGCCCGATGGCCATGGAGTGAAGAAAAGCCTAAGATGAATAGCAATGGCTGCTCGGTCAATAAATGCCAAATGTTTCCTTATAAGGAAACGGCTAGTATTATAATTATTACTTTCATAAGAAATACGTTGAAAATCAGGAAGTTAAACTTCATGAGTGGACAAGAATTAATGAAACACTTATTTTCATAAAAAGTTTCCAAAGTTGAGTGATTTTCCTTGGATCTTCACTCAGCTACCAGTTTTGTTAAGCCTCTAATCCTTCGCCTACGTTCATGTAATTTGCAACTCAAGTCACTGATAGATCGACTAATATATTTTACAGAATCTTTCTGTCTCGTGGCTGCCAAGAAAATTTGGAAAATGGGAAAACAAAGTAGCCTTCCTGGGAGTCACCGTCGTATAAAAGAAGACTTGCATTAGGCAACGATTTAAGCGCAGTACTAGATTGGCGGTTAGGTCTCATCTTTTTACAATCCAAATGGCCATATGTAACCATGAGTTTTGTGCTAACAATTTCTTTTAACGCGCTTCTCGCATTAGAAACACTTCCTTCTTTCCAGTTAACTTTGAAATATTAATTTAATATCAGTCGTTATCTTCTGTTTTCTTAATTCCTGTTCTTTTATTCTTCTTTCTCATTAATAATGTTTACTTTTTCTCATATTCTCTTCCACTCAGTAACCACTTGCGGCTTAGTGGCTTTCTTTCCTTGATTGGCGCAAGATTAAAAAAATGATTGCAATTAATAGGGAGGGCTGGTGTTCACCACCGTTAACGTGCAATGATCCTAGTGAATGGGAATTTTTTTTTTATGCTCGACCATGTGTTCATCACAAGGACCTAACTACGTATCAAATCCTACCACCGCAGAGAGCTGTGTATATACATGAAAATTTACTTTCAAGTTGGATGCAAATATTTATCACGTAGTGTCGAAATTATTATGATGCAAGGTGTAAATCATTACCGTTTAAAATATGAAGATCTTTATTGTGTAAATTAAAAAGTGATCGTCACTTTGGGTGAAAATCATTATATCGTAAGATTGAAATCCTTATCTCACCGGAAGTGGATTATTATATAGTTGGGTAAAAAGGAAAATTTAAAAATATTAAGGGGAAAAATCCTTCTATACGATGATTTTGCTGTGACGTGTCCATCAATATTAGTTACGTTGAATACCCTTATCAAGTAAGGTGAAAAACTATTTTTCGGTAAGACTTAATCAATTATTACGTCAGATAAAAATCATAATCAGTTAAGTTGAAGGTCATTATCATATAAGAATATTAAGTATTACGTAAAGTGAAAATATTTATCACGTCAGGAGATAATCATTTTAATGTATAGTCAAGATATCTAACATGTCAGGAAAAATATTTATTACATACAGGGAAAGTATTTATCATCCTCTAAGATAATATTACGTAAGGTATTCTTTGCGTCAGGATAAAAGTTTTCAAAGGTCAAGAGAAAATATTTATCACGTCAAGAAAAATGTATATCATGTAAAAATGGTTATCATGTCAGGAGTAAAACTTTATTACGTAAAAAAAAAAAATCACGTAAAAAAAAATCTTTATCACGTCAGGAGAAAATCTTTATCACGTCAGGAGAAAATATTAATCACGGGAAGTGAAAATATTTAAACATGACAGAAGAAAATGATGATTACGTAAGGTGGAACTTTTTATCATGTCATTATAAAAACTTTACCGCGTAATGTGAAAATACTTATGACGTCAAGAGAAAATTTCTATCATATAAATTGAAAATTTTTACCACGTGAAAGGAAACGATCAAGTAAGGTCCAAATATTTATCACGTCAAGAGAAAATATTTATCACGTCAAGAGAAAATGATTAACACTTAAGTTATACGTGATATAGTGTCATAAAATATTTACCACGTAATATGAAAATATCTATCACATCAGGTGAAAATGTTTATCAATTAAATTTAAAACTATTATTGCGTAAAAGGAAAATCTTTATCACGTAAGGTGAAAATATTTTTTGTCATAGAAAAGGAATATCACGTAAGGTGTAAATCTTTATCGCGGCAGGAGAAAATTTTTCTAAGCCCAAATCAAAATATTTAATCAAAGAAAATATTTATCACCTATGATGACAATAATTATCATGTTATAAGATAATATCCCGTAATGTAAACATATTTATTACGTCAGTAGAAAAACATTATTATATAATGTAAAAATATTTATCACTAGTCAAGAAACTGCTCTTCGTGCGGACTTTAGGCTAGCTCTTGCGGAGGGCTTTTAGGAATTCGACCTTTAACCTCTAGCCTTTTATCTTCAGCGTTATATGTACGTAAAAGGCATAAGAATTTAGAAATAATAAAATTAATTTATCTTTATTCGACACCTTAATTCGGCACAATCTTTCTTCGTATACGCAACCGATGAGCCTAGTTTACATTTATTTCGCGCGCAATTCTTCTTTCAAAAATCACCATTCTTTATGATTCCTTCCCATATAGTCACTCTTAAAAGACATTGCGAAACCTGAACTCTGCAGTATTTCGAATACGTCACTGTATGCGTGCTAGGAAAAGAAAAAAGGGAAAAAAATATCATATGAGTAACGTACTTTGCCCCGCTTAATTTTTAATTACGGTTTAATAAGATTAATAATATCAATTGTAATTGCGACGAAAAGCAAAATCATATTAGCTCCTTAATAAAGAATTGATTTTTAAACCTTTCATTCTGTTCGATATCCAAATTTAACTTTAAATGAGTTATTTATTTAATTTTTAATCGCGTGTAACTACAGAAGTTACTACCTGTTGTGTTGTTTAAGTGTATTAAATTACAAGAGGGGGAAAGATGAGAAGATGAAATCTTTAACTGTTTGTTTTGACGTCCAAACTCGTTAACGTGTAAAATTTAAAACCTTGCCCTCCTCGTTCATGCTCCGTTTTTATAGCGAAGGCAGATGTCATTATTTAACAAGGGAGGTAACCGTGGTTTACTCCACATCCTCCATTTATTTTTAAAGTCCTTTCAATATAAAAGTCTATAAGGAGATCGAACCTTGCCATAATATCTGGTGTAAACTGACGGGCAGGTGCCATTGGCAATTGGCTTTTCAATTTTAGTCATTTAGATTTGGCGTTGATCTTCTGACAATTTATCTGGCTTTGGTTTCTCCGAGTAACTGACATCCGAAACATTGATTTACGCTGTAGTCTATTCGAAGTTTGTGCGTGAGTACATTTTGTTGATGATGGCTGTTCAATCCTTCGCCTTAGGTGTAAGGTATTTAGTCGTTGAATTCGAACAGAACTTGGTGAAGAAGGTTTTACAACGACATCTGGAGAAGTTTTTTTTTTATATTTTCTTTTTCAAAACGCTGTAACTTTTCCTAGACATTTTCTTCATAGGAAGTGGCAAGCGTCGTGGAATTACTATAGACATTGGTCGTGCAGCCATTTTTTTATAATATTTTATATATATATATATATATATATATATATATATATATATATATATATATATATATATATTCTGGTGTCTACAAATGCTTGTGAAAAAGTTCTGGAAATTCTTTTCTGTATTTATGGTTTTCATTTTTATAGAATTCACCCTCCTTAGTAGGTTAATAACTTTTATTGCTGGTACCCCCAGTAATGGTTCCCTCAAGTTTTTAATAGAAAACAAATCCTACCCAGACTTTGCTTTTAAAAATTCTAATAAAACTTTAAAAAACGACCGATAACTTTTCTATGGTGGTAACTATACAGTCGTTTGTTACATTTTTAATATTTGGGGAGTGTTTTCGAAAATAACTGCTGATGACTACCATTACATCTGCTCCAGTATTCAATTTGAAATTAATATATTTATTACATAGCTTTGAGGTAACTTTAACTTCAATTTGGCAGGCTTCTTCTTTGACGCCGCTAATTCTATCGTTAGTAGTAATAGACCCAAAGACGCAGTGTAGTTCTTCCTCTCTCATTTCGCGAATTTTAGACTTGCCACTCTTACACTTTTTTTGCATAATGTCCTTTTCTTGAACACTTTCGGCAAACTGCATCTTTGGCTGAACAGCTTCTTTAAGTGCTAGATGGAACATTGCCACGGCGTTTATTCATTTGTAATTACTTTATGCCCTACTCTATCTTGAGACTTCTTTTTCTATTTCTTTGATATTACTCTGCTAACATTTGATTCTGTTGTATTTGTGCCTAAAGAAATATTATGAGTTTGTTGCTTGAATGTTTCATAGGATCTGCCTATGTCTAGACATTTGTCTAAGGTAAGCCTTTTATCCTTTAAAAACTTTTCCCCTGACTCTATCAACTTTAACCGTTACAAATATTTGGTCTCAAATATTTTCCCAAATTTGCAGACTTTTGCTAACTGCCGGATATGAAATATTGTAAGTTTCGTACGCTTCATGGGTTTCTCCAAGAAAGAAAATCTTCGAATTTCGTTATTGCTTCTTCCAAATTTTCTTCTCTTCATTATCGAATTTAAATGCTTTGTAAATGCGTCTTTTCCTATTACACTGGTCAACAATTTTAAAAAAAAATGGTGTCCAGGTACTAAATAAAGTTTTTTTAGCTAATTTGAAGGCGCTAAATCTGAAAATGACTCTGTTTTTCTTGGTTAACTACCAGTTCTTCTGTACAGAAATGCCTCATTTTTGAAAGAAAATCATTTTTCATTTGTTTTCTGTGTTTATGATATTGACCAATGGCAATATTTCTCAGAAGAAAATCGCAGAAACCTCTCAGTTCTTATTTAAACTAACAAATATTAGTCTGCTTATTGAGAAATACTATTTTTACAACAAAAATCAGACCCTAAGTTTTTAAAATCTAACACCATTGAATATACCAATACCAACAAGTATTTGCATCAAATCATTTAATAAACTAACAGAAGAAATAAAACCTTTGTGAACATAATAACTATGGTAAATATTTTCTCTTTCTTGATTGCCTGTCGTGTTCAATGTTATTTAAGTCCCTTTTGATAGTCCAGCAGTATCAAGTACAATGGAATAGGTGCATTCAATTGGGATGGCTTTAGTTGGAATTTCTCTTCAACTGTGAAAAAAGCTGTCAATGTGCTTGGTTTCCTTCCGTAGTGAAGAGATAAAAGTGATGGGATAAATTTATGAATATCCAACAGAAGATTTTAGGGTTTCAGTTTTTTGATGTCATCTTAATTATCAGGTTTACTAAAGTGTATTACTGATAAACTTTAACAGATAATTTGAATTTTACCGATAAATTGGAAAAATTCGGTAATTCTGTTTTTTGATTCAAAAACAATTTTTATATATAGAAATAGTTTATTTCGAGTGGCTGGCATAAATTACTCGGCTTACCTGAAAATTGAAAATTTCTACGAGCTTTATTAACTAAATCTTTCCATCAGCCAAAATCATAAATTGATCTTTTTTCCAAAATTTAACAATTTCGGTACAATAAAAATGGTAGCTAACTATGAAAAACTAAGGTCATATTCGAAATCGGCATCATCAAATTAGCTAAAAACGTGTTTTGTTTCTTTGTACCAAAAATCGTGTTGACCAGTGTTATTCACAAAAAACCGGATGTTTGTACTATCAAGTTATTTGTTGAGTCGACTGGTTTTTGAATAATTTTGAAAAAATCATCAATTCAGCTAAACATCTTTTTTTAACAAAGAGAACAAATTTGTTTTTTCTTTTTACTTTATAAACTGTTCTTATTTTCAATGTAAAGGCATTTTTTATGAGGCAAAAAAAAAATGACTTTATTTACTTTTTTTTGTAATTTTAATTTTTTTCTTTAGTTCGCTTGTATATTCCAGTGCCTTTTTTTTTTTTTTTTTTTTTTCGTGATAACGTTTTTTCTTTCTTTCGGACACTACGCGGCGTAACTTCTTGACACCATGCCGCATAATTTAAGTGTATTAAATTACAGGATATGGGCGGGGAAGAGAAGATGAAGACTTTCATTGTTAATATTTAACAAACCCCTTCCACGGGGATGTATGTAGCACAAGGCCGAGTTTAACGTGGGTCCTCCGAGCCCGTAGGCTTGGCCAAAAATATTCACTTAGAACCCGCATAAACGGGTTCAGGGACTGTCTACCTCCACGGACGAAACTTTACCTTTCGGTAAAGTCTCGTCTTGGTTCCTCTCTGCTTCAGGCAGAGAGTTCGAGTGTAACGAACAGTTTATATCAGTTTATATCATTGTTCCCGAAAGACTTTCACTGTTTCTTTTGACGTCCAAACGCGTAGAATTTAAAATCTTCCTTTCTCATTAAATGCTCCGTTTTTATAGCGAAGGCAGATACCATTTCTTAACAAGGGAGGTAACCGTGGATCTCTTCACACCTGTTACTTCAGGTTGTTTATGATTGATCGTCATTGAAAAACGGACGGACGGACGGACGGACACAAGTACGCTGCTCTTTATTATTATAGATGTTTAGTGAAGATCATTATCACGCCAGGAGAAAATCTTTACCACGTAATGTGAAACTAATGATAATACCATGAAAAAATATTCATCATGTCAAGTGAAAATCTTTATCACATCAGGAGCAAATCTGTCAAAGTCAAAGTCAAATTATGTAACATGACAGGAGAAAACGTTATCCCGTAAGGTGACAGTATTTATAAGATCTTTATTCCATACGTCAACCTATAAAGCGAGACAATTCTGATAGAATTGGAGACCCTACCGGGATTCAGCATTGGCGGCCACAATTTTCACAGCATAAGATACGCAGATGACACAGTACTTATAGCAAACGCGGAAAAGAAATTACAAAATCTCCTACAGAAGGTAGCGACAGAGAGTGAGAAGAAAGGATTAAGTATAAACTACAAGAAGACAGAATGCACGGTCATCAGTAAAAGGAAGAGCCCGAAATGCGATTTGCAGATCGGGAACACTAGAATTAAGCAGACGCCGAAGTTTAAATATCTGGGAAGCTTCTTGACAGAGAACGGTAAGTGCGACACTGAGATCCGTAGACGTATTGGGATGGCTAAGGACACATTCCATAAGCTGGGCAGAGTATTACGAGGCAGGAGGATTTCTTTGGAAACGATGTAAAGAATACTGAGCTGTTACGTGACATCTTTTCTTCTTTACGGCAGTGAATGTTGGACGATTTCCTGAAAGATGAAGAAGAGAATCGAGGTGACGGAAATGTGGTTCTACAGAAGGATGCTGAGGATATCATGGGCCGATCGTGTTAGCAACGATGTGGTCTTAGAGAGGATGCAAACAAGGAGGAGGCTTATACTTTACATCAGGATGAGGCAGGTGAGGTTCCTGTGGCACATAATGAGGAAGGAGAGCCTGGAGAATCTGATACTCACGGGTCGAATAGAGGGAGGGAGAGACAAGGGAAAACAAGACATGACATTCCTAGCGGACTTAAGCAAGTTGATGAAAGAACGTGGTCTGGGTGAGGAAGCAGAGGGAAGGAACTTGTTGAGAGCTGCAAGGGATAGAAGGTGGAGAGCCATGATCGCCTACATCCTGAAAGGATATGGCACATAGAAAGAAAAAAGATTCAATTAGAAGAAAATATTTATTACGCGAAAAAACTTATCACGTCTGGTGTAAGTCTTTATCACGTCTGGAGAAAGTCTTTAACACGTCTGGAGAAAGTCTTTATCAGGTCTGGAGAGAATCTTTGTCACGTCTGGAGAGAATCTTTATCATGTCAAATGAAAATATTTATCATGGCACGTGGAAATATACATCGTGTCGGGTGAAAATGATTATTACGTAAAGTGAAAATACTTATCGTGTCAGGATAAAATTCTTATCAAATCAGGGGAAAATCTTTATCATGTTAGAAGACAATATTTATCAGGTAAGATGAAAATTTTTATAATGTAAGGTGAAAGGTATTTATCACGTAAGGAGAAAATCCTTACTATGCAATTTGAAACTTTATCACATTAGATAAAAACATTATTACAAGAAAAAAATTATAAGGTGAAAAACATTATCAGATAAAGTCTAATTGTTTATCACTGATGTTTATTATTATCATAAAACAAGCCCCACGTTCAATAACCCTTTGAGCCCTGATTTCCGCTTTACCGGTGATAGAGAAAAATGGTGCAATGCCCAGCTACCGGTTGAACGGTGGGTAAACACTTGTAACTATTTTTATATCTACCGTGAAACATTACACACCAATTATTTGCGAATTTTGACCGAGGAGCTCAGGCAGAAGGTTTAAAATTGTTCAGGATAGCAGGGCTGAAAGTTTTAAAATCCTTATCAGGTGGAATTCTGTTTGAGTAAGATGCAAATAATTTTCAGTTAAGTTAATCATGGTAATGATTTTCAACTAAGATAAACATATCTTTCCTGTCAAATGAAAACTTGACAAATTAATAAGAAACCTATATAAGGAGAGACGATCATTATTAGGCGATGGAATTATTTATCACCTAATATGAAAATTATTATAATATAACAAGAAGATAATCTTGAAAATCGTGGCAGTAATCATTTCTCGCATTCTTTCGAACATAACGTAATAATTTTTGGAAGTTTTCCTGGCTATAACTATTGATATAACCTCATCACCACACACAGGAGGAGGTCTGCTGATGTCTTGCTGTTAAATTTCAAATAACTTTAGCAGAATTTAATTTAACGAATAATGGACTGCGTAAAGTTGTCTTTGTTAAAATCTGAATGTTTGTTTCTTACTTGTTACACGAATTACAGACATTGTGTTGAATGGTGTAAATTATAAAGATTTCTCGTTTAAAACCGACGGTTAAATTAATACATTATAAGTTGGATTATAGCTTCATTTAGAGGAAATTGTGTTGAAGAATATCAACCAGAAAACTATGAAGATTTTTTAGAATGTTCCGTGAAGTCGAATAGGATAATGAGCGTATTTCCAATCACTGCAGGGTGTTGATGTTTGTTGATCAATTTTAAAAAAAATTAGGTATAACTGGCTAAACTTGAAGTATCTACAATAAGAAAAGGGGAAAGAAATGAAAAAACTGTTACTAACGTACTGTAAAAAAAAATAAAAATAAAAAAAATAAAAATAATGATACAACGAGTTATTTTCCGAACGCTGTGTAGCCATAGTTTATCAAAACTTAGACATTTCCAGAACCCTGGGCGATCACACAGTGAAGGCTAAATTTTACAGGATTTTTTTTAAGCATATCACCGTGCCGCCAGCACGCAAGCGATTACAGAGATTGAGAGCAAGAGTAAAGAGGCGTGCTTGAGGAAAGGATATAAGAGAAGGACGGGGATAAAGACCAAGGCATCACATGTCGATTGACATTACATTTGAATATTTGAAGATTATAGTTATCAGTGAAGCAAGTAAGAGGAAGGGAGTTCCACTGTCGGGAAGTGCGGGTAAATAAGCTGTTGAAATATAAGAGACGGTTACATTTAACAGTTTTGACACTAAAAGGATGGGTCCGATATACCAATCTAGTAGAATGCTTAAATGTATTCAGTGAATTATGTGTGTTGCAATGGAAATCGGCTCGGAACGAGAACTCGGAGATCCGAGTTCGAATTCAAGTCGGGTTCGTTACATTCACTTACGCGCAAATACCGTTGGGAAAGGTATGAATCTAGCTGTTCTCTCCCTCAGGTATGGGTTGAATAGCAGGATTCTATAGCCTTGCTTGGCAACCAGTCTTCCGTGGGAAAAAACGGCTGGCTATTGCGGGGAAATCGACTTCCTAGTAAGTCACGAATCAAAAGAGACATGATCGCCGAAGCCTGTACGTATTACGTATGGCACTTAACTGACTGAATTGACACTATTTACATTCTTCGGACTATTGTCCTCATCTTTGTCACCGTATTTATTACAACGTTTCGGCCGTTGTACCCTCCGACCATATTCAGGTGGTTGGAATGTCGAACATAACCCTTTATTTCGCTCACTGGGGTAGACTGTTCTAGTTCAACGTGTCAGGTCAGTTATCAGTTATCTGTTAATTCCCCTCTCCAAGTTCTAAACAGTCTTAACCGCGTATTGAACTCACACACTTTGGGTCTTGTCACTGGATCTAACTAACGCCTTTATCCACTGTGCCATGTGTCCTTGAGACAATAGACCGAATAAAATAGTGTACATATCACCTCATCTAAAAAATATAGACAGATACTGAAAGGCCGAAACGTTGTAATAAATATAGCGACAAAGATGAGGACAATAGTGCGAATAATGTAAATAGTGTACATAATACCTCATCTCAGAAATATAGACAGATACTGAAAGGCCGAAAGGTTGTAATAAATATAGCGACAAAGTTGAGAACAATATTCCGAATAATGTAAATAGTGTACATAACGCCTCATCTCAAAAATATAGACAGATACTGAAAGGCCGAAACGTTGTGATAAATATGGAGACAAAGATGAGGACAATAATCCTAATAATGTCAATAATGTGCATAATACCTCATCTCAGTGACAGTGATTGAATTGAATTCACATAAATTAAGAATAGACGGTTACTGAATGAGGTTGTTGCAAGAGTTTTAAGGGAAGAAGTAAAAGTGTATATTACAGTTTGACTATTCTTTATCGGAAATTACCAAATCCGAAAACCTCCAAAATTCGGAAGTTTTCTAGATACTCACATTACTTGCCAGAAATAGTAAATTTTAGAAAGCACTGGAAAGGCCACTAGATGATGTACGGCTGTTGTAAATGGCCTCATTTGCACTAGGTGTGGTTCTCCAGCCCAGCTACATAGCCTAAGTTGACGTTAGTTTTTGTTTTTTTTTGTTTGTAAGCGATCTTCACAGCAACACCTTCGATCGAGGATTACTTACCAGGTGTTTTCTGCTCATTAAAGATATTATTCAAAATGTCAAAAATCTTGCATTTATATATTTTTTGTAATATGTTTTGTTTTTTGTACACGTACAGAAAGTACAAACATTATTTTTGCATGAAATCTTAATTTCACCGCTTAAAATCCGGGTGTACCTTACATGACTAACGTCAATACCTGTAACTGTATATACACAAGATTTATTACATTTTATATGCAACTGTCTTTAGGGTATATGTAAAGGGTGTTTCATTAAGACGGATTATATATAACGGTGTTTCATTAAGACGGATCAAAGTCAGCAGTAAATAAATCAATGTTATTAGGGAATTTTTTTTTATTTCTCTATTAGATCATGTTATTTAAGTCATGGCAATATGTGAAAAATAATATCACCTAAATGTCCGCTAAATCTGAAAGAAAAAGAAAAAAATCATTACAGGCTTAAACTTAATTCACATTTATATTGGTCCAAGTTATTGGAACACCCCTTATCTATCTATCTATCTATCTATCTATCTATCTATCTATCTATCTATCTATCTATCTCTCTCTCTCTCTATATATATATATATATATATATATATATATATATATTCAGAGAGAGATAGAAATAGAGACAGACTCTTTAAAATCTGTCTCGTTCGGCGTATGACGATAAACTACATCTCGCACCAACGCCTGGGATCGGGAGATTTTGAGGAACGTGGAATGTTGCCTTCAAGTCCATTCTAACTCGGGGTGGTAGCACCTGTAAGGGTCCCATCTATGGGCAAATAGTGAAAGCCTACACAAAAGTCACCAGTACATTCTATAATTACCAACAATATATTTTATGATCTACAATATATATATATATATATATATATATATATATATATAAATAAACGCCGAATGTATAACATTATGTCAGAAATAATAGGAAAAATTGCTTCAGTGCACGAGAATGTGGCCGAAAATCCAGACACCTCTATTCGTCATCGCGCTCAGGACCTTCTTCATATCAATTTTACATCGTTTCCAATTTCACTCTCGGTTGGTTGATTATGTTGACCAAAGAACCGACAAGTGTGCAAAATGGATTTCTGTTTGAACGTCCATTTTTGTAAAAGGTTTCGATAATTTTGACAGGTTGTTTGATTGTTAATCTTTCTATGGTTGAAATTGCCAAAGACTTAAGTTATTAAATCTGAAAGAAAAAAAAATCATTAGAGGGTTAAACTTAATTCACATTTAAAATCGGTCCAAGTAATTGGAACACCCTCTCTGTATATATATAATTGTGCATTTGGGGCCCCTCGAGGTGGTGTAATGGTTAACAGGCTTGTCTCGCGAGAACAATTACGGCTGAGTAGTGAGTTCGTTCATCACTGGGTGCCCCTTACTTTCGGCCGTGTGCCACATTCAAGCTATGCTTGGAAAATTACTATTATTGTGCATTTGGGCAGCAATCCATCTTTTTATACAAGTTTCATTAAAGACGACTGGCAAGGTAATGTGATTAAGTTTTTTTTTATAATTTAATCTTTCTTGTTTTCGTATAAATGTTTTATTTTCTGGATATAAAGTGGGCAAACATTGTCCAAATGTTGTGTATATCTCAGCGTTTTCGGTTATTAGCCATTATCTTTACGAACAATTTTTTCCAATTGCACTACTGAAACGTTGTGTGATTGTTAATCTTTCCATGGTTGAAATTAACAAAGACTTAAATCTGAAGGAAATAGAAAAAAATCTTTAGGCGCTTAAACTTAATTCACATTTAAATTTGGTCCAAGTTATTAGAACATCTTTTATAAGCTGTGTTATGAAATGAAAATATTAAATAATTAATATGTTATGAAATTAAATGTCCTGTATTCAAAAATCTGAACAAAATTGAAAACCGAAGCACTTTCGGTTCACAGGATTTTCGGATAAAGGATTTTCCACCTGTATAAGTTTATTTAGGTAGATAACAGTTGATTGAGACTTAAGGGGTTAAGTTCATAATGTTAGGGGATGCATCCTTTCGACTGACTGTTCCATAATATAATAGCTCTAAGGAAGAATTTGCTAGAGCCAAAATTCCTTCTTACGAATGAAACAGGAAGAGACAGCTTGAATCTTGGTTTTGAACGTTTTGACTGCTGGAAGAAAGGACGGTAGCCAAAATATTGACTTCTCACCTGAAATCTACAAGTTATTGGTAATTATAATATATGGTGTCTCCTTATATGGAAATATACGACATCCATTGACAGAGAAGTATTTGCTAATCAAATTACGCTTTTTTATTAACTCTCTGGTGATAGGGCGGAAATCAATGTGCAATATCTGTTCCCATCATCTCTCATGGATGGTTCGTTACATGGGAACATATGGCATTCATTGACTGGGTATCCAGTGTTACTTTCTGCTGAAATTGATAAAAATAGTTCTCTTAAAACAAATAGCTGTTAATGCTCTTCCCAAGTATTGGCAACGGTTTCCTTCCTAATCTTTTGTTTGAAGTAGTGTGGAGCGTCAACACTTTATGTTATTATTTTCTATTCGCGTGACATGCGATATCCTCAAGTGATGTGGTCTTCATTGTTAAATTTCTTTGTTTGTGATTGTCTAGCGCCAGTCCACGAGGTTCGATAAAAGATGGTTTCGGCTAAGATGTACTGAGTTACTTCGCCCGGTTGTATAAAGCTAAGTTTTTAGATATTTCTGAACTAATCTAGTGCCATGCATGACATGAAAGTTTGGATTTGACGTGGCTATTTAAGAACATGAGCTAGATAGATAGATAGATAGATAGATAGATAGATAATGAACAGTGAGATAGATATGAAGAGAATTAGATAGATAGATAGATAGATATGAAAAATGAGACAGATATGAAAAGAATTAGATAGATAGATAGATAGATGTGAATAGGATCAGATGGATAGATGTGAATAGAATCAGATAGATAGATAGATAGATAGATAGATAGATAGACAGATAGATATGAACATAGACTGAGATAGATATGAACAGTAAGATATATATGAACAGCATTGGATAGATAGATAAATATGAACATAGATATAAACAAACAAACAAATAGATAGATAGATAGATAGATATAAAGATAATTAGATAGATAGTAGCAGAATTAGATATGAACATACTGAGATACATAGATAAATAAATATGTACATAGATAGATATGAACAAACATATTCGTATGAATAGAATATGTATTCTTTGTAAGAAGTCATTTTTTAGATCAGGGTTTGTGTTTTACAGGTTATTGTTTTACGGCATATCAACCTCAATAGGTTATTTAATGCCGACAAGGTTTTTATTGCTGATAAAATTCTTTTAAAAAAATGTATTGCTGGTAATATTTTTCTTCAAAAATGTATTGCTGGTAATATTTTTTACAAAAATGTATAGCTGGTATTAAAACCTATTTTGCATTATCATAGTATTTTGACCCCAGTTTGGAGGTTAACTATTTGCCAATAGCTGGGATCCTAACAGGTGCTACCACCACAGGTCAAGGTGAACCTCGGAACACCAGCAATTAAGAGGTGGTTTCACGCTCATTAAAGACTCCTGATCAGAGGCCTTGCTGTTGGGTGTAGTTTATCGTCATACCCAGGACGCGAATGTAGTTTACTGTCATACCCAGGACGCGGATGTATTTTATCGTCATACCCAGGACGAACAAGGTAGCTCCATTTCCGATATGAAACCAATTATCGATTTTATAATTTTTCTTTTCAGGCATTGCAGGAGCATTGTCGATCTACACCAGTTTTAAAATAAATCTAAACACAGAATACATTGGCGCAACACACTCTTTGTATAAACATTCCCTTTTCCTCATATGGTCTTGAGGTTAAATTAAGCTGAGAATACGCTATCTGTTTGTTCACGCCTGTGCGCATGTGCATAAAACACCTCTTGCAATCGATTTTCCACACAGAATTAAATTACAAGTTTGCAGCTAAAGTTTCATTCTATCCATGGAAATATCGATTTTTATAACTCATTTGTTGATTCTCAGACAGAAAATATAAGCGAAAAGTGCACAAACAATTCTTTCGAGATCAATAAGTGTCAATTACCTGTTTTTCCCTGTTCTCTAACAAGACAAATAATTACTCAACTCAAAGAAAACAGTTCCCAACTATGAAAGGCAGTGATTTCACATTAGCACCTAAAATTAATTACATCTTTTTGCAATAGAATATAATCCAAATTTCCAAACAATCTCTTTCATCTAATATGTAAAGCTAAAAAACTCTGTTGGTGCGTTCGTATGAAATATATTACATATTGCACACACACACACACACACACACATATATATATATATATATATATGTGTGTGTGTGTATGTGTGTGTATGCGAATATATGTATGTATGTGAATATATTACATATTGCATATGTGTGCATGAGAATATATTACATAACACCGTAGCAGAAAGTTACTGATACATCCTAACGAGTGGACGGACATGTCCGTCTAAAAAACTCTGGAGTCGTGATGCCGAAGGTAACCGTTGTGATGTCTCCCCCTCTAATGAGGCTATTATGGACTCTTCCACTTACTATAAAGTTAGTAGGAAAAGTAGGACTTGGGGGAACTGTGATATAGACTGTTCTACTGAGGCTGTTTGCAGCTCCTGTCGAACTCGCTGCTTTTGGCAAGCAGGAAGCCGGACGTGTCTGTGCCGAAGGGCAGAGTTTCGTCCGGGGAGGTAGACAGACATGAACCAGTTTATGCGGTTTCTGAGGGGATTTTTTGGCCAAACCTACGGGATCGGATGACCCACGTTAAACTCGGCCTTTTGGCACATATATCCCTCGTGGATTGGGGCTGTTTAATATTACCAGTGATATAGACTGAACGCCGGTCAACCGATACACACTCCCAAGTCGTGTATCACACTTCTGTTGATTAGCAGTAAAATCGACCTTGCTAATCGAACGATCCTCTGTGGCTCAATTGGTTAAGGTACGTCAGGCTATATGACGGTTCCGTATAGGATACACATTCGGAGGACGAATATTTTCTATGAAAAGAGTATAAACATAAAAATGTCTTTAAATAATTGTCGGACTTTGTCCAGTTCATAATATATATATATATATATATATATATATATATATATATATATATATATATATATATATATATATATATATATATACGTGTGTGTGTGTGTGAAAATATTGTAGAAAATAGGAAAGAAACTGGTTTGGTAAATAATCCAAAGTTCCTTAGTATTTTTGTAATTATTTTTAAAAAATAGTGCTCTATACGAAAGTAGAGCATAAATATAATTATTTATTTAAAAATATGATTCCAACTCGCTACATAAGAGGTCTCATGTTTCAAAACAAGAGCCGAAAACTTCAAATTAATATGTGAATTAACTTGAGTTAAAGTAGGCTCTGTTCCATCTTCAAGCAAAATTTTTTTGGGAATGACTTATTTCTGAAATTTACGAGTTTTAATCGTATGGTCAGAATTGAAATCAAAAATTTCCATGATAACATCAAGGGCGGATTGTTTAGAATCGGCAGGGGTGGGGTGTTAATAATTTGTATCAGTATAGAGTTACTTTCATAGATGCCGGGTCACGGTAAGGTGGGTGTGGCTAAATTTACGACGGAGGAAGTTTTCGCATAGTCTGGCTTGAGCGTCTACGGAGATTTATTTATTTATTTTTATTTTATTCTTTTATTATATCTCTTTATGAAAGGGATTTGTGTATATGAAAAGGCCGTAACGTTTGTTATTTGACGACTTCATAAAGGGTTATCAATTTTTGTAGGGTATTAAAACTATGTATATGGGCTATGGATTTTAAAATTTATTTTATTGTATGCGTGTTTTTAGCTAGTTATTCAGAGCGTAAGTTCGGTTGTGTCGGCAGAAAACCGTTAATTCTTGCCTGTTGTTTAATAGGTTTTTATTGTTTAGAAGCTTAATAATGTGTAGTTTCTCATGGAGGCACAAAGGGCATGGGTCATCCCATGTTTTGCAAGTTCTAGTCCTGTTAATGATTTTCCATTTTACTTTAGGTGTCCTATTTTTTTCTTTCAGGTGCCAAAAATATTTAGATAGAGAGGTCTGATGTCTAAAGTTTATGTTGTTGAAGGAGCATTTATGCTGCCTCCATCTGGTTTTAAAGGCATTTTTCGTGGACCCAATGTATATCATATTATTGTTAGGGTTCTCCGTGGATGATATAGTGCATTGGTATACCACAGATTTGATGCAGCACTTATTTTCTAATGGGCAGTCTACCGGGTTTCTACAATCGCATAATTTTTCCCTATCATTATCTGATTTAAGTGTAGAGTTATTAAAACTATTCAGGTAAGGGGGTTTGTTCAGGATATTATTATTGTGTCTTCTTATTATACCTTCTAGATTTTCAGTGCAGCTGTAACTCAATTTTAGTGTGTTCTTATTGAATATATTACTAAGCCTACTTTTGGTGGGAAAGTGTTTATCGATTAGAGCTAAGAACTTCTGTCCTAGTTTAATACTAACCATTTGGTTGAACGGAGGTGTATACCAAATGATGTTTCTTTTCCTGTTTTTTTTTCTTTTGGTTATTGCAATTGTCCCTATATTTAATGTTAGCATTTTTATAGCCACTACTTTTTAGGGCAGTGTTATAGAAGTCATTATGTTGGTGGAATATTACTTTGTTAGCGGAGTTACTGCTAATTCTATTTTCTATTGATGTGGGTATATGTTTAATTGTGGATGGAGGGTGGTTTGACTTCGGGTGTATATGTAAGGGGTTAGCATTTGGTTTTCTATAAGGTTGCTACATGTTGCTCGGTAAGTCTAGGGTTACGTCGAGGAAGTTTACCTTTTTCAATTTAGAAGAGACTGTTATCTTTAAGTTAAGTTTTTTAAATTCACTAAATATAATTTTACGGATCTTCTCTATCTTAAAGCTAGTGGAACTCCTCACCACCATGAGTCGGTCATCTCTATACAGTCCGATGTCCTGGATATCAATCTCGCGGTGTGCTGTTAGGTTGTACAATATTAAAAGACCAACCAAGTCAGAAGACTCTGCAGAGTCTAGTGATCCCATTGTGATGTCAAACAGGTCGTTATTGTTTTTTTTTATCCATTGCTCCCCATTATGAATGAGGACGGATTTTTTTGCGCTGAGGATTATGTCGATTTCTTCCTTTGTCACGTTAGAATATACAGCAGCAAAGTCCAGGGCAGTCGTAAAAAGATCCTTCGAAATTGATGGGTAGTAGTCCACGATATCGAACTGTAGTAAGGTGCAATTTGTTTTATTTGTTTATATTATTTATCTGTTATCGAAGTTATCGAAGTTATCGAAGTTTACGGCTTTAAAAGTAAAAGAGTCGCACCATTCAACAAACAACTAAACGACAAACAAACAACTATATTCAACAAACAACTATACGAATTTGAAAAAGACCTACTCAACATAATCAACAACATCTCCTTTCAAAATAAGAAAAAACACTTCCAAAAACAGCTAGACCAAATAGTTAAAAGCATTAATGATTGTGACAAAATATTAGTTAAGTGGGACGTTTTGTCCCACTTAACTAATATTTTCGGCAACTTCTACAAATTGGCTGTTGATGACTACAAAAACTTAATTAAAAAAAACTTAACAAGGACTTATAAAAAAGCTTGCAACAACAACATAAACATGGTTTACAGCATAAACAGAGCAAGTAAAAAAATAACTGTTAAATTTAAAATTAGCGATAGAGTAGGCAAACTTGCAGAAAAGGAATGTTACGTAACCCTTAAGGACCATAAGCCTGACTTTCTGGAAAACCCGACCACTATGATAATTAACCCTACCCGACCCGATATAGGAAAGATCAGCAAAAGGATCCTCGAAAAAATTACTTACCAAATAAAAAAACAACTCAAATTAAAATTATGGATCAATACTAAAGATGTCATCAATTGGTTCAACAATATTGATGATAAAACAAATTGCACCTTACTACAGTTCGATATCGTGGACTACTACCCATCAATTTCGAAGGATCTTTTTACGACTGCCCTGGACTTTGCTGCTGTATATTCTAACGTGACAAAGGAAGAAATCGACATAATCCTCAGCGCAAAAAAATCCGTCCTCATTCATAATGGGGAGCAATGGATAAAAAAAAACAATAACGACCTGTTTGACATCACAATGGGATCACTAGACTCTGCAGAGTCTTCTGACTTGGTTGGTCTTTTAATATTGTACAACCTAACAGCACACCGCGAGATTGATATCCAGGACATCGGACTGTATAGAGATGACCGACTCATGGTGGTGAGGAGTTCCACTAGCTTTAAGATAGAGAAGATCCGTAAAATTATATTTAGTGAATTTAAAAAACTTAACTTAAAGATAACAGTCTCTTCTAAATTGAAAAAGGTAAACTTCCTCGACGTAACCCTAGACTTACCGAGCAACATGTAGCAACCTTATAGAAAACCAAATGCTAACCCCTTACATATACACCCGAAGTCAAACCACCCTCCATCCACAATTAAACATATACCCACATCAATAGAAAATAGAATTAGCAGTAACTCCGCTAACAAAGTAATATTCCACCAACATAATGACTTCTATAACACTGCCCTAAAAAGTAGTGGCTATAAAAATGCTAACATTAAATATAGGGACAATTGCAATAACCAAAAGAAAAAAAAACAGGAAAAGAAACATCATTTGGTATACACCTCCGTTCAACCAAATGGTTAGTATTAAACTAGGACAGAAGTTCTTAGCTCTAATCGATAAACACTTTCCCACCAAAAGTAGGCTTAGTAATATATTCAATAAGAACACACTAAAATTGAGTTACAGCTGCACTGAAAATCTAGAAGGTATAATAAGAAGACACAATAATAATATCCTGAACAAACCCCCTTACCTGAATAGTTTTAATAACTCTACACTTAAATCAGATAATGATAGGGAAAAATTATGCGATTGTAGAAACCCGGTAGACTGCCCATTAGAAAATAAGTGCTGCATCAAATCTGTGGTATACCAATGCACTATATCATCCACGGAGAACCCTAACAATAATATGATATACATTGGGTCCACGAAAAATGCCTTTAAAACCAGATGGAGGCAGCATAAATGCTCCTTCAACAACATAAACTTTAGACATCAGACCTCTCTATCTAAATATTTTTGGCACCTGAAAGAAAAAAATAGGACACCTAAAGTAAAATGGAAAATCATTAACAGGACTAGAACTTGCAAAACATGGGATGACCCATGCCCTTTGTGCCTCCATGAGAAACTACACATTATTAAGCTTCTAAACAATAAAAACCTATTAAACAACAGGCAAGAATTAACGGTTTTCTGCCGACACAACCGAACTTACGCTCTGAATAACTAGCTAAAAACACGCATACAATAAAATAAATTTTAAAATCCATAGCCCATATACATAGTTTTAATACCCTACAAAAATTGATAACCCTTTATGAAGTCGTCAAATAACAAACGTTACGGCCTTTTCATATACACAAATCCCTTTCATAAAGAGATATAATAAAAGAATAAAATAAAAATAAATAAATAAATCTCCGTAGACGCTCAAGCCAGACTATGCGAAAACTTCCTCCGTCGTAAATTTAGCCACACCCACCTTACCGTGACCCGGCATCTATGAAAGTAACTCTATACTGATACAAATTATTAACACCCCACCCCTGCCGATTCTAAACAATCCGCCCTTGATGTTATCATGGAAATTTTTGATTTCAATTCTGACCATACGATTAAAACTCGTAAATTTCAGAAATAAGTCATTCCCCAAAAAATTTCGCTTGAAGATGGAACAGAGCCTACTTTAACTCAAGTTAATTCAAATATTATTTTGAAGTTTTCGGCTCTTGTTTTGAAACATGAGACCTCTTATGTAGCGAGTTGGAATCATATTTTTAAATAAATAATTATATATATATATATATATATATACACACACACACACACACACACACACACACACACACACACACATATATATATATATATATATATATATATATATATATATATATAATTAGAACAATTTTAGCTACAGCTTGCGACAGGCGAGACGTTCTTTCTCCCCAACCTATAATTCACTTCATCTATATTTTATTTTTTAAATTTAAGCTTATTTTCATAAAATTTTCCCACATTGAGGAATCAGACGGAGACCGGATTTTTGCTAACAATACGATTTCCACCAGAAAATACACCATGTACAAAAACATCTGTCGGTAAGTAATTCGCATTTCTCTGTTTATTTCTCGGTCCGTTGATGAAGGATACAGGCGTGTCTGAATGTTCCGAACTTAAAGCTTTTATCGCCGCGCTTCATTTCTGTCATGTGGTTTAATAATTAATATTTAATAAATGTTTATCGTACTGATTATATTGATATCCTTTCGTTTGTCCTTCTTTTATTAACTAACCTATTTTATACACGCACACACACATGCGCACACGCACGCACACACACACACACACACACACACACATATATATATATATATGTATGTATATATATATATATATGTATGTATGTATGTATATATATATATATATATACATATATATATTAAACGTTTCATGCCATGCAAGGTAGTAAATGCAACTAAGACAGAAGAGTTTACTGAGTGTAAAACAGTAAGAAAACAGAAACTTTAAAAGGTGAAACCAAGAGAAGAGTACTCAAGAAGATACTACAGGGTTCAATGGATAAATGTCCCAAAAATGAAAAGAACACTGGCATCTTTAATCAGAGTACCACTACCTCCTCAAGATTCTTGATGTGGGCTTCCGTGATGTGTCTGAGGCCCTCGCCAAAAGTCTGGGGTCCTCACCAGGATTTATTTTCTTTACAGATTGATCAGAGTAAGTTTTGCTGTACATTCGTAATCACTATTAGACTCATCCAACTCTTTCCAAATCCTCTGCACTGTCCTCAGATTGACAAGCAACCATTTTGAAATGTCCGTATTGGAGATTCCAGCGTGAATGCCAAGCAGTAAAGCATGATTTTTCCGTTGTGCTATTTTTCTCAAAGACGGTGCCCAACTGACCCTAAAATACTGTACAGTCGACAAGAACAAATGAAGCGCATGCGCGAAATTAAATATAAATATGGCGGTAATTTATCCATTGCACCATGTATATCCATCAGCATGGTTGACGCTAGACTCCTGGAGAGCAACACACTCCGCTTTCTTAGCCCCACGTTTTCAACTGACTTAGAGTGGAACAACTACATCGATATAATAGCTGTATCTACTGCCGGGAAAGTTGAGTTACTGCGTCGTACCAGAAGATTTTTCTCCTCAACGTGCATTTTGCACATTTACAAATCTACCATTAGCCCGAGCATTTAATACTGCTGCAATAAATGGTCTGGTGTTCCTGCTATTCATCTCGAGGTTCTCGACAAATTCCAAAGAAAGATCTGCGTTGTAATCTATCCTGACCTGTCACATTGACTTCAGTCACTTTCTCACTTTGTTTGGGTTTTATGGCATATCAACCACTGTGGGTTATTTAATGCCAAATCCAGTTTATATGAATTTTAAATGCCTATTTTGTATAGAATAAACGTATAGCTTGCAACATTATTGTTTCAAAAAAAAAACTTAGAGCTGGCAACATTATTATTTAAAAAAAAACTTAGAGCTGGCAACATTATTTTTCTGAAAACATTATCTGAGACCTTGCTGTTGGATGCAGTTTATCGCCATACACAGGACGCGGATGTAGTTTACCGTCATACCCAGGACGCGGATGTAGTTTACCGTCATACCCAGGACGTGAGCAAAACCTGGAAAACTAGCAGTTCACTATTTACCCATAGCTGGGACCCTAACAGGTGCTACCACCCCGCGTCAAGGTGGACCTGGGAACACCAACAATTAAGAGATGGTTCCACGCTCCTCAAAACCTCCAGGTCAGAGGCCTTGCTGTTGGATGCAATTTAACGTCATACCCAGGACGCCTCATTGGGGGGGGTCTTACACCTCTACAGAGGTGCAGTCGGCGTATTCTAAAGCCCCAGCCGACAGGGCTATATATATATATATATATATATATATATATATATATATATATATATATATATATATATATATATATAGCACAATAAACCTTATATTTAGTTGGAATAGGTGTTTGTGTAGTAGATACCCATGTTAATTTAGACAGTGAAATTAATATCAACCAGTTGAGAACTTGAGAATTACTGTAGAAAATGTGCTTTTTATGCTAATGTTCAATACAAGGCTCAAGAGACACTCAAGTTAGATGTTAACTGTGTGCGTGTTTTTATAAGTTTAAGAAAGGACAAGAAGTGATGATCATGGAACTAGGCAAGAAAGTTAAACTGTTAGTCCTCGACTTAAAAATGTGATGATGTGAACATTGTTCGAAAACAATTAATCGAAAAATATTTATTCGGATTCTAATTTGTTTGAATGAAAATTAATCAAAAGGACAATTATACTAAATGATAATTATTTGAAATACCTATGTTTGAAATATGAATGTGCCTTCTATGTAAAGGACATAAAAACTTGTTGTCTCTCTCCTCCCAGTTAATTAAGCATCTCATAAGTTCTTTTTTTATTAGACAGATTCATTTGACCAATAAATGGTACCCTGGTAAGTACCATAACCTACGGTCTTCTCTTACGTCACTGAAACTGAAAAAATCCAAAGATTTTACGCTGACATCTCATGTTTCTATGTCGTCACCAAATATGTTAAGCTTGTTTGAAAACAATTATTCGAAAACATTTATTCAAATTGTAAATTGTTTGAATGAAAATTAATCGAAAAGACGATTATACTAAATGATAATTATTTGAAAGGCAAAATTCTTTATTGCAATAAAATCTAAAAATTAAAAGAGGAAATACACAATTGATAATTATTCAAAATACGAATATCGTTAATAAAACAATTTCGTAAGAAGAAATTCTTATAATCTTAAGTTATATAATACTGCACTCAAATAATTAATTAATGAAGTGTATTTCTTGTTTCTCTTGATATTTTGGCAAGCTTCATTTACATTTGCAATATGAATTTCTTACAAGTCCTGTTCTCTTTTAAAATCGTCTAAGCATTTCCATACAGTGGAACGTTGGGATGAGGCTTGCGTTCAAAAAAGCCCTACGCCATACTTCAAGGGCGTTATTAGTTCTAGTTATATCAGTATTGACGCTCTCAAAGCAAGACCACATATGTATTTGAAACAGGTATTTCGAATAATTCTCATTTTGTTTAATTATCCTTATGATTAATTTTCATTCAAACGATTTGCAATTAGAATAATTTTTTTTGAATAATTGTTTTCGAATAATTTCCTCGATGCTTAAAAATATCAAGATTTTAGTGATTAGAAAAAAAAAGAAAACATCTTGCCGGGTTTCTGTTCCAGCAAGCAGCATTTCTTGGGAAGATGCTGTCCGAATAAAACTTATTTCTTACCATCGGAATACGAAGGGAATTTAAATGAGCTACTCTAGTGTACGTGACATGACCCCAGTCCTTAAAGTCAGAGGTGGTGGTAACAAGGAGTATAGCTCATTAGAATGCATGTAATAGAAGAAGCGAAAGAGTAACGAAATCAAACCTGCATTATTTTTTTCCCGTCAAGAAAACCATAGTTTAAATCAAAGCATTCTCCTACCAATAAGGCTACAGGAAGCTATCACAATAAAGCAAATTTCCGTTACATATTTAAGTAATGCACACCTTTCGTTTGGGACCTTACGAGTCACTAAAATCTGTCTGTATTTCTGAGTATCAGTTTGAGTTCAATACCTGGCTAAGGCAGTGGAGAACTTGGAGAGGGGAATTAACAGGAGATAACTGATAACTGACACCCATTAGTCATGGCATGTGGAACTAGAACAATCTACCACAGCGAGTGAAATAAACGGTTCAGTTCGACAGTGCAACCACCTGAAGAAGGCCGGAACGTACAACGGCCTGAAACGTTGTAATAAATATGGAAACAAAGATGAAGACAATAGTCCAAATGATGTAAGTAGTGTACATAATACCTCATCTAAGAAATATAGACATATACTGAAAGGCCGAAGAATTGTGATAAATCTGGTAACAAAGATGAGGACAATAGTCCAAATAATATAAATAGTGTACATAATACCTCATCTCAGAAATATAGACAGATAATGAAAGGCCGAAACGTTGTAATAAATATGGGGACAAAGATGAGGACAATAGTCCGAATAATGTAAATAGTGTTCACTAAAATCTATTATCGTGTAATATAGTATAATCAGGTAGTCATTTTCTAAATTTTCGGACGATAAAATTTAATTAGTCCTTCTAGTATTCAAACTCCAGTCTACACAGGCAAATAACTAGTAGAATTTTGCCTTAGCAATTTCAGATTTTACCCTCTGAGCTACACAGGCGCGTGACTTTTGCATCCGGGGTATTGAAGCCAACAGTTGAAGCCCATCTCCATCGACATTAGCAAGAAAGAACAGGTGGCCCGTGGGCGGCTTTGCGGATGCGCGTATAACAATATCCACTACTTCAAAGTCTCGCTTTTAGTTGCCATTGTTTTTCTTTGCTCACGGTCGCCCTGAATCCTGAACTGATTAGAATGCTGTTAACCGCGCCACTAGCCTTGGGAGTTGCCCTTCAGTTTGTTTAGATAAGACACAGGCAAAAAAAAAAAAAAAAAAAAAAAGACAAGACCGCCTCCGTCATCACAGACGCTATTGAGAATGAAGGAGAGGCGATATTATACTAAAGATATCTGTCAAACTGAGATTACAATATAACAGACTAATGGAGTATATCAATGTTCTTTTTTCTTCTCATTTTAATCGCAACATGGATTCGTTGGGAATATTTTAGTAAAAAAAAATATTACGATGGGTGGGAAAGATGTGAGACATTTTTCTTAAAAAAATCATGCAAATACAAATAAACATCCATAATACTATTTTGGAGCATTATTAACTTTGGAAGAATTGAATTTGTTCCGGTAAAGACACTTATCAATCTCAATGCCAGCAAGAGTTGCTGCTACTAGTTCAGTAGCAAGTGAAAAAATTACAAATCTGGAAATTATTCATGTATCTCTAAGTGATGCTGAGGCTTGTTCAGCACCAAGTAAATAATTAAGAGAATGGATCTTATTAGCGTCATTCACACTAAGTGTTGCAGCTACTGGATTTAGTACAAAGTAAATTATTACAAGAGTGGATCTTATTAGACACAACCAAATTAAGGGATGCTACTTGTTCAGTGGTGACTGAATTATTACAAGGACCATTTAGACACAATAAGGATGCTTCTGTTTAATAGTGAGTCAATTATTTTGTGGCTATTTAGCGACAATCGCCCCCAAAATAATACTGTTATTAGTTCATTTGTAAGGTAATTATTACCAGGTGAATCATATTAGCTACAATTGCGAATACAACAAGTTATTTTCCCGCTAGTTCTGTAGCGAGTGAATTATTTCATAGCCAAATATTTAGTCACAATCAAACTAAAATATGGTTTCAATTTTCTTCGTTATCTTCAGGACATATACGCATGATAAACATGGCTTTAGGACGACGTTGTCCTCAGGATTGAAACATTCGCAATCTCTTTCCAGTTATTTTTTCTTACATTGTTCTGACAAATAAATTAATGTCATTTTCTCATATATATATATATATATATATATATATATATATATATATATATATATATATATATATATATATATATATATGTGTGTGTGTGTGTGTGTATGTATGTATGTATGTATGTATGTATATACTTTTAAATAAAATATGTGGTGCAGTTTAATTTATATTACAATGAATCATTCATAGAAAAGTAGATTAGTAAAGTTAATGATATAAAATGGCGAAATCTTTATGCAAACCAAATTTTAAAGGTGTATTAAACTACAAATCACTCGATGAATGTTATGATCTTTTTTTTAAAATTATAAACTGTATAAGGTATTTCGTAAGTACTTTCAACTATACATTCAGTCATCGTCAGGCCTGGAAATTATTTTGTTTTTGGTAAAATTCATGTAGTTCATGCCACACTGATAAATTCTCAAATTGCCAAATTTGTAAAAAAACGCACTCTCTTAAGTTTTCAAAAATATTCAACCTTAGCATTGCGACTGCACACTCCAAAAGTTTGTATCCATTAACAATAACACATTTAAATATATATATATATATATATATATATATATATATATATATATATATATATATATATATATATGTATGTATGTATGTATGTATATATATATTTCGATTCGCATTTAATTTTTTCATCTTGGATGGTACCTGAATTTTACCAAAAACAAAATAATTTCCAGGCCTGAGGATGACTGAATGTACAGTTGAAAGTACTGGCGTATTAAAGAAAGTCCTTATACAGTTTATAATTTTTAAAAACAAGGAGTGATTCGTAGGTTAATGCACCTTGAAAAATTTGTTTGCGAAGTGATTTCGCTATTTTATATCATTAATTTTACTAATCTACTTTTTATATGAATGATTCAATGTAATATACACCCTTTTATATATATATATATATATATATATATATATATATATATATATATATATATATATATATATACACATATATATATATATATATGTGTGTGTGTGTGTGTGCGTGCGTGTGTATGTGTATCAGTGTGTGTGCGTGTTTTGAAGGGTAAAAATATTAAAAATTTAAAATTTTCAGACACACTGGGTTGTATATTAATATGTTTTGTTTTATTATTTCCGTTGGCTTCCTCGCTCGATTAGTTTCTACCAGCATGGCCATCATCAGGAGAAAAATCCCTGCTTGTTAGTAGCAGTGAATTACAGGAGTGAATGACTATCTCTGAAGAAAGTGAACTTTATCTGTAATTTTTAAATTTTTTAAAAATTATTTTCGTTAATTTTGTTAAGTCCTTGCGTTGGTCAAACGGCCTGTTTCAAGTTGTTTTTAAGATAGAGAATAACAGATATATATATATATAATTTAATCATTTCGCTCCAAGCAAGGCGTTAATGCTACTAGAACGCAGGTGGTTACAGGGATTGAACTTTATCTATAATTTTCATTCATTTTTTAAATTTTAATTTTCTTTAATTTTGGTCAGTCATTGTGTTAAAATTAAGATAGAGGGAAGCCATATCCTGTCGGTGAGAAAGTGACTGCAGTCGAAATGCCAGGTCAGGATCAATAACATTACAGACCGTTCTTTGAATTTTGTCAATAGTCTTGACATATACGTCAGGAGCACCAGAAGAAATATGGCAGCAATATTCTATGTACGGAAGAATAGTAAATTTATAAATGTGAAAGACGGATTCTGACTAGAAAAAAAAATGTTTAGCCTGGAACATTGAACGAACTTTCCTGGCAGTAGACTTTGCAATTGATTCAGTATAGTTGCCCGTCTTCATGTCAGTGGAAAACGTGAATCCAAGAATGATGCTCCAAACTGTTCAACTATCCAACTGTCTGTCTTTGGCAGAGAGGAACCCGGACGAGGCAAAGGGCAAAGTTTCGTCCGGAGACGTAGACAGGCCCAGACCCGTTTATGTGGGTTCTACGGGAAGATTTTTGGCCGAGCCTACGGGCTCAGAGAACCCACGGTAAACTCGGCCTTGTGCCACATACATCCCTCGTAGGGGTGGGGGTTTAAATCATAACGTGAATCCAAGAAGTCGTTAGGTATTGTTCTCCTGGACAGCAATACATCAGTCACTCAGAAAAGGGTCTCTGTAGTGATTAAATAAAAGTAGTTTTGTTTTGGAGGTGTTTAAACGTTAAAAACCATATCCTGCTCCATTTAAACATTGATTAGGAGTCCTTTTCGAGAGTAGTGCCAGCTTTGTCGTATCTTTTGAACTTGCTACGAAGACAACAGCAAATGTTTATGCCATCTGCAGAAATATGTAACGGATGATATCGGGGAGAACATTTATGGTCTACTTTTTTTTGTTAATATCAAGAAAATTCTACTCATTTGACCACTTGACTTTTACAGATATCTCTTGATACGGGGGTCACTTTCAAGAAATAATAATAATAATAATAACAATAATAATAATAATAATAATAATAGTAACAACAACAAGAGGTCTGGCCCCCTGAACGTGATGGCCCAACATGGTATGGATATTCTCTGGCACCCACGAACCAGCTCGCACATCACCAATCCCAGCTGTAGTTGGAGCCTGCAGATTGATTGGAATAGATTCCAATAGACTCATTGAAGGGATACCTGGTAGCCCATAACTAAAAGGAATACAAATGAATTGTTCTCACAAGAACAGTCCACACCTTACGAAGGAGGAACGAAACTGGGATCGAAATGCCTGCAACTCTCAGCAACGAGATCTAGAGGATAATAATAATAATAATAATAATAATAATAATAATAATAATAATAATAATAAAAAGAAGAAGAAGAAGAAGAAGAAGAAGAATTAGTCAATACCCTGCCCGTACCAAACAAGCTGACGTAAACAAAACCCGTACCCATCAGTGGCTACGTAGTGCAGGGTTAAAAGCTGAAACTGAAGGTTTTATCCTTGCTGCAAAGTTTGTTAAATAGAAATTATCAAGCACATATACTAAAATATTACGTTAGCCCAAAATGCAGATTGTGTTATAAATATCCAGAAACGATTGAGCATCTTGTATCAGGTTGCACGATATTGGCACCCACTGAGTATAAAACCCGGCATGACAGAGTGGGCCAATATCTGCACTGGAAAATCTGCAATTTCTACGGGAAGGAAACTGAAAGAAACTGGTGTGAACACCACCCAGATCCGGTTACGGAGATAGGACCTATGACAATTCTATGGGACTACACAATACACACTGACAGAACAATCAAAGCCAACCGCCCAGATATTGTTATTAAAGACCACAAAAAGTCCCTCCTTATTGATATGGCAGTCCCTGCAGACTGCAATGTATCTTTGAAGATATTCAAAAAGCTTTCAAAATACAAGGCCCAACATGGTATGGCTATGTTCTGGGGTCCACGAAGCAACCCCAACGTATGGATAACATCAACAACAATTGTTGTAGTAGGAGTTCTCGAATTAATTGGAAAAAGATTCTAATATACTCATAGAAGGGATACCTGGTAGCCTATACCTTAAAGAAATAGAAATAAATTCTTCTCGCGAGTACAGACCACACATTACGAAGGGATTTATCTATGTAAAATATGTGTGTTGTTTTTCTTTTTTTGTTTCTTTTTAATTGCTCAGGGGAAATTTTCATGATGCCATTTTTGACCTTAGGTCTCTTGTTGGTACCCGGAAAGAAATGAGTACACGCCAGAAATTAAAGGAAATAAAACAACAATAATAGCAAGAGGAGACCTGGCCCCCTGATTGTGATGGCCCACCATGGTATGGATATGCTCTAGCGTCCACGAGTCCGAACTACGAACTAACTATAATGCTGACACAGCGAAAACTATTGCTAAACCGCATCGGTCGTCATTCGGGTAAACAAAGACCGTGATTCCCAAGTGAGGAACCAGACTGGGATCGAAATGTCTGCAACTGGAACAAACTCTACCCGACAAAAACTTGAAGAACACCAGGCTGAGAACAGTCCTCAAAGAGGCGCTCTATATTCATTAAAGGAAAATCCCACAAAAAGAACAATAGATAAATGGTCGAGTAAAGAGTATATTGAAGTAATATTAGCATTTTACACTGCTACGATAAATCCGACAACGACAATAACGACCAAAGTCGCCATTAATATCTGGCGAGAAAAGCACCCTTCAAACAGACTAAGTAATGTTAGGCGTGACATCATCAGAAAATTTTAAAAAAATACCAAAAATTCCAGATATATTTGGAGCCTTCAGGTTGACTGAAAAAGATTCCGATAGAAACATTGAAGGGATTCCTGGTAGCCCAAGCCTTAAAAATACAAAGAAATACTTACAAGTACAGACCACACCTTATGAAGGGCTTTATCTATGTTTGTGATCTTGGATTTTTTTTTCTTTTCAAAAATATGCTCAGTGGAAGAATCATAATGCCTTTTATGTCCTTATATCTCTAGTTGGGACCCTGCAAGAAATGAGTATACACCAGAAATCAAAGGAGATAGAACAAAAATAATAGTAACAATATATTTTCTACCTTTTAAAGGAATACTAGCGTTCGCATAATAACCAATATTCTTTCTTCGAACATTTTTCTGTCTTAATAAGCGAATTTCTACCAGCTAACTCATTGCATGGGTCGTAGAGAGCCCTGTGACTATCACGGACGATTCTCAGATATCACTAATATTGCATTCAGTTAATAACTAAAACGAAATGAGTTTGACCTAATATTGTTATTTGCCTCAAATGCACTTTCCATGTAACATTTGTCTATTTCTTCCGTGTTTTCCGCAGTCGTGATAGCTTGTGTATTTACTGACTCTGTCGCAGGCTTTATATATACGGATCAATTTGGTGATATGATTGTAAAGATCGATGCCGACAAATATTCGTGCTTTGATTAAAAACAAGACACGCTCTCTTTTTTTCTCTCTGTCTGTGTAATCAGTGACTTTTCTTGGGTTATGCTGACATAAATTGAATTCTCATTTTTTTTCTTTGACATCTAAAAGAAATTGGTATTCGTTATAAAAATTGATAAAATAAGGTAGTTTTTTTCTTCTGAATTATTCACCGGATAAAGTATGATTTACTATTCTGATCAGTATCTTTAACTTGGTTGATATACTCGCAAAGTTTCGGCGGTTGTATCATTCAGGTGCCTGTTAAGGGCTTGGCAACTTTTGGAGTATTTAGAAATTAAAACTTTATTAAATACACGCGAATACATTGCTCTCCTCCCTTTAGTGAGATAGCCCTGAAATGTCTGGAAAGAGAATAAAATATGCCCATGAATTGAATAAAGTGTTCTGTTAAAAATTCCTAACAAAATGCTGACCATGAAGAGAGTTACCTAAAGGATCATATAAGATTTCGTTTGGTTTGGTTTACGGCATATCAAACATAATGGATTATTTAAAATTTTTATTGCTGATAATATTTTTTCCAAATAGATGACCGGAATCTGGCACTGATCTCTCCTCTGTCTGAGCTCTAATAGCTCAAAGGGGCACAAATGTTTATTAAAATTTTATATTTTCAAATCTAAGGTTTGGGTTGGATTGTTTTATTTTACGTCATATAAACTTCAATGACATATAAACCTCAATGCCGACAATTTTTTTTTATTGCTGGTAATATGTTTTTTTTTCAAAAATCCATTGCTGGTAATGTTTTTTTTTTCTTTCAAAAATATATTGTTTGTAATATTTTTTCATAAATATATTGCTGGTAATATTATTTTCCAAAAATGTATTGCTAGTAATATTTTTATAAAAATGTATTGCTGGCTACAATTTTTGTTTTTCAAAAATTCATTGCTGGTAATAATTTATTTTGTAAAAATGTATTACTGGTATTAAAACCAATTTTTACACTTTCATAATGTTTTGACCCCAGTTTGAGGGTTGATTATTTGCCCATAGCTAGGACCCTAACAGGTGCTACCACCTCGAGTGAGGGTGGACATGAGGATACCAGCAATTAAGAGGCGGTTACACACTCCTCAAAACCTCCTCATCAAAGTCCTTGCTGTTGGATATAGTTTATCGTCTATCCCAGGGTGCGGATGTAGTTTATCATCTTACTCAGAAAGGGATCACATAAAGTTGATTTTGTTTAGCGTCATATCAACACCTCTATGGGTTATTTAATCCTGAATTCAAAATATTTTGTACCATTTGCCTTTAGCTAATAATTGTTTCAGGGATACAAATCTTACTAATTAACCCATTTCTGGTGGAAGAAGAGGTGGTTTCATGCCTTTCCCAAGGGTAGTTGCGAGTAAGTGAATATAATGAATCTCAGTAGGATTCGAACTTGTCTCACTGATTATCAAGTCTGAACTATTATCCATTACACCACCCGCACATCCAAGTTTACCTCACCTGGCATTCCAATAGCTAAAATACAATGATGGATCTGCAACGTTATTGGTACTGACCTGGCATAACCGTTTTGGTTATTTCCCACTGTTGAAATGTAGATTCTCCGTGCATTTTCTATAGATATTTAATGGTAACTTTTACGATGAACTTCCTCTATGGAACGTAGAGTTTTTGAATTTAAGCGCAGTACTAGAATGGCGGAAAAGCGTCATCGATTTACTTGTAAAATGGCTAGATGCAACCGTAAGTTCTATGCTAACCTTTTCTTCTATCGTACTTCTCATTTGTGTAAATATTTTACGTCTTATTCTTTTCCAGTAAAATTTGATATTCACAAATTTAAATACAATATCAATCGTTGTCTTCGGTTTTCCAAATTCCTGTTCTTTTATAGTTCGCTTTTAATAATTTTATTTCTCGTATTTTCTCATACTCGGTAACCCTTTATGACTTAGTGGCTCTATTACCCATCTTGGGTGGCGGAAATTATTAAAAAAACAAACCCTGAAAACGTAATTTCAACATGATATATATATATATATATATATATATATATATATATATATATATATATATATATATATATATATATATTTCGAATATTGTTTACAGAAGAAGCAAGAAAACAGACCTCTAATCGATTCATAAATATCCCATTTATTCGACATGTATTTACATTCGCCGATGTTTTTAATTCCATTGGGTGTTTTATTCAGAAATTGTTTACAGCAAAAGGAAGAAAGAAACCTGTTTATACAATCGCTTTGACCACGAAAACTAAAAGGGAAATCGAAAATCTTTAACAAATGCTATTTTTTAAGCTTACACAATTGCACCAAGCCAACAAACTGATTACGTTTGATAACATTTGAATGAGTGCATTTGAAAAGGAAATATACATTAATCTCCCATTTAACCCGCAATCTTTTCGAGTCAAGAAAGCCAACTTGAAGGTTCAAAGAGAGCTTATCAGTTTAACCAATAACAATAATTTAGGACTAAAGTTGCTTTGATATCCGTGTTTGTTTTCGTCTTCATAAGGCGCCAGTAATCGTATAATGGCCGATTTTCGCCATTATGCGGTTCATTTCCTTTGCGATAAAGTATTTATTCATATGAAAGTCAAATTGTATCACGGTGGCCACTAACAGTTATGAATTTTTAATGGTTAGTTATGGAAATAGACATCTATCGTACAGGTTTATGACTTCAGCTGGACCATTTCAAGTTAACGTACTTTTCGGAATATAAGAAGCGCCCGTGTATAAGACGACCACTTATTTTAAAAACAAACCTTAGAAAAGTTATGCATTTGTCCATTCTCTCACTCGAGATTGAGTGCTTTAACGTACGGCAGTTGTGACAAATGATTTTCTAATCATAGCATAGATGTAGTACAAGGACGAATGCATAGGGTAATCAGTGAGGATTGAACACCAGTCGCATGAAATGGTTCTAGCGAGACAAGCTTGCTAACGATTACTCCACCTCGAGGTGGCCTGGCCATTCTCAGACTTGCGGGCGAATAAACTATATTTTATCACACAATTGGGTAGAGAGCGCGACTACACGTTATCACACAACTGGGTAAAGCGAGCGACTACATTTTACCTCGCATCTGGGTAAAGCGCGCGATTACATTTTATATGTCAACTGGGTAAAGCGCGCGAATATATTTTATCTCTCAACTGGGTAAGGTACGCGATTAAAATTTATCACTCAACTGGGTAAAGAGAGCGACTACATTTTATCTCTCAAATGGGTAAAGCGTGGACTATATTTAATCACTCAACTGGGTAAAGTACACGACTAAATTTTTTTTCTCAAGTGAGTAAATTGCACGACAAAGTTTTATCTCTCAACTAGTTAAAGGGCGCGACTACATTTTCTCTCATCTGGGTAAAGTAGGCGACTACATTTTATTTGCCAACTGGGTAAAGTAGGCGACAATATTTTATCTCTCATCTGGGTAAAGTACGTGACTACATTTTATTACTCAAATGCGTACAGTGCGCAACTACATTTTATCTCTCAACTATGTTAAGTACGCAACCAAATTTTATCTCTCAACTCGGTAAAATACGTGACAACTGGCTATAGAGCGCTACTACATTTTATCTCTCAATTGGTAAATTGCGCTACTCAATTTTATCTCTCAACTCGGTAAAGCGCGCGACTATATTTTATGTCTCAACTGGATAAAGTACGAGACTACATTTTATCTCTCATGTGCGTAAAGTAAGCGACTAAATTTTATATCTCCACTGGGTACACTGCGCGACTACATTTTATCTCTCAACTGGGTACATTGCGCGACACGAGGTTACCATTGAACTGGGTAAAGCGCGCGACTATATTTTATCTCTCAAATGGGTACATTGCTTGACTACATTTTATCTCTCACCTGGGAAAAGTCCGCGACTACATTTTATCTCTCAACTGGGTACAGTGCGCGACACAATGTTATGACTCAACTGGGTAAAGCGCGCGACTATATTTTATCTCTTAAATGAGTATATTGCCTGACTATATTTTATCGCTCAACTGGGTACATTGCTTGACTACATTTTATCTCTCAACTGGGTAAAACAAGCGACTATATTTTATCTCTCAACTGGGTACATCGCGCGACTACATTTTATATCTCAACTGGATAAAGTACGAGACTACATTTTGTCTCTCATCTACGTGATGTACGCGACTAAATTTTATGTCTCAACTGGGTACACTGCGCGAAACAATGTTATGACTCAACTGGGTAAAGCGCGCGACTATATTTTATATCTCAACTGGGTACATTGCTTGACTACATTTTATCTCTCAACTGGGTACAGTACGCGACTAAATTTATCTCTCAACTGGGTAAAGCGCGCAAATACATTTTATCTCTCAACTGGGTACATTGCTTGACTACATTTTATCTCTGAACTGGGTAAAGTCCGCGAGTACATTTTATCTCTCAACTGGGTAAAACAAGCGACTACATTTTATCTCTCAATTGGGTAATGTACTCGACACAATGTTATCACTCAACTGGCTAAAACGCGCGACTGTATTTTATCTCTCAGCTGGGTATATTGCCTGGCTACATTTTATCTCTCATCTGAGTAAAGTACGTGACTCAATTTTATCTCTGAACTGGGTAAAGCACGCGACTACATTTTATCTCTGAACTGCGAAAAGTACGCGACTACATTTTATCTCTCAACTGAGTAAAACAAGTGACTACATTTTATCTCTCAACTGGGTAAAGCGCGGGACTACATTTTATCTCTCAACTGTGTAAAATACGCGACTACATTTTATCTCACAACTGGGTAAAATAAGCGACTACATTTTATTTCTCATCTGGGTCAATTACGCGACTCAATTTTATCTCTCAACTGGATAAATCGAGTGACTACATTTTATCTCTCAACTGGGGACAGTGGCTGAATACATTTTATCTCTCAACTAGGTAAAGTACGCGCCTAAATTTTATCTCTCAACTGGGTAAAGCGAGCAATTATATTTTGTCTCTCAACTGGGTACAGTGCGCGACTACATTTCATCACTCAACTTAGTAAAGTACGCGACTACATTTTATCTCTCACTGGGCATATCGCGCGACTAAATTTTATCTCTCAACTGGGTAAACCGCGGGACTACATTTTATCTCTCAACTGGGTAAAGTACGCGACTAAATTTTATCACTCAACTGGGTAAAGCGAGCGACTATATTTTATCCCTCAACTGGGTACAGTGCTCGACTACATTTCATCTTTGAACTGGGTAAAGTATGCGACTACATTTTATCTCTCATCTGGGTAAAGTACGCAATACATTTTATCTCTTACTGGGTAAAGTGCGCGACTACATTCTATCTCTCAACTGGATAAACCGCGGGACTACATTTTATCTCTCAACTGGGTAAAGCGCGGGACTACATTTTATCTCTCACTGGGTAAAGTGCGCGACTACATTTTATCTCTCAAATGCGTAAAGTACGCGGCTAAAATTTATCTCTCAACTGGGTATAGTGTGTGACTCAGTTGTGTCTATATCGTCGGATAGAGCGAGCGATACTTTTGAAGTGCCCAACTGCTTCTGCTATACTGTAAATCTACAAAATCTAAATCACATAACCCGTATGCACGAAATCATAAATATAAAATGATGAAAATTTACCCATCTCACACTGTATATGAAGATCTTGTTTTGACGAGTCTGTTTAAGCCCATCAATAAATGTTCAGTTTAACATTTTGGTTTGGTAGAAACTTGCGGTATTGGGCGAAATTACCTCGAGCACAGACTATTCTATGCTCAGTCCCCTTTTCTTCTGTACTAAATTTGTTATAACTAATACATGCGCTAGTGTTTAGTATTTACTAATTCCATATGTTAGACTTTCCAATTCCAGATGATAGTTTTTGTTTTGGAAAGGTTTATCTTGAGTCCTATTTCTTCGAAAACCGTGTAGAGGATATTGATATTCTGTTCGAGATCATTCTTATTCCCTCTATGAATACCTATGTTGTCATCATACCACCTCTTCATCAATACATTGATCTCGGGAGAGAAATCAGGATCGTTGTCTTGTATTGGTAGATTCGTTTGGGGTATGGATTTCTTAGATTCTCTCTTCACTTCTCTTTGTAAATGCGCAGGGCATTATGGGTTAATGAGTTGGAAATGAAGAATCTCTCTGAAAGAAGAATCAAGATGACACATTAATTTGACTGTTGCTTGCAAGGCTGATTGGTTAATGCAAAGAACGTATATCCAGTGAAGAATTATATAAGGACTTATCAAATGTTACGGATGCAAACAATAAAGGTTAAATTATGTTTAATAGCCATTACTGGAGATGTAAACAAACAATCTGTATATTGGCTGATGCTATGGGAATCTAAATATAGGAAAAATCAAAACGTAGACCAGCAAAGACAGAGAATTAAACACACACATACGTACACGCAGGTGCACAGGTGCCCGAATACCCCCACACAAACGCGCGGGAACGCACCTACACACACGCTTACGTCCTTGCGTAAATTAATTGAAACAAAAAGAATAATTTGTTCACTATTTACATTTTTTCATATTTCAATGAAACATAACCCAGTTCATATTTTAGTACTTAGTATATCTATTCTACGAAGACGTTCCTTGCAGATTAAACACAGCTTCTCGACTGGATTTAAATCGGGAGAGTTTCCGGGCCAGTCTATAGTCCTTTGATTTGCTCACTGGTAAAGCTTTGTTCGTGAAGCATTACAATTTTAGCATGCTTTTTGTCGTAACATTCATCGCAGACAATGGCCGTAGGACAACTAATCGTCAGGCGAGACACTAGTATCTAGGCGTGATAAAAATCTGATGCAATCACGGATAACGCAAGATTTTTCAAGGCCAAACAAATTTCATCATATATCCTGAAAATAGATTAATTTTACTGCACAAACTTCAAATGACCTAATCTGAGAAAAAATAGAAATCGATTACACATTGCCATTCTAGTGGGTCTAAAACTGAGAATATGGCGAAAGAGAAAAATTAAAGCCATTGTACACTATGTAAATTATTCAGACTATTGTCCTTATCTTTGTCGCCATATTTATCACAACGTTTCGGCCTTTATACGCTACAGCCTTCTTCAGGTGGTTGGAATGTCGAAATGAACTCTTTATTTCGCTCACTGAGTTAGACTGTTCTAGTTCCCCGTCTCATGTCTAATGGATGTCAGTTATCGGTTATCTCCTGTTAATTCCCCTCTCCAAGTTATCCACCGCCTTAACCAGGTATTAAATAAAGTGGATAAAGGCGTTAGCTAGATCCAGTGCCAGGACCCACAGAGTGTGAGTTCAATACTTGCTTAAGGCTGTGGATAACTTGGAGAGGTGAATTAATAGGAGATAACTGATAACTGATATCCAATAGACATGACACGTGGAACTAGAACAGGCTACCCCAGCGAGCGAGATAAAGGGTTCAGTTCGACATTCCAACCACCCGAAGAAGGCCGGAGCGTACAACGACCGAAAATTGTAAAAAATATGGTGACAAAGATGAGTACAATAGTCTGAATAATGGAAATAGTGTACATAATACCTCATCTCAGAAATATAGACAGATACTGAAGCGGTTGTTTCAATCAGTTAACACAAAGGCGTATATTGGCTGATGCTATGGAATTCTAAATATGGGAAAAATCAAGATGTACGCCAGCAAACTCTTTCATGGGCCAATTTATAGATGACACTGGAATCAGAAAGGAAGGAACGGACAGATCTATGGATGAAGGAAATGGTTGGAAAGAAGGGGTCAGAAATATTCAATCGAGAACGATCAGAAAGACATATAAAATTAATACTGTATTTTTGATACCATTATTGGCTTGAGGTATATTTTACATTAAAGTATCCGTTTAATTAAGTTTTATAAAACTATCCATGACATTAAAATATATATATAGATATATGCCTTTATCTAAAAGCTGTTCCGAAATAATGTTGAGACTATAGGGATAAAGAATTAACTCAGTTTTGATACGAGTAATTTACTTATGTCCTAAGAGACCTTTGAGAGTCACGTAACAGCCCATTCAAAAATAGTCAGTTGTTTTATATCTTGTAATAGGTGATCATTTTAAAAAAGAAATTCGAAGACACCACAATGTTGTAATGTTTCCCTCTTGAGGAAATTACAAGTAATAACATTTTATCCGTTTACATATTGCTTAATTACTCTTAGACTCCAACCTTTTTCGGTGTTGGGTATTTTCTTATTTGTACATAATATGTTTAATATGATATTTACGTATTTTACACCCCAGAAAAATAAATTTCAGTTGAGCACTTTAGAGAGAAAACACAAATTTGTAAACAGTTACTGGTACTGCTCATAATACAAAGCTATTCTATCAATCTAGAACTCTGAGTCACTGACGTGTTTATTAAAAAATATTATGGAAAAATTAACGAGAGCCGATAGCTTAGGGGAAAAATCTCCGACTGATGCCAAATCAATCGTTTTTCGATCCTAGCTTGAGGCAATCGAATATCTAGTCACACTGATGAGTTTTGATACAGCGAAACAGTCTGTGTATGTATGAATATATATATATATATATATATATATATATCTTTATTTTTTCCCGAAATAAAAGCAAATATACGGAGTTTAGAACGGTTCAGGATCAAACATAATATTGAGTGTCTGCTTTATATATATAAACACTAATATAATAGCATCATCTACATGCAAAACAAAACGCTAAAAATAATGGAAGCCTTATTAAGAAAAACAAACAAACTAACACTTAATAATATTAATTTGAACATGGACATAATATCTTGATCGTGTTTTGAAACAATAAAAATGAAAACATTTTATGAAACATACATACAACAAACTATTTCTAATTTTAATAGTTAAAATATAATCCTTGAAAATGGCTAAACGTATAGCCGAAAGCGCTCGGATAAAAGGAACATTCGGACAGTTTGTATATAATTTATCATCCGGAAAGAAAAAATATAAGATCGCATGAGAAATTGTATAAAAAACTAAATAAAATCAGCTTGTCTGGTGTTTTCAATGAAATGTGCATGAAAGAAGGATTGCTGCCTAAATACACACACACGCACACACACACATATATATATATATATATATATATAAATATGCATGAAAGAAAGATTGCTGCCTAAATACACACACACACACACACACAGACACAGACACAGACACACACACACACACACACACACACACACACACACATATATATATATATATATATATATATATATATATGTGTGTGTGTTTTCTAGTCCATCCTTACGCCCTGTTATAGTGTTAGTGTATCATACATAGGCTAATGTCTATAGAAGACTATGGGAAGTTGAGAATATCAATATATTTCATCTCCCTTTCCTATCATGTGGCTATTTCCCGAGGGATTCGTTCATGCTGTTCTATTAAGTATGAAAAAAATGCTTTAAAACAAAAAGCACGCGAGCAATGCCAACCTTTTTGCATCCCATGTCTTCCTCTATATAAGTGGTATCAGATAAATTTTGCAAGAAATTGAACTTAATGGAAATCTCTTAAAAAAAAATAAAACGCCACGCCCCTATCCACCTCTACCTTCGCGTGTCTGCCATTCACTCTTTAGAATCGTTGTTAAATGTACAATCAAACTCGTATTTAGTGTGACGTCCCCCCGGTGTCGCTGCGCCAAATGTGACGTCTGCCTGGCTGCGTCCGTCGTGTTATCCTGTCCTGTGACGACCAACTGGCTTGGTATTGGTCGCAGCACCAAATGTGACGTTCTAATCTTTTGGTGATTCGGATGGGAATCTGGTTAGATTCGATATCAGCCTTGTCGTTTCCAGCTCGCTTCCAACGTCTGGTTACCGAAGTAACTGCTTTGATTTCCAGTCTAACCTACCCACGTTGTGAATTGATCATAGGCAGACGAAATCAATCAGTCGCCGGGCCGTAATGCAAGTCGAGTTCGAATAAGGGTGATATCGTACAAGTATATGTAAAAGAAGATAAAATAATAACTCGAAAAGTTCAAATGTGTTAAAAAGGGATAAGAATATTTTATATCTGGTTGCTGAATACAGGACTGCGTCTACTTCCCAACCCGCTATATGGATTCGTGACACTTTGTGTTTGTTAGGCGAGTCTTAACATCTTAAGTTGTTTGTTCTTTAAGAAACTGGTTCTTAGTGTATCTTCAGACGATATTCATGAAACTTTTTTCGGTGGTTTGAGTCTAAGTCGTTCTTCAAAAATAAATTGTTCTTGGCTAGAGGTTGAGTTCGTAATTGCGTGAATCTTTGTCAGCTTCTGTGAGGCGGGTCTTCAGAGCTCTCAGCTCACTGCAACTGCTTGCCTCTCTGTCTCCAACCCCAACTGCAACTTAACTGATTTTCGCTCGCTGCGACTTTGCTTATATGGACGCCGACCAAAACCGGGGTAGGCTTGTTGGGGTTTGAGGTTCCTTGATAATTCTCAACCCACAATCCACTTATTTGCTTTCGGTCAGGAAAATTTTATTATTTTCCATTTTTGGAAGTCTTTCGTCTCCCCACCTCCTTCTGTTCTCATATTGGTATCTCACCATGCCCTCAGAGAGTGTCAACGGGTTTCCCCTCTCTCACACAGTGGCATCTCACACCTATCCCTTCAGGGTGGCGCAACAGGCCTCCCCTCCTTCTTCACATGATTACCTCCGCCCAATACTCCTGCTATCATTTAGCCAATGTGCGCTCAGTGGCGTGGGTGTGTCCAGACTAGCCTCGGTTTAAAAAATCTTGCTCAAAAAAAAAAAAACAATCTCATTAGGAATATGATAAACCAAGGCAACGATTAAAATTCAGCATTGAAATTTACATGTATACATATCTGAGAGTAATACAAGAAAGATGGGAGTGGAAAAATTATGAAAATCGATGAATTTAAATGTCAGCAGATTTGGATCACTTTTTGATTAGGGTAATAGATTCTTAGTATGAACAGGTTAATTAGTTTGGAAATCGGCCTAATCAATTATAATAATAATTGAATTTGAAAGTCTTTACTATATTCGGGAGAGTTAAGTATTTATCATTTATATTTTAATATATAAACATTTATTTCTTTTGGGGAAAGGTAAGTCTATGTCATTTTTATTTGGATCTATAAGCATTTATTTCTTTGGAGGAGACGTAATTATACGTCATTTATATTTGCATCTGTGATCATTAATTTCTTTGGGGGAGACGTAACTATACGTCATTTATATTTGCATCTGTGATCATTTATTTCTTTGGGGGAGACGTAACTATACGTCATTTATATTTGAATCTGTAATCATTTATTTCTTTGCGGAAGACGTAACTATACGTCATTTATATTTGCATCTGTAATCATTTATTTCTTTGGGGGAGACGTAACTATAAGTCATTTATATTTGCATCTGTAATAATTTATTTCTTTGGGGAAGACGTAACTATACGTCATTTGTATTTGCATCTATAAGCAAGTATTTCTTTTAGGGAGACGTAAGTGTATATTTATTTGTTTATATTTTAATCTATATGCACTTAATTCTTTCGGCCAGAAGTAAGTATATGTCATTTATATTTTAATCTATAAGCATTTATCTCGTTATGGGAGAGATAAGTATTGGTGATTTATATTTTAATCTTTAAGCATTTATTTCTTTTGGGGAGAGGTAAGTATATGTTATTTATATTTGCATCTATAAGAAATTATTTCTTTCGTGAGAGCTAAATATAGGTCGTCCATATTTAATTATAAAGATTTACTTGGTTCCATAATATCTAAATATTTTTGCAGAATGGATAACCGTTGCCATGATAACTTTTTAATCGATTGATACGCTTTCTATTTGCAGATTATTTAAAGCCTGAAAATATATTTAATTGTAATATTTTTTAAGATATAATAATTATTTAGTGATACCAATCTAACTAATTAGCCCATAGCTGGGGGAGAAGAGGCGGATTCTTACCTAATCAAAATTTATAATCAAGAAATTATAATGCGCATATAAAGTAGGGAATCAATTCTATATTATAATGAATATATAAACTGATCCCTGATTTTGTGACCAATGTATTCTGTATACATTTATATTCCAGCTAAGATGAAGTAATCTAAAAGACATGCCTATGTAGTTAATCATTATGTGATTGATTCGTTTACTACGGGTTATCAACACTTTTGCAGGTTATTTTAAACCAGAAAATATTTTTAGATAGAATATTTTTGCGATAATAATTATATAAAAATACAAGTCCTTAATTAACCTATAGCTGGGGGAATAAGAAATGGATTCTTATGGTGATTTATCTACATTAGAATGAACTCTTCCTCCTTCACAAATACTAACCTGCAAGACTTCCTAAGGAGGCAGTCGGAACGCAGTGTAACCTGACAGTTCGGACGGACGCTTTTATCTGCTGACTAATAACACTCTTATTTTGTATATATGTTCTGTCATTTCAATTCACTTGTTCAGCCTACCGTCTTCTTTCCGTGTCTTTCTTTCTGGCCACTAAAAAGCGAAAACATGGATTCATACCTTTCTCAAGGTATTTCCGATTATTTGATTTAATCCAATCATTCCTTTCAAATTGTGAAATGAGGTCGTTCTGAACGGGCTCACTTCCAGGTCATTCCACACGAATACGGGTGGTCCCCAAAGCTCCATCCTGGTGGTCCTGATCTGGCGTATCTGCTTCAGTCACTTTCTCACCGCCGTAAGGTTGTCTCTCTATGTCTTTTCTAGAAATACTTTCATGGTAATCGTTCGGATGAGCCCTTCAACATGGTACCTAGACTTTTTGAATTTAAGCGCAGTACTGGACAGATGTCGAGATATCAGCAATTTACAGCTGAGCTGGCTAGATGTAACCGTAAATTTTATGCTACACTGGTACACTGTTTCTGATCTTTATCAATAATCATTCTAAAGTCATCAGTTTTCAAGCAGGAAAGATGACACCACCATATACTTCTTTTCTCAATAGTAAATCCGTCACCTCTGACAAATTCTGGTCGCTGTTCTCGCAAATAACCTTCAATCAGTGGTTAAATGGGGCAAGAAATGGCTTGTTAATTATAATGCCTCCAAAACTGAACTACTCTCATTTAACTACCACAGAGAAAATGGCCTGACCGCCATCAGAATAGTTGATACTTGATTCCAATCTTATTGCGCCTTCTTGGCCTTAGGTTTTCAAATAAAGTGAAGTGGAACAACTACATTGAATCAATAGCTGCATCTATTGCAAGGACAGTTGGTTCACTGTGTCGTGCCAGAAAGCTTTCTTTACAGCGGATTCCTTCTTACACATCTTTCATTCGGCAGTGCATTGAATATTGTTGATATATCTGGTCTGGTGCCCCTGCTATCCATTTCGTGGTTCTCGACAAAATCCAAAGAAAAATCTGCAATGTAATCGATCCTGACTTGGCATCTCGGCTTCAGTCACTTTCTTGGCGACGGGCTGGCTTCTCTCTGTCTTTTCTACAAATATTTTCTTGGTAACTGCCCTGACGAGCTCGTTTCCCTGCTTCCCCGACTTCATGACTTTAAGTGTGATACTAGATTGGCATAGAGGTCCCACACTTTTATGGTTGAAATAGTTAAATGTAATCACCACTTCTACTGTAGTAGTTCTTTTCTCGCATTTCCCGACTGTGGAACTTTCTTTTTCTTACTTGCTTCTCTGGTAAATATAATCTTATGCAACGTTAATTACGATCTTCTGTTGCCTTGAACCCCGTTCATATATTATCTTTTCCTCAATCATCTCTATACTTGGTTTTTTTCTTTCACTTTCATTCTCTGTAACCCCCCGCCGCGCGTACTAGTGGCATTCCCGCCTTGCTTGAGTTGAAATGCTTTATAACAAACTCGACTATAATTGGCACTTGCCTCTCTGGTCAGGACTCAAAGGGTTGAGCTTATATTTAAGGGAAATTCCTTAAACATTTGAGCCCTGCGTTCCTGAACAGTTTTAATCCTTCTGCCTGAGATCCTGAGTCAAAATTCACAAATAATTGGTATGTAATTTTTCACGGTAGATATAAAAATAGTTACAAGTTTTTACCCACCGTTCAACCGGTAGCTGGGGGATTACGTCATTTTTCTCTACCACCGGTAAAGCGGTGATCAGGGATCAAAGGGTTAAGCCTGTAGTTAAGTGAAATTCCTTAATCCTTTGAGCCATGAGCTCCTGAACAATTTTAATCCTTCTGCCTGAGATCCTGAGTTAAAATTCACAAATAATCGGTATGTAATTTTTCACGGTAGATATCAAGTGTTTACTTACTGTTCAAACGGTAGATGGGTATTAAGTCATTTTTCTCTACCACTGTTCAACCGGTGGCTAGGTATTACTTCATTTTTCCCTACCACCGGTAAAGTGGCGGCGAGGGATCAAAGGGTTATCGATGTCCTTTTTTTCCAAAAACAACCTCGTCAAAAAACTGGTTATATTGAGTCAACATGATATTAAAATTTACTTTTTAGTTTTTTTTTTTATTCATTTTATTCGAAATAACGCAAAAAGTTGAATTAATTTTTCCTAGGTTAACCCAACATTTTTTAAATCGCTATCACCTTATGGAAGGCAATAAAGGTACTTATAGACGGGATGTAGAAGAATTAGGAACAGAAACATTAATAATGAGCGGGACTGGAAAAACATTTCACTTACATTTCTGCTGATTAAAGTTGACTGGCTTGCATGGAGCCGGAAGGGAGTTCCACAAGCGATAAGTGCAACATAAGAAACTGTTAGCATAAAATTTACGGTTACATCTAGCCAGCTCAGCTGTAAATTGCTGATATCTCGACATCTGTCCAGTACTGCGCTTAAATTCAAAAAGTCTCGGTACCATGGCGAAGGGCTCATCCGAACGATTACCATGAAAGTATTTCTAGAAAAGACATAGAGAGACAACCTTACGGCGGTGAGAAAGTGACTGAAGCAGATACGCCAGATCAGGATCAATAATATTGTTGATTCTTCTTTGGATTTTATCCAGGATCTCTAGATATAAAACAGGATCATCGGACAATATGTGGCAGCAATATTCTAAGCATGGGCGAATAGTAGACTTATAGATATGCAAAACAAATTTTCTTGGACAACAAAGTGAAACAACTTTCTTAGCAGCTAATCTAACAATGTATTCAATGATTAGTGGTGTATTTATAATAGGCTATTATTAAATTAAAAAAAAGATAAGGTATCATAGTGAAGCCCTAATCCAAACAATTACCATGAAAGTATAACATAATGAGGCAACCTTATGGCTTTGGGAAAGTGACTGAAGCTGAGCTGCCAGATTAGGACCAATAATCTTATCTTGGATCTTATTTAGGAACTCAAGGTAAATAGCAGGGGCACCAGACCATATGTGGCAGCAATATTCTATGCATGGACGAATTGCAGACTTATTTCCTTTCTGAAGGGCGGGTAACTGAAAACAAGAAAATGGAAACAATTTATTCTTTGTTGTTTTTTTTTTCGTCTTTCATCATGGTCGAGCCTTATAGATTATGTTTAACATGATTCGGTAGCGACTTTTGAAGAAGATCTCTCTAATCTGTCAACAACGCACTAATTTGAGGAACGGTGTAAGGGTGAAACTGGATGTGTTCCGAGGAGCGCGTAATGGATGCCAGTTGGCCGGGAGACTAATCAATCAATACCCGAGATTAGAGGCAGCAATGGCCGGTGTTGTAGGCGCAAAGAGGATCTTGAGGTCCAAGATGTCGCGTGAACAAAAGACGACGATCAACGAGTGTAGCCGATCAATACAACTGTCGCCGCGTGCAGATAATAGACCCAGTGTTAGTGTCGAAGGAAGGAACGTTTCGGATCGATATTGAAAAGACTGAATCTGACCTGGATTTCATTTCTACTGTCAGTGACTACAGTGGCGTAGGTAGACTGACGCAGGTCCATCGATATATGGACCGGTAGTTTCTTTGTGTCGGTATGTTTCATAGGTTGACATATGAATATTGGACATGCTGGTTGTGTAATGGGCTGACGGCCATATCATGTTGAGACACCGGTTATTTTACGACCACCGAAGTTAAACAACGCCAAGTTTGGTGCTGTAAGCTTTGGGGTTCTGCCGGAGGCGGGTGTGTCATGGATGACGCTTCGGAAATTGAAATCGGGAAGCCGAAGTACAATTTCAGTTCTCAAGGACACGTAGCTCAGTAGATAAAGATATCGGTTAGATGCAGTAACTAGCCACAAAGAGTTCTGAGTTCAATATCAGGCCACAGCTGTGGTGAACAAAATACTTGGGGAGATGAGTTAAAGGGAAATAACTGTGACATCCGGAAGAGCCATAGCACGTGGAATTAGAACGAAATAAAGGATTCGGTTCGAAATTCCAGTCACCTGAAGAAGGCCGGAGATTTGTGAATATAGCAGTGAAGGTGAGGATAACAGCCCGAAAGATGTAAATAATGCAAGTAATTCCAGTTGGGTTCGTTATATTCAGTTACGCGTAAATTGGGAAAGATATGAATCCTTTTCTTCTCGCCCCAAGCTAGAGGTTAATTAGTTTATGCTGTTTCGTAGAAGATGACTTACTGCCCCCGCTCCGCCTGCTGCCTCTAGATGCAATAGTACAAGAGTATCACCATATTGCTATTTAAAAAGCAGAGATTCGGGTGAAATCTATCCTTTAGTCCCGCCATTTCAGGCTTTTACAACTAGGATATACGTGCTACATCCACTGATTGGAATCAGCCTCAATTGTTTCCGTATTCCAAATGTAAGGAATAAATTCCACTCAGGCATTTTTTTCAGAACATTTCTGAATGTAAGCAGTGTATTAAAACCGAAAGTCGTGGCGTCTATTCCCTTTGTCTTTTCTACAAATACTTTCGTGGTAACTGCTCCGACGAGCTACTTTCGCTGGTTCTCAAACTGCATGAATTTAAACATGCCACTAGGTTGGCATATCAGTCCCATCTTTTCATTATCGAAACGGTTAAATGTAGCCGTCTCTTCTACTCCAATAGCTTCATGTCTCGCACTTCCCAACAGTGGAATTCCCTTCCTCTTACTTGCTTCCCTGATAGGTATAATCTCCAACTATACGATTGCAATATCAATCGACATCTCCAGATGCCTTGATCTAATTCTCCGTCCTCTTCATCCTTTCATCTTTCACTCCTCTTTACTCTTGTTCCCACTTTCTGTAAACCCCACGTGTGCTAGTGGCACTCCCGCCTTGCTTGGGGTGAAAAAATTTAAACAATTTTTTTAAAGTGCTCAAATGTTATGTAATATTTAATCTTCTATTTGGCAATGGATGCTGGACAATCTCTTCATTGACAAAAGAGAAATTTGAAACAACAGAGATGTGGTTCTACCGACTGAAAAAGCTGAAAATATCACAGATTATGTAATATATGCGGAAGTTCTCTGGAAGATAGGAATTAAAAGGGAGCACATTTTCAATAATAAAAAAGACACAGCAGAAATTTCCGGCATTTATTGTGAGAAAAGAATACTTGGAAAATCTAACACTCAGGGTATATAATGAAGGCAAGAGAAAAAGGGAAATTAACAGCAGGTAAACTGATGAATGAGATTATTTGAATGAATCGTTTTACAAGTAATGGAACGAACTCGTGAGGAAACCCGTCCTGGGCACGACGATAATCTGCATCCGGCAGTAAGACCTCTGATCGGGAGCTTCTGAGGAGCATTGAACCACCTCTTAATTGCTGTTGTTCCCAGGTTCACCCTGATGCGGGGAGGTAACACCTGTTAGGGTCCCAGCTATGGATAAATAGTTAACCCGTACATAGGGTAAAAAAACTATGAAAATATGGAAATAGATTTTTATTGTAAAAATACCAGCAATACATTTACGAAATGAAAAAAATACCAGCAATACATTTTTGAAAAAAAAAATACTAGGAATATATTTTAGAAAAAAAAAATGGTCATTAATACATTTTCGAAAAAAATTTCCAGCGATTCAATTTTGAAAAAAAAAATGAAGCAATACATTTTTTTAAAAATTACCAGCAATACATTTTTAAAAAAATTACCAGCAATACATTTTAAAAAATAATATTAACAACAATACATTTTTGAAAAAAAAAATAACAGGAATATATTTTAGAAAAAAAATACCATTGATACAGTTTTGAAAAAAATATAACAGCAAACATTTAAAAAAAATTACCAACAGTATATTTAAAAAAATGACCAGTAATACATTTAAAAAAGTACTAGCAATACATGTTTTTTTAAATTACCAGCAGTACATTTAAAAAATTACCAGCAACACATTTAAAAAAAAAAAATTACGAGCAATACATTTTTAAAAAAATACTAGCAATACATTTGACTCTCAACAAATCTGTTTTACAAAAGTATGTCAATGAAAGCTGATCCACAATCTGATATTCTATTCATGCGAACCTATCCTAAAAATATTGTCGGCATGAAATAACCCATTGAGGTTGATATGCTTTAAAACAAAATAAACCCAAACCCTGATCTACAATCTGATTTATAACAAAGAATACATATTCTATTCATACAAACACATCTTTAAAGTCTGGTCGGCGTTAAATAACCCATTGAGGTTGATATGTCGCAAAACAAAATAAAACAAAACAAACCCATCACGGCTTAAAAATTTCCCGTTTCAACTCACTATCACAACTTATTGCACAGTCAAGAGGTAAACAAATGAATACAAAATATCCTCACAATCATACAGGAAGCATAAAACACAGGATGGTCGGTTGGTACAGCGTTTGTGATGTTAAGATAAAGCCAGCAAAAATACGTCCGAAAACATCACCATTTTAATATTAACTTGCAAAGATTAATAGATTTGTCAACGAATATCAGATCGTGAGGAAATATCTAAGCAGACGATACCACAGATTATGGTTGAACCTCAAGAAATCTAGATGACCGGAATCTGGCACTGATCACTCCTTTGTCTGCGCTCTAACAGATTTTCAAATCTAAGGTTTCGTTTGGATTGTTTTATTTTACGGTATATAAACCTCAGTGGGTTATTTTTTTTCATTACTGGTAATATTTTTTTTTCAAAAATTTATTGGTGGTAATATTTTTTTCTTCAAAAATCTATTGCTGTTAATATTTTTTTCAAAAAATATATAGCTGGATAATTTAAAAAAATGTATCGCTGGTAATATTTAAAAAAAAATTATAACTGGTAATATTATTTTTTCAAAAATGTATAGCTGGTAATTTTTTTCTGAAAAATATATTGCCTTTGATATTTTATTTATTCAAAAATGTATTGCTTGTAATATTTTTTTTTTCAAAAATGTATTGCTGGTAATAATTTTTTTACAAAAAAGCATTTCTGGTATTAAATCCTATTTTTACACTTTCATAGTGTACACGCTTTGACGATCATGTCTCTTCACATCTTCCTCGCCTAAATCAGTGTTAACTCTTTCAGTTAAGTACCAATACGTGATACACGATTGGGTGACCATGTCTCTTTCGAATCATGACTGACTAGGCAGATTTTCCCACAGTAAGTTGCCAACACTTTTTTGCGGTAGACTGGTTGCCAACCAAGGCTATAAGATTCAATCTATCCTGCTATTCAACCCATAGTGTGCGCAAATGAATGTAACCCTAACCCTTGCCGACTGGAATTCGAACTCAGCTCTCCGATTTCTCATCCCGAGCTGATATCTATTACAGCACAACGCACACAACAAAAGTCAAACCAGACAAAAAAATAGAGCATTGCTGATATATCTAGGTTGGAGCTAACCAGTCCTCATTCGTATCGATTTGCAATAAAGTTCTATGAAACGAAATTACTTTTGATACACCTTAATCAAACCATATAATAATTATCAATGTATATTTATTTATTTCCTGCCCCATATGTTGTAGGAAGGGAGGTAAATCCACTTAAATTAGTTTGTTTGTTTGGGTTTTATGGCATATCAACCACTGTGGGTTATTTAATGCCAAATCCAGTTTATATGAATTTTAAATGCCTATTTTGTACGGAATAAAAATGTATAACTGGCAACATTATTGTTTAAAAAAATGTATAACTGGCAACATTATTGCTTAAAAAAACGTATAGCTGGCAACATTACTCTTTTACAAAAAAACGTATAGCTGGCAACATTACTCTTTTACAAAAAAATGTATAGCTGGCAACATTACTCTTTTACAAAAAAACGTATAGCTGGTAACATTACTCTTTTACAAAAAAACGTATAGCTGGTAACATTACTCTTTTACAAAAAAAAAACGTATAGCTGACAACATTATTGTTTCAAAAACTTAGAGCTGGCAACATTATTTTTCTGAAAACATTATGTGAGATCTTGCTGTTAGATTCAGTTTATCGCCGTACCCAAGACGCGGATGTAGTTTAACATCATACCCAGGACGTACTTAAATTAGTAAATTTATGATTGGTTACTCCCCTTTGTCGTTTTAATAATCTATACGACTAAAATATTAATCTACGGGTAGTCAAGATTAGTCCACGCGCAAAATGAACCGTTTAATTAACCACTTCTTTTGTTCTTACGTATCATAGATTGCTGTCTTATTTCTTCAAGTCTTTCATGCGACGTAGCCAGATGCCTTCGTCTATTTTCATCGAGTCGCTTCAACTTGGTCTTGAAATAGGCTTAGTCGCCGCCGTCTTTGTCGTTCTGTTGCTAAACTTTTTTCTTCCAAGAGATATTCGCATTTCATTGTTATATTAAACACATCAATTTTTCTAACATGAAAAGATATTTATCAAAAAGCGATTTATATAATATCAGGAGTAAAAAATGAATCATAGATAGCATTGAATGGCTAAAAAAATATAAAGGGAACTGATTCAAATTCATTGGTTTCTACTTTAGGTAGAAATTCTTTATATCAGTTTTATTGATACATTATTTCAAGACGTTTCCTTCATTGATTCTCACTATTAAATCTTTGTAACAATTTCCGTCATGTATACCGGACGATTACTCTAGTAAAATAATAATAATAATAATAATAATAATAATAATAATAATAATAATAATAATTGTCACAGTTTTCTTTTCTCGCACTTCTCGTCTGCGGAATTGGATTCTGATTTCTTTCTTCCGTGCCATATACAATGATCAAAAATTTCAATGCAGCGTCAGTCATCATCTTCTGTTTTTCT
>OZ010608.1:4810450-4932950 GCA_963932145.1 Acanthosepion lycidas | reverse complement strand
AAAGAAAGAAAGAAAGAAAGAAAGAAAGAAAGAAAGAAAGAAAGACATAGGGTGTAAGCAAGAAAGAAAGTGATAAAAAGGAGAATGTAAGAAAGAAAGAAAGAAAGAAAGAAATAGGGTGTAAGCAAGAAAGAAAGTGATAAAAAGGAAAAAGTAGAATGTAAGAAAGAAAGAAAGAAAGAAAGAAAGAAATAAAGAAAGAAAGAAATCGGGCGTAAGCAAGAAAGTGATAAAAAAAAGAAAGAAAGAAAGAAGGAGGAACAATACGAGAAAGAAATACGGAAGATTAAAAGAAGATAGAAATAAAGGAAAAGAAATTAAGAGAAAAAAGAAAAGAAGGAAAAAGAAGAACAGTTTAAGAAAGAAAGGAAAGGAGAAAAAAAACGAAAAAGGATAAAGTAAGAAAAAATAAGGAAAAAATGAAATCAAATCAAATGAATGAAAAGATAGGGGCGATTATAGGAATGGAAGAAAGAAAGAAAGAAAGAAAGAAAGAAAGAAAGAAAGACGATACAGGAAGGAAAATAGGAATGACAGAGAAGGCGAGTCTAAGAAAGAAAAAAAAAGAACGAGAAAGAAAGAAAGAAATAGAGAGGGTGTAAAAAAGAAAGGAAGGGACAAAAAGTAAAAATGTGAAAGAAAGAAAGTAAAAAAGAAAGAATGAAGCAAAGGAAGAAAGAAATAGCAAAGGTGTAAGAAAAGAAGGGACAAAAAGTAATAAGGTGAAAGAAAGATTGAATGAATGAAAGGAAGAAAGAAATAGAGAAGGTGTAAGAAAGGAAGGGACAAAAAAAGAAAAAAAAAAGGATATTGTACGAACGAATGAAAGAAAAAAATGAAAGAAATAAATACATAGAATTAAATGAAGGAATGAAGGAAAAACAAGATGTAAGAAAGAATGAAAGAAACCTAGATGGTATAAGAAAAAAGAAATAACATAGAAAGATTGCAGAAAGAAAGAAAAAAAAAAGAAAGGGAGAAAGAAAGAAAGAAATAGAGAGGGTGGAAGAAAGAGAGCGTGTTAGTTAATAGGTATTTACTTTCTGCTTCGTGTCTGCTTAAGTGCTTACCCACTTTCTTAAATACCAGCCACATGTATCAGTTCGGTCTTGGCCTATGAACATGGTCGGCATATCAAGAATATTTATAAAAATCTTCTCTTAGAACTGAGCATCCTTTTGACTCACAGGCAGACGCAGCATCCTGTATAAATATCAAACGTGGAGTTAGCCGACCGACCAACAGTTGACTCGTTTCGTATCGCTATGTCAAGAGAACCTCCAGCTGCTTAAGCTCACAATTCCGGGCAATTCCACAGGTTTTGTAATAACAACGTCATCACGTGACCGGGCGCTGACGGCCGCTCGCTTAAATTTTCAACAATGACTGGTAGGCAAAACAATGTCGATAAATATAGCCAATCAGCGAAAGTGAACTGAAGAAATTGGAAGTTGAAACGCGACAGAGGAAATCGTTCAAAGCGTTCAGCAGAGAAGCTAAACAAGACAAGAGAGAAAAAAAGACAGATAGAAAGAGATAGCGAAACAGACTGAGATATGAAGAGCATGAAATAGATAACGACATTATATAAATAGATATGCACCGACTGGGATAGGTTTATAGATAGATATATAATTTGGACATGAAAACTAGAATTGCTAGAAAGAAAAATTGGGAGAAAAAGCCAAAAAAATGTGAGGAACAGAGATTAATTTATTATGGTTAGAAAAAAGACAAAATACGTACAAATTTAGATAGATAGATACGAACAGAATCAGATAGATAGATAGATAGATAGATAGATAGATATGAGCAGACTGAGATAGATATGAACGAATTGAGATAGTAATATAGATAGGAATAGACTGAGATAGACTGATATATAAATAGATAGAAAGAAAAAGACAGAGATAGCTAGATAGCTATTAGGTTGCTGCAAAAATAATGCCGTAATAATGTCATTTTTTGACGTTAAAAATACGTCAAAAACAACATTATTACGTCATTATTTTTGAACCAACCTAATAGATAGCTAGCTATCTAGCTATCTAGCTAGCTAGCTAGATAGATAGATAGAAAAAGCCTGAGAATATTAGAAAGATAGAAAGAGGGAGACAAAAAGTGTGAAACATAGAGATGAATTTAAAATATTCAGCAAAAGCCAAAGTATTTAAATAGATAGATAGATAGATAGATAGATAGATAGATAGATAAAAACTAGAACAGATAGAAGAGGGATGAAAATGCGTGTGAGTGACAAAGATGAATTTAAAATGTTATAGCAAAAAAACAAAATAGGTACAGAGGTAGATAGATATATAGATTATAGAAAGACTGGAATATATATATATATATATATATATATATATATATATATATATATATATATGCGCGTCTGTGTATGTATGTATGTATGTGTATGTGTGTAGAAAGAGAGAGAGAGAGAGATTAAAACTGGTTTGAACACACTAGGATAGATAGATATATAGATATAAACAAACTGAGACAGACAGACAGATAGATAGATAGATAGATAGATAGATAGATAGATAGATAGATGGATAGATAGATAGATAAAAAGAAAGAAAGAAAGACATAAACAGACTGAGACAGACAGATAGATAGATAGATAGATAGATAGATAGATAGATAGATAGATAGATAGATAGATAGATATGAACAGACTATGGTACATAGTTAGATAAATGTGAATAGAACAGATAGATAGATAGATAGATAGATAGATAGATAGATAGATAGATAGATAGATGAAAAACTAATAAGACTGGTTACTTGATTGATGAATCATTAATTCATCTTCACGAAATAGCAAAATCTCAAATGCTGATTTTCAAAGCATTTCAATTTTTTTCGCGAAACGTATAAAATCCCTCTCACTTTTATCGTGGCTTTGTAAGCAAACAAAGCAAAATGGATTCAACGCCGTAAAGCTTTCTGTAATCTTGTCAATTTTACTTTTTACCGTAAATAAACCCTCCTCTACATTTACAATTGTCTCCGTATAATCTCAAAAGAGTCACTTTTCCTCTGTTTAGTCTTGTGCAGTATTAATATGAGTTTATTCCGTTCATTCTTGTAAATATCTTTAAAAATTATTTTCACCAAATACAAGGCCCCAAAGCAACTCAAGGTAGCGGTTTACTGAGTGGAGTTATATTAGCGTCGGAAAGGTCAAGTTTTAGGCTTTGGAAGGAAACGGACATCTAATTCTAAATAGAAAGAAGGGATAAATCTTCACTCCAGTTTAAAACACTGCAGAGGAATGTAAACTGGACGACAGGTAAATCTATTGCTAGAGGTGGAGAAGAGAAAAAAAATGAATTAAATTGTTAGTGAATAAAATTTCAGACATGAGGCGCAGACGTTAGGAGTACAAAGCTGAAGGAGAATTAAAATAACCTGGAAGGTAAACGTAAATACAAAGCAAGGGATAAACTTCTACTCCTGTTCTGGCTTGTAAAATTCGGGATATCGAAGGCTGAACTTGATGGTAAAAAGGGTTCTGTTTGAAAGGTTGCAAAATCTTCCTTTTATCTCTGTCATGACTTATATTAAAATAAATTTTCCGCTGAATTTGAATTTAGCGTAGGTCACATTCGATTGGTTAATCACGGCAAACCTCACAAGTTTATTTTTTAAAAGTTTTCTGCTTTTGAAATGAAATTAATCTTTCACTCACCAGTGGATTGACATCGCCCGAGGAGACCCATTTATGATGTCGAAACATAATTGCCATTATGTAGCGATTTTTAATATGTTTTAATATCCTAAAATAAATGATATTTAGCTCTACTCTGTATTGAGCCCTGTTTTAAATTAAATGTTACGTACAGTTGAATTATACTCCATTTTTTCTCATTTAACTTATATATATATATATATATATATATATATATATATATATATATATATATATATATATATATATATAATATCAATTGATAATTAGTAGGGATAATTCCAAGGAGGATATTAATCCAAAGAGAGCACAATGTACGAACAGAGCAATATAATAATGAGTACACAACGCTATAATGTATTTCCTGAACTTTTACATTCATCGCTTCAGACAATCGTTTTTTTTAATAAATGTAGTAATAATCATATTTGATATCAATCAAATGAAATAAGTTTTCCCTCTTCCTTCCTCATCTCTCTCTCCCTTTCTCTCTCTCTATCTCTCTATCTCTTCCCCACTTTTTTTTAAAACCTTATATTGAATTTTTTCTTTTTCTTTTTCTTTCAACCATTTTAATACTGTAACGTTATCTTTATTTCTTTTTTCCTTTTTCCTTGCGTCTGGATAAATTGACTCGATGTATTAACAAAATTCTGAAGAGATGGATGAAAAGTCCACGAAATAAATTATAACCAGACCGATTTTAATGTATTGTGTATTCATTATATATATATATATATATATATATATATATATATATATATATATATATATATATATATATGTATATATAACCATATTTGAGCCTTTTATATTATTTTATATATATATATAATATAAGATAATATAAATGGCTCAAATATGGTTATAATTTATTACATTGGAATCATAATCACGATCCAATTCATCAGACCTACAAATTAAAAACGCTTTTTGAATTTTTAGGTCTGATGAATTGATTCCAATGTAATAGATTATAACCATGGAATATTAAGTGTTTGAGCCTATTTTATTATATTTTTACTCTGTCCTGGACAGTCAGTTCTACCTGCATTCTGTCTTCTTGTGAATTTATATATATATATATATATATATATATATATATATATATATATATATATATAGTTATAAGGTGTGCTATATTTATGAAATAAAGTGCTCAATATCAGAGACATACCGTGTGTAAATGTAAAAACAAACATTGTAGCGAACACTTAGAGGAGACAGTCTGTTTCATAATGGACACAATCGTCATTGCCTGGCGCTCCGGCCTTCCTCAGGTGGTTGGAAATGTCGAACTGAACCCTTTATTTCGCTCACTGGGGTAGACTGTTCTAGTTTCACGTGCCATGTTTAATGGATGTCAGTTACCAGTTATCTCCTGTTAATTTTTCTCTGTTGTTTAGTGCATGCGAAAGTGGGGTTAAAAATTGACAAATCAGAAGGGGTGACAGGGAGTCTGCTTGAAAGATTCCTCATCGGATATTCATGCGGTTGGAGATTGCAGCGCGCCAGGTGTGATTTAGGTATAGTGTGATGTACCATATTCTCATAATGTGCTAAAGGAAATTTACTACCACAGGGAAGATTTGTACATTTCCAAAGTCTTGAGGATCCAAGAGTGTGGCACATTATCAATGGCTTTAAGGTAATCAATCCACGCTGTGCTAATATTTCTACTTCGTCTCCTGCAATTTTCCAGGATAAATTCACTAAGACATAATGGATTACTAATTGTTAGAGAATATAAGAAAAAATATTAAGGAGAGTGAACAATAAAAGAACAAGAATTAAGAAGTTATAGATTATTCTCTATTGCAGGTGCCGTCTTTGGCAAAGAGTTTGAGATCATCCATGTAGATAAAGTGATTGAATAATTTCTTGTTTCGTTTGTAACCGTAGTTATCTACACTATTTACATTATTCGGACAATTGTTTTGACCTTTTTCGCCATATTTATTACAACGTTTCGGCCGGCTAACGTACCATATTTAATGTCAGTTATTAGTTATCTGCTGTTAATTTTCCTCTTCAAGTTCTCCACCGCCTTAACCGGGTATTGAACTCACACTCTTTGAGTCCTGTCACTGGATCTAACTAACACCTTTATCCAGTGCAATACACCATGTGTCCTTGAGGACATCTGTCTATGAATTTATGGGTATTATAAACCTAGTCTTCAGCAACCATTCTTTACCAGTGCACATATTGCAATTTTTGCTGTTATCATTGTATGTTTTTACCAGAGCTCATATTGCAATTTCCGTTGTTATTATCGCTTTTCTCTGGCACTCCTTATTACTGGTTCCCATATTGTATTCATTTCTATGCTTGGTCGGCTCAAAAGATTTTTGTGGCCTAGCATAAATAACAGTGATGAATGTTTTCCGGGTAAAGAGTTCGTGAATAACGGGGGCAAACTTTGAACATTTGAGGGATTGATATATTATTATTATTAATATTATTATTAATATTATTATTAATATGTGTGTATAATCAATGCAACACGTTTTGTTTTTCATTATACTATACCCGGGCTTGATAATGGCTAAAAGTAGAAACGAATGCGGCTGGACATAGAGGAGGAGATTTGGACAATGTCTACATAAATTATGTTCGGAAAAGAAGAAAATTTTAAGAACACAAGAAAAATTAAATAAAAATAATTACCGCTGTACCTTGTCAATCGGTTTTAATCAAAATTGTATAAAAGAAGGATTGTTAGCAAATACAATAATATATATATATATATATATATATATATATATATATATATATAATTGTATTTAGCAACAATCCTTCTATATCTATCTATCTATCTATCTATCTATCTATCTATATATATATATATATATATATATATATATATACATAATTGTATTTGGCAACAATCCATATTTTATACAATTTTGATTAAAACCGATTGACAAGGTACAGCGGTTACTATTTTTATTATATATATATATATATATATATATATATATATATATATATATATATATATATTAGTGCTAAATATACATATACATATGTAAAATATTAAATATATATACATACATGCATACACAAACATATATATTTTGTATTAAAAAAATTCCAAGAGGTTAGAATCCAGGTAGAACTCAATGTCCAGGACAGAGTAAGGATATAATAAAAAGGCTTAAACACTAATATTCCATGGTCATAATTTATTGCATTGGAATCGTAAATACGATCCAATTCATCAGACCTACAAATTCAAAAAGAAAACAGAATATATATATATATATATATATATATATATATATATATATATATATATATATATATATATAAAACATAATCCTATGCAGCCTGTCAAACCTACCAAGGTTTCACCTAAACCGACTGTCAGGGCGATGCTGGCTAAAAAGATAAACTGGAGTTTTTTTTTTCTTTAGACTTGGAAGTTGAACACTGGACGACTGTATTGGACTTGTTTTAATGTTCTTGGTTCTTTGTTTTTTTATTCCCCATTTTTACTTGGGTACCGTTTTGTTCTACTGCAAGTTGAGGTATCCGAGATTTTCCCAAACGGGTACCACCATTTATTTATATATATATATATATATATATATATATATATATATATATATATATATATATATATTTGTATGTATATGTATATATATATATATATATATATGTATGTATATGTATGTTTTCTTAAATATGCCGTCATATAAATATGTATACTTACTAGCATATATTTACGATGAAAGCATTTATCAAAGCATATATACACACACACACACACACATACACACACACACACACACACACACACACATATATATATATATATATATATATACATATATATATATATATATATATATATATATGTGTGTGTGTGTGTGTGCATATATATGTGTGCATTCGGCATTTGGTAGTTAATTATACCTTTACATTGAAGAGAGATAAAACAGAAATGGATTAAGGACCCCCGACCATTACAGAGCGAATATGATCTCGGCATGAAATTAATTAGGAAGATCTCGTTGTGGTTTGAGATGAAAAAATTGGTGGAACTTATGTTACACCAACACTCAGCAAGCAAATGGCAAATATGGTCAAAGCGAAATTTGGGATGGAAGCATTCCTCTCAGAGTCGATGAATAATAATTGGCCAGGACACCAATGTAGACACATGAAGATTTCTTTTTTTTTTTTTTCTTATTTTGCATCTTTCATCCTTCCTTCCTTCCTTCCTTGATTCATTCATTCATTCTCTTGTTTTCCATCTTTTCTTCATTTATCCATTCCTATTTCTTACTTCAATTATTCCTTCCTTCCTTCCTTTTTTCCTTCTTTATTAATTTATTCTTTATTTCATTCCTGCTTTTTTTTCCTTTATTTATTCATCAGACTTTCTTTCCTCTTTCATTTCTTTCTTCTTTCAAACTTCCTTTCATCATTAATTTCTTCCTTCCTTCATTCATTTTGTTACCTCCATGTTTTCCTTCTTTCTTTCTTTCTTTCTTTCTTATCTGCCTTTACTTTATTATTCATCCTTTCCCCTTATCTTTCATCATTAATTTCTTCTTTCTTTCATTCCGTCCTTTATTCATTCTTTCTCCCTTTCTTTCTTCTCATCTTTCCCTATTTCCTTCCTTCCTTCCTTCTTTTCTTACCATTCTGTCTTTTCTTTCATCCGATATTTTCTTTCTTTCATTCGTTCTTCGTTCTTATTAAATCAATCACATTAATAATGATTTTTTAAACATTTTCTTCTGTAAGCGTTGTGTCCCAAACAATGCTTCTAAGATGCAGAATCCGATTAACATCAGCCGGAAAGGCGAAAACAAGAAGTCCAAATGTTGCATTGAATTGAATTTCTGACATCAAATGACACCGACGAAGCGTAGATGGCCATTCAGTCCTGCGTGAAAGATAAAATCACATTGTTAACTTTGAAAGCCTACAAAGGTTAGCTTCGAACCCGAGGGCGTATTTGTGGCACTTCTGAACACGTTCTTCTTCCACGTTACACTTGGCTTCAACAATTGAATTATTTGCCAAGTTTAGTTTAGAATATCAAAAAAGTCCAAATGGCAATACATTCCGAGGTAGAAGATCGTGTCAGGCCAATCTTCAAAGTAGGGAGGTAGGGTCGTATTACCCACCCTGGCTCGGGAAGTGAAATAATATGAGCTCAACTCCTAGAGCTCATACCCACATGTAGCATTTCTCCTTCAGGAGGGAATCGGATCATTATCCGGGCGTCTTATGAGTCCTCAATTGGTTAAGTGCAGATAAGGCTGGAGTAATTTTTATACGTATTTCCCAAAAGTACAAATTAAACTAGTCTATCTATCTATCTATCTATCTATCCGAGTCTGTCCATTATCTATCTATCTATCTATCTATCTATCTATCTATCTATCTATCTATCTATCTATCCGAGTCTGTCCATTATCTATCTATCTATCTATCTATCTATCTATCTATCTATCTATCTATCTATCTATCTATCCCAGACTGTTCATTATCTATCTATCTATCTACCCCTGTCTGATATAATCCACCGACATAATCCAGGTACAAAGTTTGGATATATATCTATGGTGATTGGGGTTGTTCTGTATTTCAACTTGTATGGTTAAATGCCAAAGTTTCTATTGCCAATTTTCAAATTATATCCGCAGCACAATCTTTCTCCAGTTTTTACTAGTGCGGCCTTGTGAAATGCCAAACTGTGATTATTGGATATCCCAAAGTTTTATCTATATAAATGCAAGATACCCAGGCGTTGCCCCGAAACCGAAACACTCAGTTTCATAACAACTTGATTGAGAGGAAATCAGTTTTAAAATCCCTTCGCTGTAATTGTGCATAAATAAGAATTCTATCTGACAAAATATTTGCATTCTCTGTAGGGGAGATACAAAATATTATAAGATATTAACAGGCATTTGTTGCGAAGTATGTTCCTAATCTCGTGTGGCTTTTTAATTCATCACCCGCAGGGCCACCCTGCAACTATGATTGGTGCAATTGATAAAGGGAATAATCTGACGGAATCAATAGTTAAAAAACGCCAGTGCACTCAGAATCTTTGTCACGATGACATGGGACTTCGCACGATCTCAATCAGGGCTTTCTTCAGCCTTCAATCTTCTCTCTTCTACTTCAATCATTGGGTTTCATTTACAAGGCTTGAGTCAATCAGACTGTGATTTCCACGCGTGACCCAACGTGACCGCACGAGATAACCAAACCTCATAGATTGGGTAAAATGTTCTGTTCAAAAGAATATTAGCGAAGAAGGCCGACAGTATCTGTCTGTATTTCTGAGATGAGGTCTTATGTACATTATTTGAACTATTGTTCTCATCTTTCTCACCATATTTATTACAACGTTTCGACCATTCAGTATCTGTCTATATTTCTGAGATGCGGTGTTTGGAAATGACTTTGGAAATGACTTTGGAAATGTACAAAATCTTCCCCGTGGCAGAAAATTTCCTTAAGCACAGTATGAGAATATGGAATATCACACTATACATTATTTACATTATTCGGACTATTGTCCTCATCCTCAAGGATACATAGCACAGTAGAAAAGGGCGTTAGTTAGATCCAGCGACAGAACCCAAAGAATGTGTATTTAATACCCGGCTAAAGCAGTGGAGAACATTCAGAGGGAAATTAATAGGAGATAACTGATAACTGACATCCATTAAATATGGCACGTGGAACTAGAACAGTCTACCTCAGTGAACGAAATAAAGGATTTAGTTCGACATTCAGAAATATGGAATATCACACTATACCTAAGTCACACCAGAGGTACTGCAATCTCCAACCGCTTGAATATCCGACGTGGTATCTTTCAAGCAGACTCCCTGTCTCCCCTTCTATTTTGTCTGCCCATAATCGCACATACGCATGAACTAAACAACAGTAGCTATGGTTACAAACTAAACAAGTAAGTATTCAATCACCTATCCTACATGGATGATCTCAGACTTTTTGCGAAAGAGGACAATAAATTGAAGGCTCTTCTCAATACTATAAAATGTTTCAGTGAAAATATATGTATAGATTTCGGATTGGAAAAATGAGTAAAAGTAACGTTCAAGTAAGGGAGAATTACCGAAACTCAATAGATTTAGATTTTGTCACAAAGTTCAAAGGACTGGAACAAGATGAATCCTAGCGAAGGAGGAATGATATAAAGCATAAACAAATGAAGGAGAAGGTAAGAAAGGAGTACTACAGGCGTGTGTGTCTGATACTGAATACGAGCTGAATTCAAAAAACAGAATATCAGCCATAAAAACCTTGGCTGTCTCTACGGTGTAATACAGTTTGAACATCTTTAACTGGACCTTAACTGAAATTAAGAAAATGGACGCCAAAAACGAGAAAGCTTTTCACCTGCCACCGATGCTACTGTGGCGGACTTCACCACATTAATTTAACTTTAGATTAGGAAACAAAACTGACGTGGAAATGGATAAGAAAAAGACATCGTTACACATAAAATATGTATTTAACAAGATGTACAATCAAACAACGACGTTAAGGAAAGTATGCATTTAAGTAAGAAAAGGTTGAATAATCAAGAGTTGTCTCTCTTTACTTGTTATTTTGTATTCGAAAGTTCACTGGAAGAATGTTCATGAGAGTTTCTTGTAATAATAGTTCTTGAAAGATTGCTGTGTAAGAAAAGATTATGTGAGTATATACAAGGTATGTTCAGCATGTGAATGGTGTGTTTGAGTGAGAAGGTTGGTGCATGGTTTCAACTGTTGTGGATTCGTTTGGCAGTTGAATTCTCACTAATTAGCCAAGAAAGATTCTTGCTTATATAGGTGACTAGAGGCTCCAGATCGCTTTGCGGGAAAAGTTAATCTTCACGTGCAGACGATCTGATTGGTTGGCATTGACCAATCATCGAGCGAGTTTTGGGGAGACTTAAGAAAGCTTCTGGGATCCGTTCCTCCCAAAAGTGCACAAAACTGACTACATGAAAATAGAGTGATTACAAAATTGTCGCATTGCTGCGATTTGTAAATTGTCTATAATAACGTAGTGGTGATTAATTAACCAATGAATGCTTGTCTCTGTATGCGATTTGTATTTTTGTATCTATGTATGTATGCATGTGTGTGTATGTGTGTGCGACATAGGTCGGACAGTATGATCCCAAAGCTGATGTTGATAGTTTTTTTTTATGCCCAGATCCGTAGGAGGCAGAGGTTTCGTTCAACTAGAACTGTCTTACAAAACTACAACAATTGGACTACAGTGATACCCGGAAACTACAGAAGACTGGATGATGGTATGTGCCAAAGAACAAGAAAGTAGTAAGTGACTTTATTCAGTAATAAAGGAAGCCAACAAATTCAAAATGACGTTTCAAATCGGTGAAGAAATGCAAGTAAAGGACAATACACCGACGAAGAAAGCTGCAAAATACTTAAAACTAAAGCAAAAGCAAATGCAACCGACCAGATACAGAAACGATGGCAAGATAAACCGCTTCATGGCTAATACTCTGTCCGTACCAAACAAGCTGATCTAGACAAACACCGTACCCATCAGTGGCTACGTATTGCAGGGTTGAAAGCTTAAACCTAAGGTTTTATTCTTGCTACACAGGACCAATGCTTGCTAACAAGAAATTATCAAGCACACATACTGAAAAATTGTATTGCCCCAAAATGCAGATTCTGTGATAAATATCCAGAAACAATTGACCATCTTGTATCAAGTTACACGGTATTGGCACAAGGTGAATATAAAACACGGCATGAGAGTGTGGGCCAATATCGGCACTGGAATATCTGCAACATATACAGAAAGGAAACTGCAAGAAATTTGTATGAACATCAAGACCCGGTTACAGAAATAGAACCTGTAGCAATTAATATAGGACTACACAGTGCACACAGACAGAACAATCAAAGATTACCGCGCAGACATTGTTATTAGAGACCGCAAACAAAAAAAAAGTGCCTCCTTATTGATCTGGCAGTCCCTGCAGACTGTAATGTATCTATGAAGATCTTCAAAAAGCTATCAAAATACAAGAACCTTGAAATCGAAATCTAAAAAATGTGGCACATGCGGACATTAAGGATTCCAGATGTAGTTGGAGCCCTCGGATTCTTTGGAAAATATTCTTTATAGACTCTTTGAAGAAATTCTTTGTAGCCTTAAAGAAAAAAAAATTGTTCTCACCAGTAGAGCCCACACCTTAAGAAGGGCTTTATCTATGTAAAATATGTGTTTGTTTTTAATTGTTCAGTGGAAAGTGTCATGATGCCATTTCTAACCTTAGGTCCCAGGGCTGGACCCGGAAAGAAATAAGTACACATCAGAAATCAAAGGAAATAAAATAATAATAATAATAATGATAATAATAATAATAATAATAATAATAATAATAATAATAATAATAATAATAATAATAGTATAGCCCACACAGAACAATCAAAACTAATTGCCATTGACGTGAACCCTGACGGCCATTGCTTCAAGAAAGCCCATCTCACAGGATTATGGAAAATTATTTTTATTTTTGTTTTTTTTTTTTGCAAAAATATCCAGTGGAAAATGTCATGATTCCATTTCTTATCTTATGTTTCTGGTTGGGACCCGGGAATGTGTATACGACACAAATCAAAGTAAATAATAATAATAATAATTGTAATTGTTTAATCTGTTCTTTAGTTAGTTTGAGATCAGGTTACGCCCTACTAATATCTCATCGATAATGAACTATTCTGTTTTGATCGTAAGGAAAAACGAAAAAGACATAGCAGAAACGCTTTTGGTTTTCAGTGAAAGCAAGCAAGAAAGAAATAAAAAAAGGGAATACAGAGAAGGTGAAAACGCTCTCATATGACTATGGTATGCATCAGTGAAACAGAAAACTTTCTCAATTTTCAATGTTCATTTGTACCCACTTTCTTCTTTAAATACTGACTTACATTCATTTTTATCGTTGATATTGAAAGACTTTGTGAAAGTTGTTATGCTCAAATATTTGGCGATGCAATATAGGAAGTTCCACATGTATTTTATAGTCATAGAACTCGTTAGAAACTTATTGGATCATTCATCAAAATATTAAAATGGCCAAGTTTTCAAGAGTACTACTTGTAATAATAAATATAGTGAAAACTTTCTCGTCTGAAGTATCGATTTTGTCTTTAATTATGTTGGAGCATTTGCCTGGGTAAGCAACAAGCGACCATATATATATATTAAAAAGAAAATGCTCGATGGTGAAGCCAGGCTCTTGGCCCCGGTATCGTCTGCGTCTTTCATTTTTCATTACTGAACTAGCAAATAAATCAGATTTAGTTATATTTATATTCGTATCATGGACAACGGATTCGGGTTGATTTCATCTACAAAGGAATATTTTTCTCTTATGGTTTCTCACAGACATGCCATTACTAACACGTCTTCCTCGCCTCCGTTGTGTGTTTTTGTTTTTCGGCAAGAAAATTCTGTTTTGAACAGCCATATTCTGTTAAAAGAAAAACCTAATCTCATGAACTTACCTTCTTCTTTATTTTCGATTTAATTATGAAAAGCTTGAATTCACTGCTCCGGCACCCTCTGTAATCCGTCTTATTGCCATCTTAATAAAATGCCTCGTTACTGGCATACGACAGCATTTGACGGAGAAGAGAATAAGCGAATGTGTATTTCAACAAAACATTCTGTTACCTTTTTTTTACCAAACAGTTGCTTACGGACACACCATGTTTAAACATCAGCTCTTGTGCGATTTCCGAAGTTAAGCAACGTCAGATCTAGATCAGTGTCCACGTGGAAGTACTAGGTGCTGTAAGCTAGGATGTATGGGTGGCGTAATGGATAATGGCTTGGAATTGTTAATCAGAGAACCGAGTTCCAATTCCCATATAGTTTGTTATATTCACTTACTAGCCTAGAAACCGCCCTTCGGTCGGACTTTAGGCTAGCTCTTGTGGAAGGCTTTTGTGTCTTTGGACATTTATCTTCAGCGTTCTAGTTACTTAAAAGTTATAAGAATTTAAAAAATAATAAAATTATTCTAACTTTATTCGACACCTTAATTCGGCGTAATCTTTCTTCGTATACGCAACCGACCTCCATAGTTTGTTTACATTTATTTTGCACGGAATGTTTCTTTTCTTTTAAAATAACCATTCTTTATGATACCTTTATGTAAAGTCACTCTTAAAATGCATGAGCGAAACTGGACAATGTATTATTTTGAATATGTCACAGTACGAGATATCGAGAAAAAAGCATAAATGCAACGTACCGTGACCCGCTTAAGTTTTTTTTATTTTTTTTATTAAGGTTTACTTAAACAATATCAATTACAATTGTGACGAAAAGCGAAACGTTAAACCTTTAATAAATAATAGATTTTGAAACCTTTCTGTTCTATATTTAAATTTAACTTTAAATGATTTGTTCATTTAATTTTTAATCGTTTCTATTAAATTACAAGTAGTGGAAAGATTTAACTGTTTGTTTTGACGTCCAAACTCGTTAACGCGTAAAATTTAAAACCTCCCCCTCCTCGTTCATGCTCCGTTTTTATAGCGAAGGTAGATGTCATTTCTTAACAAGGGAGGTAACCGTGGATTACTCCAAATTCCTCATTTATTTTTAAAGTCCTTTCAATATAAAAATCTATAAGGTGATCGAACCTTGCTACTATATCTGATGCAAAGTGACGACCTGGTGCCATTGGCAATCGGCTTTTCAATTACAGTTATTTGGGCTTCGTGTTGATCCCTTGATAATTTAGTTGGACTCGGTTTCTCCGAGTAACTGTCATCGGAAACAAGTCTTGATTGACGCTGTAGTCTATTGGAGATTTGTGGGTGAGTAAATTTTGTTGATGATGACTGTTCAATCTTTCGCCTTAAGTGAAAGTTATTTCGTCGTTGCGTATCTATATTAGAAATGATCTTCGTGAAGCCGGTTTTACAACGACTTCAGGAGAAATAGTTTGGTGTTTTACTGGACGTATATATTCTTTTTCTAAACGCTGTAACAATTTAAAATTATTTAGTGAGTTCTGACCTTAGCCCAATTGAAAACCTTCGGTTAATAATATAGAAGCGTTCCTGTAATAGGAAAGTTAACACAGAAGATGAACTTTTTCGCGAAGAAATGCAGAAAAAATCTGGCGGGTGACGCTGAATTATTAAAGAATTTAGTCGATAGCATAACACGAAGAATTAAGGCCGTTATTAAAGCAAAAGGTTACCCCCAAAAATACTAAATCATTTTTTGGCTTATCTAATTCGTATTAGGTTGGTGCAAAAATAATGACGTAATAATGTCGTTTTTTGACGTTAAAAATACGTCAAAAAACGACATTATTACGTCATTATTTTTGCACCAACCTAATACATCTGTATTAAAATCCTGTGTTAATAAACGAATTCTATTTCTCACTTGTTTTAGTAAAAATATAAAAATCGACTTTCTATGAATGCGTCCATTTTTTGTCTCGTACTCTATAAACTATATTTTAAAGAAATACACGCCACTCGTTGGGTCTATTCTAATATATAGCTGCTCGTTTGAGTTTTCGTACCGAAAATACTAAATTATACAAAAATGAAACTAGCAATGACATCTTATTTCAACAGATATATTTACAAAAATTACACAAAAATATATTGAAATACTAAAGGCTAAATTTATTCAATAAAATCTCCATTCGCTTCAACCACGGCCTCCAGACGACTTCGGAATATTCTACAACTCTTCGGGATGGCCTACTTGTTAAAGTTGGTGTATGATGCAATAATCCCTTGTCTTCAGTTCATCTTTGGTATTACAAAATGTTTTCTTGGTCTCTTGCTCAACTGCGCTCCACAGATAATAATGAAAGGGGGGGCAGTCTGGCGAGGTAGTCGGCCATATATTAGGGGCGATGTGGTGACTAAAATTGTCTGTCAGCCATAACTGGGTTCTCCTGCTTGTGTAGCATGGTGCAGAGTCTTGTTTTTAGACATAAATTTATCCAGCAGCCACTATCTTTCTATCTATCTATCTATCATAATCTTCCCATTATCTACCTATCTTAGTCGATTAAATTATCTATGTATCTATGTTATTCTGATCCTTATCTATCTATCTATCTATCTTCGTCCATTCATTATCTATTAGGTTGGTGCAAAAATAATGACGTTTTTTGACGTATATTTTAACGTCAAAAAACGACATTATTACGTCATTATTTTTGCACCAACCTAATATATATCTACCTATGTTAGTCTGTTCATTACCTGTATATATATATTTTTTTATCTGTGAGGAGACTTGGAAGGTTTTTATCTTAATCTATATTAGTCTGTTTCTCTCGTCTTCTTCTTTTTGGTAATGTCAAATATTGATTTGCATCAGACTAAAATTTTCGACATACAATACATTCTCATATTACCGATGGTATGATCATTTTTCCTACCCAGCAATTCCCTTTAAAAATGGTATTTCGTGTTTTCTTTTGCTTTACTAAGTCAATCTTACACTTTTTACATTGTTCGGACTATCATCCTCATCTTTGTTGCTATATTTATCACAACGTTTCAGTCGTTGTACTCTCCGGCCTTCTTCAGGTGGTTGGAATGTCGAACTGAACCCTTTAATTTCGATCACTGGGGTAGACTGTTCTAGTTCCACGTGACATGTCTAATGTATGCCAGTTATCAGTTATCTCCCGTTAATTCCCCTCTCCAATTCTCCACCGCCTTAACCAGGTATTGAACTCACACTCTTTGGGTCCTGTCACTGGATCTAACTAATGCCTTTATCTAGTGTGCTATGTGCCTTTTCCTGTGAGTTTGAATCCAAGTGACAATCTTATCCTGCGAGTGTGAATCCAAGTGACAATCTTATCCGCGAGTTAGAATCCAAGTGACAATCTTATCCTGCGAGTTTGAATCCAAGTGACAATCTTATCCGTGAGTTAGAATCCAAGTGACAATCTTATCCTGCGAGTTTGGATCCAAGTGACAATCTTATCCTGCGAGTTTGAATCCAAGTGACAATCTTATCCTGCGAGTTTGAATCCAAGTGACAATCTTATCCTGCGAGTTTGGATCCAAGTGACAATCTTATCCGTGAGTTAGAATCCAAGTGACAATCTTATCCTTGAATCCAAGTTACATTCCTCCATTCCAGTTAGCTTAGTAATCATGGTTATATCTGGAAATTCAACAGTAAAAAATAAGACCCAGCCGCCGATTAAGTTAGATTTATAAAGTCTATGTACTATAGACGAAAGCTCATCAGAAGAATTATCATAAAAATATTTATTGAATAGAGTAGAGTGAAGGAATGGTTGCCACCATGGTTGCAGAAGTGGCTGAAGCCGAGCTATCAGGTTAAGAAGCACCAGACGGCAAAATTTTCAGTATAGATGCATTGTAGATTTATAAATATGAAAGAACTTAAAAATGCCAAGAACGACACAGAGAACCAAATTTCCTAGTAGCGGACTTAACAAATAATTCAATAAAATCTTTAACATATATATATATATATATATATATATATATATATATATATATATATATATATATATATATATATATATATATATATATATATATTAGGTTGCTGCAAAAATAATTTCGTTTTCTCACATAGTAACATATGTTAGAAAACGAAATTATTTTTGCACCAACCTAATATATACGTCTATTCATATTTGTTCATATCTATTATTTTCTGTTAATCTCTCTCTCTCTCTCTCTCTCTCTCTCTATATATATATATATATATATATATATATATATATATATATATATACATACACAAATATGCATATATATATAGATGGATAAATATTAAGAGAAAATTCTATATATATATAAACACAGATATACATATATATAAATATAGATAGATATTAAGAGAAAATTATATATATATATACACATATACATATATATAGATATAGATAGATAGATATTAGCAGAAAATTATATATATAATTTTTTGTTAATATCTATCTACCTATATATATATATATATATATATATAGATAGATAGATAGCTACTAACAGAAAATGATAGATTTGAATATATATATATATATATATATATATATATATATATACATTTTCCAACTTATTCAAGATGATCTATCTATGTATCTATGCCTGTTCATATTTGCTCATATCTATTATATTCTTTTAATATCTATCTATCTATCTATCTATCTATCTATCTATCTCTCTCTCTATCTATCCATATATATATATATATATATATATATATATATATATATATATATATATATATATACATACATATATATATATATATATATATATATATATATATATATATATATATATATATATCTGTTCATATTTACACTTTATGTATATTATAGACCGATAGCTGGATAGATAATGGACAGATTAAACATTAGTAATGTCCCTGAGACTCCTAAGTAGACAATCAATAAAAGCCACCCTTATTCTGTGCAATCTCATTCTAAATCAACTAAATCGGAAGGTGAAGAGACAGAATGAGAAGAGACCGATCTGGGGGGGAAGAGGGGGAGTGATGGGTAGACGGGACCGTGAAGCCGTTGAGAAGCGAACCAAAATTCGCATCGATTTCTTTCGATTCCTTCCGATTTCGCGCGCCAAGCCAAAGAGAACAAAATTTAGCGACGAATCAGTTGGTGTTTCTTTTTTAGATTATCGGAAATTATGAAGAAAATTGTTGAAACAACATCGGATTGCAAAGCGTAAAATCGATATCATTCAAAGTATAAGAAGCAAAATATTATAGTATGAAAATCTGCGAAATATAATATAATATAATAAAATATATATATATATGAAGAAATATAGTCTTAGGGTGTGCTATATTTCTGGGATAAAGTGCTCAATATCAGAGATAGAGCGTGTGTCGATATGAAAGTGCACATAGAAATCAACACTTCAGTCTGTTTCATGCTACACGCAATCGTCAGGTCTGACGATTTCCCCTAGCATGAAATCGCCTCTAAGTGTTGACTTCTATGTTCACTTTCATATATATGTATGTATATATATACATATATATATATATATATATATATATATATATATATATATATATATATATATGATAAATCCACGCATGCCATTTTTCGTTGTTTCAAATGAAAATTTCTTCGCTCTAATAGTATGCAACCATGTTCTTTTCAGCTGTTTAAACTGATTGCCCGTCTCTTACAACCTGTACATATATATTCTATATATATATATGTATACCTACATACATAAATATATATATACTCGACTCTCCCGTCGAAATTTGAGGCCAAGCAGATCAGTTTTCAGGAAACCGACAGCCCGACAACGGCACATGAGATTATATATATATATATATATATATATATATATATATATATATATATATATATATATATATTCTGAAGATTGAGGTCAATCTGAAATATCAAATATATAAATAAATACTTTCACATTATTATTTTTTGAATTTGCAATATATATATATATATTATTTTTTTAAATAAAGAAGCACTACTCATCTAATCGAATTTCTACGTATACATATTTTATTTTTAATTTGTTATATATATTTATTGTTTTTTAATAAATAAATAATATGAAATACATATTATTATCCTATAACTATTATTATTATTTTATTATTATTATGTACTTGAGGCATGGACTTCCAGGAATCACTTCAAGTAGTCTACTGTGTGTGTATATAAATTATCAATCCAAATAAATAAATTAAAAACTGTCCACCCGCCGAAATAACAGAATAGACTACGGCAAGCAATCTAAACATTGAACGAATAATTAGCTTTAATAATCTTCCTAGACCAAAACAATTAAACAAGCGACCTAAGCAAATCCCCCATTCCAATTTTTTACTACTTTAATAAAACATCAAAAAACAAAAAGAATAAACAATACAAAATGAAAATGCAAAAAAAGTAAAATAAATTAACCCAAATTAGTAAATAAATAAACAAGACATTCCCGCAAAAATAACCGCCAGAATAGATTACCCACAATGCATCAGTGATATAAATAGTTGATATAAATAGTTGAGGAAAAATCCAGCATTCGCGGCCTGATGATTGCGTCCATCATGAAACGGCCTATCGCCTCTGTGTGTTGATTTCAATTTTCACTTATATATATATATATATATATATATATATATATATATATATATATATATATATATATATATATATATTAAGACTTTTTTATGTTTATACATTCTTTTTATAGATACAAATATTTAAGTAAATATTCTGTTTACTTAAATATTTGTATCTATAAAAAGAATGTATAAACATAAAAATCTGTTAAAATAATTGGCGGACTTTGTCCATTTCAACGTCTATATATATATATATATATATATATATATATATATATATATATATATATATATATATGTATATATATATATATATACATATATATATATATATATATATATATATATATATATATAGTTTATGCAAAAAAAACAAAAATAGGAATCCAGTAAAACCATTTTAACCAGAGTAAATCGGAATACAATAAAGCCCTATTTAAGAGTAATTTTAAACAAACTCTTAATTACATAGATAAGCCAGTAAATAAAAAATCCACTGAACCCAAAAATAGGAATCCACCGAATTTCAAATTAATTTCTTCGTAGATTGTTTAAACATTTAGATACAGAAAAAACTTTAACCTCCCAAACATGCCCGTTAAAGTAACGCGAATTTACAGCGTCTAAAAATTTGAAAGAAAAACTGTCCTCGTGAAAGTAGTGTAGCTTCTTCCTTTAAAGTCGGTCTCCACCCCTCCACCATCTATATCTTGAGACTAGACACAATAAATTCGAACAACATATTGGAGTTAAAAATTAAAAATAAGAATTTGAAATTATACATATAACACATTCATATCCTCTTTCCTACCTCACTTCCTCACTTCGTTAATTTTACGTATACTTGATGAGGTCCGTCAAAAATGTGTGAATTTCTTTTCATTTTTCATTTTTCATTTCAATTTTTTGGAAGTAAAGTCTGATGATCCAGAGCCCTGTTGAAGGGGTTATGGTGAAATAATTTATTACATGGAACCTTAACGTGGTCTGTTTTTATTCAAACATATATATATATATATATATATATATATATATATATATATATATATATATATATATATATATATATATATAATAATTAAATAATACGCAATACATATTGTTTTAGTTTTTAATCTCTTTAATTTATTTCACGTCTACACACACATACATATAATCTGATATGTATATTAGAGTTTTGTCTAAGTTCCTGTGGCGTAATGAAAAAAATATTTTAGTCCTTAAAAATGGTTACACCCAAACCGAAAATTTGCTTTTAACATATACGCAATCAGGCTAAAAAAATCAGAATATTTCAGAAGCTTTATTTTGAAATTTGTAAACATTTTGTCAGATCGTTGCTTGAAAGGTTTCATCTGTTGGAATACAACATGAACATCATATTATAATACGTTTTGTTTCTTAGTTAACATGTACGTTATGCCCTGCCATTGCCTCAGATAACCAATAGACTATTTCTCTTTCATTGCGAGGATAGACGGAAGAAAATATATAACAAATGCGGTATTTGGTTTTAGTGAATGTATGGTAAAAAAGAATGAAAGAAAGAACGGCAAGATAGAGGAGGCGATAACATTTTAATTTAGCGCCTGCTTCAGTGAAATGGAAAACTTTGTCAGTTTTTAATATTTTTATTTGTATCCCCTTACTTCTGTAAAGAATGACCTGCAATGTCCTGCAATCATATTTATTGTTATTTTCGTATTTGGTTAAAGTTGTGGAACTCACAATGACTTAACTTAAGCATTAATCTTCAACGAACCATTTAAATAGTAAAAGAGTGAATTTTTTTACGGGTATTTCTAATAAAGATTTATTTCCTAAACAACCATCTGGATAAAGTGTCTGCAACCCTATGCAATGAGATTGACGAACATGACGAACGCTTTCATCAAGATATTGAGATTATTGGAGCATAATAACGACTAGTGAAATGGGGCACTCACATGATGTTAGATTACTGCAGAAATAATCAAAGACACTGTCCAGACATTTCAGCTCTCAACAATTTCCCGGAAACGAACATTTTCCCCATGAATATGCAGTTTCCTGAAATAAGTTAATTTAATATACAGTTTTTGACAAGTTGGGAGTAAACAGAGATATATCATAATACTTATACAGGGTACGTAAATAAAACGACCCACATTTTATAGGCTGAAAGAAAAACGTCCAAAAGAATAAAAAATATTTAGAAAAATGTTTGAAAATCGATAAAGTAAGCGCATACAGATTGTTTTAATTTATTCTCGAGACACTGTTGTCTCGTGAGTTTTCCATAATAGTAATAGTTTTCTCGCATTCTCCTATATATATATATATATATATATATATATATATATATATATATATATATATATATATATATATATACACACACACATGGTGCGATGGATAAATTGTCGTCTGAATTACACAAAAATCAAAATAACAGACTTCTCGTTTTAACATATCTTTACCAAAATTTTTTAAAAAAGTGTAAATTTATTCAGTAAAATCACCATTCGCTTCAATTATGGCCTCTAGACGACTTCGGAATCACCTGCAACTCTTCTGAACGGTCTCCTTGTTTAAGTTGATGAATTCTACTCTAATCGTTGCCTTCAGTTCATCTTTGGTGTTAAAAGTAGTTTTGCTGGTCTCTTACTCAACTGCGATGCACACATAATAATCAAGTGGGTTGCATTCTGGGGATTTAGGTGGCCAAATGTAAGGAGTGTCTGACAGCCATGGCTGGATTCTACTGTTTCTGTGACATGGTGCAGAGTCCTGTTGCCAGACATAGTGTCTTCCAGCAGCCACTCTCTTTACCCAGTGCAGTACTACCACCTCAATCACTTGATGTTGGCCTCCCTATTGTGTCTGTGACCTTGTGGGAAACTGAATGGAGGCATGACTAGCGATCACGTCAAAAACCTTCATAATCACCATTAGACTCATCCAAATCTTTCCGAATTCTCTGCACTGCCAACAGATTGGTACCCAAATACATTGGAACTCCTGACGCGTATGTCCAGCAGAACAGGATAGATAGATAGATAGATAGATAGATAGATAGATAGATAGATAGATATTATATCTGGCCACTTCTATTGTGTTCAACACCCACAGAGCCCACATGTCGTTTAGACTGCAACTATGCTGAGTAGACCCTTAGTTACAGTTTCTGGGAAAGAGCGTATTATCTAGCGTGATCAACAATTTGAACAAGACTAGCGCACTCAAACCCTCGGTCACGATGACTTGTGGCTTTGCGATGGCATAGCTATCGACGGCTTTCAACAGTTCTATCTACCCAATTTCCCTCACAATGCTTGGGTCAACACGTGGTATGGCTTTCCAGGCACACTGTGATCGCCCCCTTCCAGTCCGATAACATAAGGAAACTCCTTCCTGCCAAATCGACCATGGTGAGATTCGAACCCGGGTCTCATGGTCAGAAAGGGAACATTCTTAACACACACACACACACACACTCTCTCTCTCTCTCTCTCTCTCTCTCTCTCTCTCTATATATATATATATATATATATATATATATATATATATATATATATATATATATATGTGTGTGAATGTGAAGTAAATGACATAACAGTAAATGATACAGGAACTAAACTGAAGTTTCTTAAAAAACCGATAATTGTTTTCGACAAGTTGGTAACAAACGGAAAGTCATCTTAATAATAAAGATTCCGCAATAAAAAAAAAATCCACATTTTATAGATTCCCAAAAAGTCCAATACAACAATTTATTTACACTAATTACATTCTTCGGTCTGTTTTCCTCATTCTTTTACTGCCATATTCACCGCGTTTCGGCTGTTGTACGCTCCGGCCTTCGTCAGGTGATATACGTTGGAATTTCGAAAAAAAAACATTTATTTAATCAACGGGAGTAGATTGCTCTAATTCCACTTTTGCGGGTATCTCAATTTCAGTTCATTCGTTTTTGTAACTAAAAATCCCAAGTATTTTTTTCTCTCTGTGGTGACCAGGTATTGAACACAAAACTCTTTGGCACTAGTCATTTTCTTGATTACTCAACCAACACTTTTATTCACTACACATCAATGAATAAATTTTTCTGTTTTATAAACCCAATGTCACTGTAACCTTTTTTTTTTTACCTCTGCTCATATTACAACGTTTTTGTTATTGTTACTTTTCCCTAGCTCTCCACTCCACCCGGGTCCTGGGTAAAACGATAAAGTACGTCCAACAGTAAGGCCTCTAATCTGGAGGCTTTGATGAGCGTGGAACCACCTCTTAATTGCTGGTGTTCCCAGGTCCACCCTGACCCGGGGTGGTAGAACCTGTTAGGGTGCTAACTATGGGCAAATAGATAGCAACCAACTTGTGTAAAAATAGGTTTTAATACCAGAAATACTTTGCAATAAAAAAATTATTATCAGCAATAATTTTTGAAGGAAAAATTATTATCAGCAGCAATTTTTGAAGGAAAAATTATTATCAGCAATAATTAAAAAAAAAAAAAAAAAAAACAGCAATAAAAACAGCTTTACATTCTGTGAGAAAAAAAAACTGGAGAATGGGACTCAGAATAGAAAATATTGTGAAAATAATATTACTAAGTGAGTAATTAAAAAAAAAAACCTTTTTAGGAAAATAGAACGTCTAAGATTGTAAATTTCCTAAAAGAAGTTGGATTGTACTCAAGAATATGAGTAATTGAGAAATGGTTCAAATATATAGGTATACATGCACAACTATTTTTTTTTTACCAAACTATCTAGATGGATATATTTCAAAAGATTTTTAGCATTAAATGACTCAAAGAGTTGGATATGCCATAGAACGAAACAACGAAAAAACCAACCTAGCTCTCAGTATTAAGTGATGCCATGTGTATATTCATGTCTATTGTTGACCGGCTTAGGATATGTTTGATAGACTTGCATATGAGCATATTAATTAAACATTCGCATTTTCCAGTGATGTTCTTTGTCTATTATTTCAACTCCTAATCAAAAGTAGGCCGATGTTTGTAGACCTCAGCTTTCAAATAACAGCCCTCAATTCGTCAGTAGACCGATATTTTTAGACCTCAGCTTTCAGGTAACATCCCTCAATTCGTCAGTAGGCCGATGTTTGTAGACCTCAGCTTTCAAATAACAGCCCTCACTTCGCCAGTAGGCCGATGTTTGTAGACCTCTGCTTTTAGGTAACATCCCTCAATTCGTCAGTAGGCCGATGTTTGTAGACCTCTGCTTTCAAGTGACAGCCCTGAATTCGCCAGTAGGCCGATGTTTGTAGACCTCAGCTTTCAAATAACAGCCCTCACTTCGCCAGTAGGCCGATGTTTGTAGACCTCTGCTTTCAGGTAACATCCCTCAATTCGTCAGTAGGCCGATGTTTGTATACCTCAGCTTTCAAATAACAGCCCTCAATTCGCCAGTAGGCCGATGTTTGTAGACCTCTGCTTTCAGGTAACATCCCTCAATTCGTCAGTAGGCCGATGTTTGTAGACCTCTGCTTTCAGGTAACATCCCTCAATTCGCCAGTAGGCCGATGTTTGTAGACCTCTGCTTTCACGTATCAGCCCTCAATTCGCCAGTAGGCCGATGTTTGTAGACCTCTGCTTTCATGTAACAGCCCTCAATTCGCCAGTAGGCCGATGTTTGTAGACCTCTGCTTTCACGTATCAGCCCTCAATTCGCCAGTAGGCCGATGTTTGTAGACCTCTGCTTTCACGTATCAGCCCTCAATTCGCCAGTAGGCCGATGTTTCTAGATCTCAGCTTTCAAATAACAGCCCACGATTCGCCAGTAGGCCGATGTTTTTAGACCTCAGCTTTCAGGTAACAGCCCTCAATTCGCCAGTAGGCCGATGTTTGTAGACCTCTGCTTTCAGGTAACAGCCCTGTATTCGCCAGTAGGCCGATGTTTGTAGACCTCTGCTTTCAGGTAACAGCCCTGAATTCGACAGTAGGCCGATATTTGTAGACCTCTGCTTTCAGGTAACAGCACTGAATTCGCCAGTAGGCCGATGTTTGTAGACCTCTGCTTTCAGGTAACAGCCCTCAATTCGCCAGTAGGCCGATGTTTGTAGACCTCTGCTTTCACGTATCAGCCCTCAATTCGCCAGTAGGCCGATGTTTGTAGACCTCTGCTTTCAGGTAACAGCCCTCAATTCGCCAGTAGGCCGATGTTTGTAGACCTCTGCTTTCACGTATCAGCCCTCAATTCGCCAGTAGGCCGATGTTTGTAGACCTCTGCTTTCACGTATCAGCCCTCAATTCGCCAGTAGGCCGATGTTTGTAGACCTCTGCCTTGACGTATCAGCCCTCAATTCGCCAGCAGGCCGATGTTTCTAGATCTCAGCTTTCAAATAACAGCCCTCAATTCGCCAGTAGGCCGATGTTTGTAGACCTCAGCTTTCAGGTAACAGCCCCCAATTCGCCAGTAGGCCGATGTTTGTAGACCTCTGCTTTCAGGTAACAGCCCTGAATTCGACAGTAGGCCGATATTTGTAGACCTCTGCTTTCACGTATCAGCCCTCAATTCGCCAGTAGGCCGATGTTTGTAGACCTCTGCTTTCAGGTAACAGCCCTCAATTCGCCAGTAGGCCGATGTTTGTAGACCTCTGCTTTCACGTATCAGCCCTCAATTCGCCAGTAGGCCGATGTTTGTAGACCTCTGCTTTCACGTATCAGCCCTCAATTCGTCAATAGGCCGATGATTGTATACCTCTGCTTTCGGTAACAGCCTTCAATTCGTCAGTAGGCCGATCAGCTCAACTGTCACCCTAGTCTTCTGTTGATCTTCTGGCCCTATGTGTGATGGCTCCATCCTCTTGAAAGCATTTTTTTACAGCTTACCAACCATTTGTCGGCTATTTACTGCCGAAAGTATATTTGCAATTCTAAGAATAATCGTCTCTTTTTGCAAGTGAATATTAAAATAACATTTTTTCAGTGGATAAGAATTATTTTTCCAGTAAGAATTCATAATATTTACCCCATAGTAGGGGGAGAAATGGATTCATGTCAATGTAAAAGGTAATTGTGTGTATGTCAATATAAAGAACTTAAGTATCCGATTTCTCTTTGCCCTACAATTACACCAACCGCACATCTCCAAAAGTGGGAAATGGCTATGTTACGCCAATATTCAGAATGTTGAGAAGAGTCTCAACAAGATTTAAAAAAAAAAAAAATCTTGTCGGGACTCGTCTTGCTTTTCCACTTCGGTCGACTATCTCTAATACCAGTTGTTAGCTATTTTAGCTTCGATGCACAGCATAAGGTTTGTTTGTCGAAATGGATGTCTTGCACACATGTTGTCATTTTAAGTTATTCATTGCAATACGAGAGAGAATGAAATTTTATGAATAAAATTATATAAGATTCCAAATAAAAGCCAAAATAGTCAAAAAAAAATTGTCTTTCATCGATTTTCTGAGGTCTATGCATGGGTTTTACTTCTTCTTCTGCTGCTGCTGTTGCTGCTGCTGCTACTGCTGCTGCTACTGCTTATGATAATGCTCTTCTTCCTCTTCTTCATCTACTTCTACTTTTTTTCATCTTCTACTTATCCGTCTTATTATTTTTCTCTTCCTTCTTCTCCTTATTCGGCTTATTACTTGTTGTTGTTCTCCTTCTTCTTCATTTTCTTCTTATTATTATTATTTTCCTCGTCCTCCTTCTATTTTTTCTTCCATGTCTTGTTGTTGTAGTTTTTCTTCTTGCAATTATTATTATTATTATTATTAGGTTGGTGCAAAAATAATGACGTAATAATGTCGTTTTTTGACGTTTTAACGTCAAAAAACGACATTATTACGTCATTATTTTTGCACCAACCTAATATTATTATTATTATTATTATTATTATTATTTTAATGTTGTTATTGTTCTTCTTCTTTTTCTACATCTACTTTTGCTTCTTATTCTTCTACTTCTGCTCCCTCTTCTTTTCTACTTCTTTTTCTTGTTCTTCTTTTTCTTGTTCTTTTTCTTCTTCATCTTCTTCTTCTTCTTCTTCTTCTTCTTCTGCTTTTCCCCCTCATTTTTTTTTTCTTTTCCTCTTTATTTTCTTCTCTAACTTCTTTCGGCTTAAGGTCATAATACGTTGAAACACCTGTTCTCGTACGACCACTGATGTTAAGCAACATCGATCCTGGTCAGTACTTAGAAAGGTGACAGCCTGGGAATATCAGGCGTTTTAACATTCGACGATGAACGGCTTGTGTAATGGATAAGGGATTGGAAGAGGAAATTTCACTCGGCTCTGTTATATATTCACTTCCGCACAAATAGACTTGGGAAAGGTAAAGTTATGAATCGACATCTTCTCTCCCCAGCTATGGAATAAATAGTAGGACTTGTATCAGTAAATCACTATTATCAGAAAACAGTGTTGAAATTCAAAAATAGTTTCTGGTTTTAAATAAACCACAAAAGGTTGATAAATCGTAAAAGTCAACTCAATGAATGTGTTAAGGTTTTACAACATTTTTTATAGTTTTGCTTCAAATACCTTTTTAAAGATATACAATATAATTCGGAGGTACTTGCAAATTACTGATTGCAGTAAATGTCTTACATTTATTATTTACTATTTAAACATATATTACTAATAATTCGGCATCTCAAAATACTCCCCTTGTTATAAAACAGTTTACAATGTGGTCCGAAAGTCTTGTCACCCGTACATAATTATAATTTTCTACTTCAAATGACTGACACAAAACAATGGTGTTCATACAGACCATTTCGATATGTGACAGCGTCAATGAAATTGAATAAACTGAATCCAGTAGATGTTCTTTGTGTTACTATATTACTTGTTTTTTCAATAGCTACTTCACAAGCATGTTGAATAATTGAACCTATATTTGTATTCTTGTAAAATACCTGAAATTAAATTAGTAATGGGTATTTTAAAATTATGGCTGTGCATTTAGCCTTGAAATTGTCGGCGTGGAAAGTGGAATTATTATTAGTATACTTGTTATTTTTTTTTTGTTTTTCTGTATTGTATTTTGGTAGTGGGTGACAGGACTTTCGGACCAGCCTGTAGAACTGAATAAAATATAATTGTACTTCATTTTCTAAAGAATCAAAACAATTTTGCACATCAAAATTCATGGAATTTTACTCAAAAGCATTCGAAAGGCTTACTGATAAGTGACAACAAGCCATTGAAACTAAAGTTGAATCTACGTGGTCCGAATGTCTTGTCACCTTTACAAAATATAATTTGTATTTCAACGCTCTGTTCATATGATATCAGAATACCCATCATCTGAAGGACGACACACGAGGAGCCTTTGCAACAATTAACCACAGCTTTGTAAAATATCACACAGGACATGACGCCGCATTTTGTTCGATGAAAATGATACTTTTCATACAGACCCCCTCGACGTGTGACAGCGTCAATGAAAATGAATAAACCGAATCCAGTGCATGTTGTATTACTGTATTACTTGTTCTGCTATTGTTGTTGTCAGTTTTTTCAGACCACCCTGTAGTTTCGAGTCCACTGGGAGATCGCATCTTCAGTGTAATTGTCAACGCTCAGCATTAAGTTCTTACCCTTCTTGAACTATCACAACTCTCATTTGTATATTTCATGATCATTTCGATTACCTCATCACAAAAAACAAATACCAAAATTATCTAGAGTAATTAGTGTAAAAAAAACTCAAAGTTTCACTAGATAAATATTTTACAACCACTCTTCAATATATTTTGACATCTCCTGAAAAACGCATTTAGTTTGCCGTAACTCGAAGAACAGATATACAGGGTGTCCATAAAGCTCGTGTGCACTTTTAAAATTTATAACTTTAAAGTGAACATGAACTTTATGGACACCCTGTATATTTACAGATTCTTGAGAAAACTCAGAGAAAAATCACCAATATTATTCGACCTAACCTGCCATCTCGGCTCCACTCCACTCACTTTCCTACTGCCGTAATATAGTTTTCCTATGCTTTTTCGATAAAAATTTCAGGGCAATTGTTCTAATGAACTTACCCAACACGGACAAATTTACATATGAGATCTAGTCATAGAGATTCTGAGGTATTATGGCATCTGTACTAAGAATGTTAAGTAAGAATGTGCTGTTTTGGTTGTAAGGAATACTCTGCTATATTTGGATCAGTAACTGTGGCTAGCTGATTTTAATATAAGACAGATTAAAAGACAGCCTTTCTCCTTATCCGTCTTTTTCGCCTAGTGCCATATTTTTGTATTATATCAAAGTAAATATTACTTTTCTGTATGTTAACTAGGTTGTATGAATTTAATGACGGAGAGCGTATATTTCTCGAATATTCAGACCGGAAGAAGAAAATAAATAAATATACTCTTTAATAAATAAACGGAGGGTGTAATGAAATATGGCTATCCATTAGGAATAATGTGCAAAGTGATAAAATCTGTCGGTTAATAAATAAAAAAAAATGTGTGTGCGTGTATATATATATATATATATATATATATATATATATATATATATATATATATATATATACGCACACACATACATAAAAAGAAGATTTTTTTTTATTTATTAAATATAGATATATAGATATATAGATTGATATATATATTGAATTCGTACAGTGTTATGTTCTTGGTTCTTTCTTTTTTTATTACTAATTTTTCCTCGGATATCAATTTGTTATATTAAAAGTTGAGCTAACCGAGGTTTTTCAGAATGAGTATTACCATTCATATATATATATATATATATATATATATATATATATATATATATATATATATATATATATTAAAAATATTTTTTTATTTCATAAATAGTCCTGGTTGTGCGGTGGACTTCAGTGTGAATTGGTTTTCTGTGGTGTCCACTTCACACTCGTTGTTCCATCTGAAGGTGTTGGAGACGCTGTTTATCAAGTCTGGGCGACCTTCTCTTTGTAAACAGAGAGATTGTTTGCTTAGGCTTGCTCTTCTGGGTCTCTAGCATCTTCAGGTGTTACAACTGTCCCTTCCGTTCATTCACGTCACCCATATATTTTTTTTTCTCCTTGTTCATAATTTTTCCCCCGTTTACAGCTCTGAAGAGAGGGGGCGAAACCGGTCGGCTGATATTTTATTTTAATAACATCATGGTCCAATGTAAAAATATTCTTGTTTTTAACGCCGTAATATATATATATATATATATATATATATATATATATATATATATGTGTGTGTGTGTGTGTGTGTGTGTGTGTGTGTGTGTGTGTGTGTGTGTGTGTTTGTGTGTTGGTAGGCAGCTAAAGTAATTACATTTTTGAAAAATTGTCAAATAACTTTTATTCCCTTTTCCGAACAAAAGGAATTTTTATCTTAACAGTAGATTTCACTCTGTACAATGCCCGTGTGTCACTCAAGGTAGAGGATTACGATAATGGTAGTTTATATGGATACGAAGGAAATATAACGGTTGACTCTAGACTTGAACAGGTTAAGATTGTAGTGATCGAGGAAACATTTTCTTGAGAGTCCGTTCCGAGTATTTTCCATGTAAGTAACAATAGAGCAGTGAGGGGCTTGACACATCGTGCCTGTGTGTGTGTGTGTGTGTGTGTGTGTGTGAGAGAGAGAGAGAGAGAGAGAGAGAGAGGTGGGCTTGGAGAATTGAAAATATCAAAAGGACACTGAGACGCTTTTAAAATCTATCAAGACTGGAAAGTGAGAAGTGGGCAGCTTCTGCTAAATATGGCAACAGTGCTCCATTTTCAGCCAGAGCTGGCACTTATAAGGGTAGAGGATAGTATGAGCAGCCAGTGCTACAAGGTTTGGTTTGGTTTGGTTTATTTTGTTTTATTGCATATCAACCTCAATGGGCTACTTAATACCGAAAGCATTTTTTATTGCTGGTAATATTTTGTTTTTTTCAAAAATGTGTTTCTGTTAATATTTTCCTTCAATATTGTATTGCTGGCAAAAATTAACTATTGCCCATAGCCGGGACCCTTACAGGTGCTGCCACTCTGGGTCGGTGTGGACCTGGGAACACCAGCAATTAACAGGTTGTTCCACGCTCCTCAAAACCTCCTGATCAGAGGCCTTGCTGCTGGATGTAGTTTATCGTCTTACTCAGGACGGGGAGTGGTACAAGAATCATTTTACCTGTATCTTTATCAATGGATCATATGTAAGAGTTCCACTTGATGTCGGGCGTGAGTTTGAGGCCGAATATCCTCTCTAGCCACTGTACCTCCCCGAGAAGATATTTGTTCATCGTGACTAGTCGAGATCTGATCTGTTGGTGAAATGTAGTTACTTAGATATCTTCTTCCCTTGGTTTTAATACAGCCATACAGAAAAATGTAAATATATAAAAAAAAGAAAAGTTCTTTAATTAAAGCTTGTTTATAATTCGTAAGGTTTCTTTCTAATTAATGAATTTTGGAAAGATAAAAAATTACTTTCACTAATTAGTGGATATCTATTTTGCAATGTTTGCCTTCCTATTGAAATGCTTTTAAATCAATTAATTCTAACTCACGAAAAAGTTTGAGCATATTGTAGTGTCAAAAAGGATCATGGTATGTTGACCTAACTCATAGCGAAAAGGGAGTTCATTAAATAAAATAACTTCAACGTAATTTGTTTGCATATAATGAACATGTATTTAAATTCACAAGGGACATGAACACGGCCTTTCATTATTTCATTCACCCATATTGACATGCCCGACAATCCAAACAGGCCCCTCTTGAAGAGATAATTACGGAGGAAGTCGGAACACAATCAGGCATAAGACTGGTTACAAATTTCAAATTGATTGACATGGTTATTATTTACATCATTCGGACTATTTTCCTCATCTTTGTCGCCATATTTATTACAACGTTTCGGCCGTTGTATGCCCCGGCCTTATTCAGTGATAAACCAGTGTCATTACTAAGAATGTCCCGAGCCAATAATCCTTGTTTTTACTTTTTCAAAACTGCTGCTAAAATCTTTATATGCAACTGGAGGCATCTATCTATATTTCTGAAATGAGGTATTATGTACACTATTTATAATATTCGGACTATTGTCCTCATCTTTGTCGCCATATTTATTACAACGTTATACGCTCCAGCCTTCTTCAGGTGGTTGGAATGTCGAACTGAACCCTTTATTTCGCTCACTGGGGTAGAGTGTTCTAGTTCCACGTGCCATGTCTAATTCCTCTGAAAGTTCTCCACCGCCTTAACCAGGTTTTGAACTCACACTCTTTGAGTCCTGTCACGGGATCTAACTAACGCTTTTACCCACTGTGCCATGTGTTCTTGAAGATACCTATATATGAATTTCTGGATATTATATCCCTAATGTCATCAGTAACCATTTTTTACCAGTGCTGCTATCATAGCATGATTTTACCAGAGCTCATGTTGCAATTTTTTGTTGTTGTTATCGCTTTTCTCTGGCACTCCTTATTACTGGTTCCCATATTGTATTCATTTCTATGTTTGGTTGGCTCAAGAGATTTTTGCGGCCTAGTATATGTGCTGATTCCTAAAGTTTACAAATTTTCCAATGGTGTTCTTTGTCTATGATCTCAACCTGATCCAACAGAGGGCGGTGATCTCACTTTTCTCTCCATATATGCTCAGCCACAGCCTTCTGGTGTTCTTGAAGCCTTACCTTAAGGGGTCGGTCTGTTTCCCCTTTATATTTCTTTCCGCAAATTGATACAATATGATTGGCTAAGGGTGTATCACGGACGGCATAAAACTGGCCGATAAGAATGCATTGCAAATGATTTTATTATAAGAATGCATTGCAAATGATTTTACTACAAGAATGCATTGTAAATGATTTTTACTATAGGAATGCATTGTAAATTTTACTAATTAATAATTTTTTCTTGGTTTTCCCTACTGTCAAGTAATGGATATCGGCTCCGACTGAGGAATCGGAGAGCCGATTTCGAATTTCAGTCAAATCCATTACATTTACTTACGTGCTAATGGGAAGGTAATAATCCTCTTATTCTCGAAGCTATGTGTAAATAGCTGGATAGACCGGTATCTATAGCCTTGGATGGCAACTGGTATACGGCACAAAGTAATGGCAACCTACTACGGGAAATATCTGCCTCGTCAGTCATCTATTTAAAGATATATGATTGCCTAAGCGTGTATCACGCATGGCACATAACTGTGTTTTAAAAAATCTCCAATTATTCATATTTCTGGAGCTTCTCGTCGCAAATTGTTATAGTGGAACACCCCTATTCTATAGTTAATGGACTCTCCCACCTATAATAAGTAGGAGTAGTAAGAGTAACAATGTGGTTCGGTCAGTCAGCCGATTAAGTTAAATGCTGATACTATTGTCTGTCTATATATCTGAGGTGAAGTATTGTAACTATTTACACTATTTACGTTGTTCGAATTGTTGTCCTCATCATTATTGCCACATTCACGACGTTTCAACAGTTGTATGCTCCTGCCTTCTTCAGGATCCGTCTATATTTCTGAAATGAGGTATTGTAATTATTTACACTATTTACACTTTTCGGACTATTGTCCTCCTCTTCATTACTATATTCACGACATTTTGGCCATTGTCCGCTCCGGTCTTCTTCAGGCTATATATGTTGGCAAACCATTCTCTAATCAGAAGGATACTCTGATATCTTCATAGCTACTTCTTCAAAGTTCTTGAATAGAATGTTGCCAGAAGAAAGTTTGCTCTTTAGTTTATCTTCATACCTGAGTCAAGGTCTACCAACATTTCTATGGAGTTCACTGTAAAAAAGAACTTTTGGTATACGATCATCACTCATCCTTGTCACAGGGTTGTGATTGCACTATGAAGGTCTCGATGGCATCAATCTTGCATTTATACCTATATACATACATACACACACACACGCTCACACACACATGCATATATATATATATATATATATATATATATATATATATAAATGACAATAGGAAAACTGTAATAGTTGCCGACGCGTTTCGTCCAATGTGGACTTTCTCAAGGCAAAAAACGAAATGAATTTATTTAAACAAAATAACTAATAATAACAAAAACAACATGTCCTTAGCAACTGGAAGAATGACTACTCTCCCAAACAAACTTACACAATAGTATCGTGAAATCAAAAGAGAATGTTTGAATCCGTCAACACAGCAATAAAAACAATATCTCCACACGTGACATTAATTGACGTAATTTTCAATTAACAGTATGAAAATAGCGTTCTCTCAATTCTTCCAATGGATAGCAGCTCGGATTGAGTAATCGGAGAGCCGAGTTCGAATTCCAGTCGGATCCATAACATTCACGTACATGCTAATAACCTTGGGAACGGTATGAATCCTCTTCTCCATCCTCCAACAATGGGTAAAGCAGGATAGACTGGATTGGCAACCTGTCTAGAAGTTAACTCTGAATTCAAAACCGACTTAGAAAAGGTTGGGCCCCGTCAGGCTATCTTGCCCAAGAAACACGACTTCTACTGAGGGTGCAGTACACATGGTGCGTCTACTGGTCATGGGATAAAAAAAAAGAACGTGAAAAGTTATCCATTATGGATTTTTTCTTTTGTGTTGGAATATAATGGTCGATCACGCATTAAAAGAAATATGAAGAATGCATCATCAACCTAACGCCAGTAGACATAGGGTTTGAAGCTTTTTTTCAAAAAGAAGGTTCTCATAATAACCAACAAAAATGTTAGCAAGAATCGGTCCCAGGGGATTGCCCATCGAAACACCATCGATTTGGGCGTACATATTCTCATCAACTAAACTACATCCTTTCTGTTGATAAGTGCTTAAACTCTAAAAACAAAGCTTCAGAAATTGATGCTGGACGCAGGTGACCTCAATAAAAAGCATCGGTACAGATTTACAATGTGTCTTGAATGGTTACTTTCATGTACAAGCGTATAATCTCGAACTACACTAAAAGCTTTCAAAAATTTCAGGGTTCCTAATAATATTAAAAAAAAAAGTTGAACGACTCAGAAATACTGTAGGTGTAGAAGGAATCGACAACAGGTTGGGATATTTCTGCCAAACATTTAGCCATTTCATGTTGTACAATAAATAGGGTAAGCTGAAGAGGCTCTTTATTTTGATGAACTTTAGGCAAACTGTCCAGTCTAAGACATTGAGACCCGACAGGTTTGATACGGTTATATAATTCTTTGGAAATTAGGTTACTTTTGCAAACCAAACGTAACCTTCTTAGTTTTTTTTCTCTTCTATTTTATTGGTTCTATCACACGTACTTGCAGGTCCTATCTTCTTAAATTTGGAGGAATCATATAAAATGTTTTCCATTTTACTAACATAATCCAGACTATTCAAAATAACCACCCCGGAACATTTATCTGGTTTAGTGATAAATATATAACACTCCTAGATTTTAAGGGTTTGATAGTCGGGTAATGGAGGTTCTGCCAGACAAGGAAGTCACAATCAACAAATACTCTCTAGATAATTCAGACAATCTAGGTTTACATAAAGAGAATTTGTCAGGAGAGAATGGTTTATGCGCGTGTAATTGAGAGAATAATAATTCAAATTGAGAAAAAAATATTGTTTTTGCTTACTGAAGAAGGATAGGAATAATTGTTGAATTCCAGTAGGGGAGACATTGGAGAGATTAAATAAATGCTTATCTAATTTCTCCATTCTCAAAACCATATCGCTTAGTGACCAGAGAATTGAGATAACTTTGAACTTTTAATTCTGTATGCGTCTCATATTGTAACAGAATTGTTACTAAGTTTGCAATAAAAGCGAAAAAATAGATAGATAGATAGATAGATAGATAGATACAGACCGTGGCAGATAGATAGATAGATAGATAGATAGATAGATAGATAGGAACAGACTGTGGTGGATAGAAAGATAGAAAAATAGATAGATACAGACTGTGGCAGATAGATAGATATGAAGAGAATTATATATATATATATATATATATATATATATATATATATATAGATAGATAGATAGATAGATAGATAGATAGATACATAGAGAGTTGTGCAAATTAAATGAAACAAAACGAATAATTCTGTTATTATTTACTTACTTTTCCTATTTTCCAAAGAAAGCTGACTCAATGCACATGTTAGTACTTCGTAAGTTCATTCCACGAAGTCCTTCTTTGCAGATTGACCACAGATTCTCGAGTGCATTTAAATCAGTAGAGTTTCCAGGTCAGTAATTAGTACTTTGATTTCTTTACTGATAAATCTTGCCAGTGTGTTCGTGCAGCATTTCAATTTTCGTATGCTTCCTTCGTGTAACGTCCATCGCAGAAAATGCCTGTAGGACAACCAATTGACCGTCGAGACAATAGTGTCTGCTTGTGATGAAAATCTGATGCAATTACGGTTGACGCAATATTTTTAAGCCCAAACAAATTTCATCATACACCCCGAAAATAGATTCATATTACTGCAGCAGGGTGCAAGTAGCGAGAAGGGCGGAAAAATTCAAAGAAATATAGCTTGTTCCTAATATTGTACAAGGATAACCGAAATAAACGCTAACATAAGCAGGAATACTGAAATAATTTATGTAACTCATGTTTTATGAAAGCCCGTTCAACAGAAAGACAGAAAGCAATATTAACTTTGAGCAACCTATACCTTATAAAAGACGGGGCGCTTGGCTTTAAGTGAAAGAACCTTATGCCATAACCGCGTGGAATGGTTAAATTCATTCATAATTTTCTGTGGTATCTGTTACGGAAATATTTGAATAATGATTTAACACCACACAATAAATATAAGGACTTAAAAACAACTGTAGACATGTTTTCCTTAAGAATTCTATTGACTAATAGGACTTCGAAGACACAACACGATATTCACAAGAACTGAATTGTAGAAGAAGAGGGACATTTTATTTTCGGAACACGACTAAAAGCAATTTATTAGTAAGAATTATTACAGAATAAAAGAAAAAAATATATATATGCGCATTCACTATAAGAGGAAATATTTGGTGGGGTTTTTTTTTGAGGTACACCTATAAACTGTTGCATAATCCGCATACACATTCACTATAAGAGGAAATGTTTGGAGTTGTTTTAAAAGTTATTGTTGCAGGTACACCCATAAACTCTTGCATAATCCGCATACACATTCACTATAAGAGGAAATCTTTGGAGGTGTTTGGAGGTTATTTTTGGAGGTACACCCATAAGCTGTTGCATACTCCGCATACACATTCACTATAAGAGGAAATATTTGGAGGTATTTTGGAGGTTATTTTTGGAGGTTCACTTATAGATTGTTGTATAATCCGCACAATCATTAACTACGTTAAAATTAAGCAGGCACGGTAGGGCGGGGCATTAAGACAATGAAAAATGAGACAAAAAATAAACAATGTATCCAAATATAGAAAAATGTTATCGACAAAAAAAAAAGAAAGAGTTTTGAACTTTTACGCCACAAAATGTGACATTTACAATTAAAATGAGATCAGGTTTTCTGCATCGAGAAAATATCGAGAAAAGACGTAGTTGTATAGCCTTCTTTTTCTATGTGCTACGTCATTTCAGCGCAACTGCTCCTATCCCTTGTATCAAATAGGAGTATTTTTTTTTCTGCTTCCGTCTCCGTTTCGCAATCCATTCACTCAAAGTCGTCCAGAAGGTGGGCCATTGCTTTTTCGTATCTCCATTACCGTTGATAACCTGCCAGGGTTAATTTTTGCGTATCGAGAAAAATTATTTGAAAATAATTGTTCCGAAACATTTATTCGTATTCTAAATTGTTTGGATGAAAATGAATTGAAAAGACAATTGTACTACATGTTCATTATTTGAAATAATCTATGTTTGAAATACGTATGTACCTTCTATGTAGTAGACTTAAAAACCTGTTGCCTATATTCTCTGAGTTCATTGGTGCCTTTTTTATTAGACAGATTAATTTGAACAATAAATCGTATCCTTGGAAGTACAAGAACTTTAAACTCATCTTTCACTGAAAGATAAAACGTCCGTAGATTTGACGCTGAGTACTCATACTTCACAATTGTCAGCGATTATGTGAGTCTTATTCGAAAATAGTTATTCGCAAGACATTTATTTGAAATGTAAATTGTTTGAATGAAAATTAATCAAAAGGAGAATGATAATAAATGATAATTATTCAATATACTTCTGTTTGAAATACGTATGTTATCTTCAGCATCTGTTTATATTTTCGAGATGAGGTATTATGTACACTATTTACATTATTCGGACTATTGTCCTCATCTTTGTCGCCATATTTATTACAACGTTTTGGCCGTTGTACGCTCCGGCCTTCTTCAGGTAGTTGGAATGTCGAACTGAACCCTTTATTAACTTTGAGGACACATGGCACAGTGGATAAAGGCGTTAGTTAGATCCAGTGACAGGGCCCAAATAGTGTGAGTTCAATAACCGGTTAAGAGAACTTGGAGAGGGGGTTAACAGGAGGTAACTGAGAACTGACATCTATTAAAAACATGGCATGTGGAACTAGAACAGTCTACCCCAGTGAGCGAAATAAAGGAATCTCTTGCAGAGACATTTTTTATGTTTATATCTATAAAAAAAATGTATAAACATAAAAATGTCTTAAAATAATTTTCGCACTTTGTCCATTTCATAATTTGTGACGTCATCTGTTTACATTTGGATACGCATCGAGCAGATATGAATGTAGGTGAGAGAAAATCATGAAAGAGTGTAGTATAAAAACAGTAAAATCGACATAGCTAACCGAAACGCTCCTCTGTGTCGAAATCGATAAAAGCACGTCAGGCTTGGTTATCGGAATTCATTCCATATACACTAATTATATATATATATATATATATATATATATATATATATATATATATATATATATATATATATATATATATATATATATATGACTTGGTCCATTAAACTTTTAGGTTTTTTCTATTTAGTGTATTGAGCATATTACGCAGTTGTCTTTTTACTCGTTTTGTTTTGTTTTTTTTTGTCTTTGGACTTTAAGCTTAAACACTGGACGATTGTTTTCCCGTTGTTTTAATGTTCTTGGTTCTTTCTTTTTTTATTCCCAATTCTTCCTCGAGTACTAATTTGTTTTACTGCAAGCTGAGCTATCCGAGGTTTTTCCAAACAAGTACCACCATTTATATATATATATATATATATAGCTTAGTGGTAGAATATCCGCCTGATACCAATTCAGTCGGGTTTCGATCCTAGCTAGAGGCAACCGGATGTCTAGCCGCAATGATGACCTGTGATACAGCGAAACAGTCTGTCTGTGGATGACATTATATATATACATTCATGAATCATTGATACAAAAAACAAATATAGAGGTTAATTTGTTTTTTGTATGAATGATTCATGAATTTATAAATTATAATTGAACCTTTTCATTGAAATAAATATATATATATATATATATATATATATATATATATATATATATATATATATATATATATATATATATATATATATATATATATATATATATATATATATATATAAAAGAATAAACTGAAGTTTGGAGATTCGAGAGTTTAAATTTCCTGATGTGTCTGCGCGTGTGTGATAGAGATATAAGGAGCGAGAGATGTATGTACAGGATTGTCGCGCAAAATTTGAGATCACTTTTTTAAAAAAAGGAAAATAAAATGAATATCGAAGTCCAAAATTAATTTATTAGAAAAATGCAAAAGTGTCATAACCCAACACCCCCCCCCCCGCAAAAAAAATTGATTTCACAAAACCACCCTCAGTATCTACTCGATCTAAGTCTGGAATCTGTCACATGCGGTCTTCACGGTGTCCCGATGATCAGATATCCTATCGATCAAGTGGGCTTCGGTGTTACACGCAGCCCGGTTATTGTTTTTCTCAACCGCGCACCACATATAACAATCATTTAGATTAAAATCAGAGGAGTTAAGGGGTCAGTTGTTGGTGCTGGTGAAGTCGTAAAATTTATTTGACAACTCCTTCTGGTTCTTCCTCGTGTGGTAGAGAACTGAATTTTGCTGCCACACATATGTTCCTCCAGTAACCACCCACTACAACCAAGGCTTGATCACGCGGTTCACTAACCCCACATAGCCATCCGAATTGATCCTGAGACATTGTTCAAAGATGTAAGGTGGCATGACATCACCCTCACTGGGGACACAAAAAATATTATTACAATTTGGAGAAACTTGGTATTCATGACACGAAGAACATCATATGGATTGTATGCAAGCCATCTGTTGTTCTGGATGTTGTGCAAATGGTCCTGACAAAAATTCTTTTCAGCAGAGAAGAACCAGATTGTCCCTAATTCAACAGGATGCTTCACTTTGTTGAGGAGTTTTCTCTAGACTACTTTTTTTTAAAGTAAGCTAAACTTTAAAAAATTTTGTATGTTTGATGGTGGAAGTGTTCACGTTGGAAAGTAATGCACGTATTTTCGGCGCCAAATCTCGCATTCAGTTGTCTGAGTCTTCCAGCACTTTCTCCTGCTGTTAATAGATAGATAGATAGATAGATAGATAGATAGATAGATAGATAGATAGATAAGAGGCTGTGATAGAGAGAGAAACAGAGAGATAAAAAAGTATGGGACTGAGATAGATAGAAAGAGAGAGAGAGAGGTAAAAAGAAAATAAGAGTCTACGCTAGATAGATAGATAGATAGATAGATAGATAGATGGTTTGAGGAAAATTGGCTTTAATGAGAAGAGGAAGATAATCTGCCTTTTAATTTCGCTGTTACACAGATGGCCCTGACAAATATTCATCAGTGAAATGACCTGGCATGAGATCACCCTGGTTCAACAGTATGTTTCATCTTGTTCAAGTTCTTGATTGTGCTTCTTCAAAAGTAAGTTTCATCTTGTTTGATTGTTCCATGTAGAAAAGTATGTCTCATCTTGTTCAAGTGTTTGATTGTTCCTTGTACAACATTAAGTTTCATCTTGTTCAAGTGATTGATTGTTCCTTGTTCAACAGTATGTCTCACTTTGTTAAAGTGTTTGATTGTTCCTTGTCAAAAGTATCTTTCATCTTCTGCAAGTGTTTGTTTGTTCCATGCTCAACAGTATGTTTCATTTTGTTCAAGTGTTTGATTCTTCCTTGTTCAACAGTATGTATTATCTTGTTCAAGTGTTTGATTCTTCCTTGTTCAATAGTATGTTTCATCTTGTTCAAGTTTTTGATTGTTTCATGTTCAACAGTATGTCTCATCTTGTTCAAGTGTTTGATTGTTTCTTGTCAAAATGTATGTTTCATCTTGTTCAAGTGTTTGATTGTTCCTTCTTCAAAAGTATGTTACATCTTCTTCAAGTGATTGTTCCATGTTCAACAGTATGTCTCTGTTGTTAAAGATTTTGATTGTTCCTTGTACAAAAGTAGGTTTCATCTTGTTCGAGTGTTTGATTGTTCCTTCTTCAACTGTTTGTCACATCTTGTTCAATTGTTTGATTGCTTCTTGTACAACAGTATGTTTCATCGTGTTCAAGTGTTTGATTGTACCATGTTCAACAGTATGTCTCATCTTGTTAAAGAGTTTCATTGTTCTTAGTTCAACAGTATGTTTCATTTTGTTCAAGTGTTTCATTGTTCCAAGTTCAACAGTAAATTTAATCTTCTTAAAGTATTTGATCGTTCCTTGTTCAGCAGTATCTTTCATCTTCTGCAAGTGTTTGTTTGTTCCATGCTCAACAGTATGTTTCATTTTGTTCAAGTGTTTGATTCTTCCTTGTTCAACAGTATGTTTCATCTTGTTAAAGTGTTTCATTGTTCCTTGTTGAACAGTACGTTTCCCCTTGTTCAAGAGTTTGATTGTTCCTTGTTAAACAGTATGTTTCATCTTGTTAAAGTGTTTGATTGTTCCTTGTACAAAAGTAGGTTTCATCTTGTACAAGTGTTTGATTTTTCCATGTATAAAATTATGTCTCATCTTGATAAAGTGTTTGATTGTTTCTTGTACAACAGTAAGTTTCATCTTGTTAAAGTGTTTGATTGTTCCATGTTCAACAGTATGTCTCATCTTTTTTAAGTGTTTCATTGTTCCTTGTTCAACAATGTGTTTGAACGTGTTCAAGTGTCTTATTATTCCGTGTTCAACAGTATGTTTCATCATGTTCAAGTATTTGATTGTTACTTGTTCAAGAGAATCTTTCATTTTGTTCATGAGTTTCATTCTACCATGTTCAATGGAATGTTTCATCCTGTTCAAGAGTTTCATACTTCCTTCTTCAACGATATGTTTCATCTCGTTGCAGTGTTTGATTGTTCCTTGTTCAACTGTACGTTACATCTTGTTCAATTCTTTGATTGTGCTTGTTCAAAAGTAAGTTCAATCTTGTTCAAGTGTTTGATTTTTCCATGTACAAATGTATGTCACATTTTGTTCAATAGTTTGATTGTCTTTTTTCAACAGTATGTTACATCTGCTTCAAGTGATTGTTCCTGATCCAACAGTAGACCTCATCTTGTTCAACTGTTTGATTGTTCCATGTTCAAAGGTATGTCTCTTGTTGTCAAACTCTTTGATTGTTCCTTGTTCAAAAGTGTGCAAGTGTTTGATTGTTCCTTGTTCAACAGTATGTTTCATGTTGTTCAAGTGTTTGTTTCTTGTTCAACAGAATGTTTCATACTATTATAGTGTTGGATTGTTCCATGTTCAACAGAAATATTTCATCTCGTTCAAGTGTTTGATTGTTCCTTGTTCAACAGTATGTCTTATCTTTTTCAAGTATTTCACTGTTCCTTGTTCAACAGTATGTCATCTTGTTCAAGTGTTAGATTGTTCTTTGTTGAACTGTATGTTTCGTCTTGATCAAGTGTTTTATTGTTCCTTGTTCAACAGCAGGTTTCACCGTGTTTGATTGTCTCATTGTTCAACAGTATCTTTCATCTTGTCCTAGTGTTTGATAGTTCGTTATTTAACAGTATGTCTCATCTTGTTCATGTGATTGATTGTTCCATGTTCAACAGTATGTTTCTTCATGTTCTAGTGTTTGATTTTTCGTTTTTCAAATGTATGTATCATTTTGTTCAAGTGTTTGATGTTTCCTTGTTCAACAGTATGTCTCATCTTGTGAATGTGTTTGATCGTACTTTGTTCAACAGTATGTTTCATCTTGTTCAAGTGTTTGATTCCTCCGTGTTCAACAGTATGTCACTTCTTGTTGAAGTGTTTGTTCCTTGTTCAACAGTATGTCTCATCTTGTTCAAGTGTTTGATTGTTCCTTGTTCAACTGTAAGTCTCATCTTGTTTCAATGTTCCTTGTTTAACAATATGTTTCAAACTGTTCAAGTGCCTTATTGTTCAACAGTATGTCTGATCTTTTTCAAGCTTTTGATTCTTGCCTCATCTTGTTAATGTGTATGATTGTTCCTTGTTCAACAGTATGTTTCATCTTGTTCAAGAGTTTGATTGTTCTTTGTTCAACAGCATGTTTCATCTTTTTCAAGTCTTTTAATGTTCCTGGCTCAGCAGTGTGTTTCATCTTGTTCAAGTGTTTGATTTTTTCTTTGTTCAACAGAATGTTTCATCTCGTTCAAGTGTTTGATTGTTCCTTGTTGAAAAGTATGTCACATCTTGTTCAAGTGTTTGATTGTTCCTTATTCACCATTATTTTCACCTTGTTGAAGTGTTTGATTGTCCTTGTTCAACAGAATGTTTCATCTTGTTCAAGCTTTTGATTGTTCTTTGTTGTACAGTATGTTTCAAATTGTTCATATGTTTGATTTTTCCTTGTTCAAAAATATGTTTCATCTTGTTAAAGAGTTTGATAGTTCCTTGTTCAGCGGTATGTTTCACGTTGTTCATGTGTTTGATTGTTCATTGTTCAACAGAATTTTTCATCTTGTTCAAGAGTTTCATTCTACCATGTTCAACGGAAGGTTTCATCTTGTACAAGATTTTGATACTTTCTTGTTCAACAGTATGTCTCATTTTGTTAAAGTTTTTGATTCTTCCTTGTTCAACATTTTCATCTTGTCAAGTGTTTGATTGTTCCTTGTTCAATAATATATCTCATCTTGTTCAAGTATATCACTGTTCCTTGTTCAACAGTATCTTTCAACTTGTTCAAGTATTTGATTGCTCTTTGTTTAACAATATGTTTCATTTTGTTCTTCTGCAATTGTTGGATGAATTCCGGTGTAGAGAAGAAATCAGAACGTCTACTGTGTTCTTTCCGACGAGCCACGACCTTGGAGTCTCCGTTACAGCTTCAATTTCACTTTTCATTTTTGAATTCCGGCGCGAATTATCATGGTCAAGGTTATCTTTTTTTCCCATATTCAGGGGGCTACTATTTGCCCATGTCAGTTAATATTGACACCTCAACAAATAATTACGCATCACAATACTGGTCACTGTTTACAGTTTTTCCTAACCAATAAAATCATAGACATTAGATTCTGTAAAATTTACCCTGAACACACAAACATACACGCTCTCTTTCTGTATATATATATATATATATATATATATATATATATATATATATATATATATATATATATATATATAGAGAGAGAGAGAGAGAGAGAGAGATTTATATAGAAATAGATAGACAGTATATATATACATATATATATATAGAGAGAGAGAGGGAGAGAGAGAGATTTATATAGAAATAGATAGACAGTATATATATATATATATATATATATATATATATATATATATATAGATAGATAGATAGATAGATAGATAGATAGATAGATAGATAGTTTGGGGAAACTTGATCTTCATGACACGAGGAACGTCATACGGATTGTAGACAACCTGTTGTGCAGCTTGTCCTAAATTCATTTCAGCGGAGAACCTAGACTATCCCTGGTTCAACAGGATGTTTCACCTTGTCCAGGAGTTTCTTTGCCTTTGTCAGCTTTGAGACACTTTCAAAGAAGCTGACCTTTACACCTCTTGTATGACGGGTATCGAAGATCTTCATTCAAGGCCAGCATTTTGAATTCCGGCGAGAATCATAATGATGCAAGTTATCTTTTTTTTTTCAATATTCAGGTTGCTTCTACTTGTCCATATCAGTTAACTTTGATACCTCTAAAACTGCAACGACTAAGTGTCACAATGCTGTTCAATATTTAAATATAGTCCCAACCAATAAAAAAATAGACATTAGACTTCCTTGAGATTACAATTAGAGGAGTTAGGCTGCCAGACGATGGGGCTGGTGAAACCGTAAAAATTTTTTGCGAACCATTCCTGATTCCTGGGGGTGGGACTGGGAACTGAATCTTTCTGCCACACATATGTTCTTCCAGCAGAACGGTATCCAGCAACTCCACATAGCCATCCGAATTGAACTTGAGAACCTGTATCACCGTCACTGGAGAAAAACGATCACGAGGAACATCTTATGGATTGTAGGCAAGCCATCTGTTGTTCTGGGTTTTGTGAAAATGGTCCCGAGAAAAATTATTTTCAGCAGAGAAGAACCAGATTTTTCCTAATTCAACAGGATATTTTACCTTATTGAGGAGATTGTTTTGTCTTTTCTCTAAGTTGACTTTTACAACGCTTGCATGATTGGAGATCTTCATACAAAGCTTCTTAGGGAAATTGCAACACCCATTTCCTGCGCCAAAGCCCGCATTCTCTTGCTTGGTTCTTCCGTCTGCTGTGTTCTTTCTAACAAGCCACGGCCTTCTAGTCTCCGTTGCAGCCCCTATTTCACGTGTTATTGTCGTCACGGTGTTCAAAGAACATTGAGCAACTGTCACGATTGTGGCATTTTGAATTCCAGCGAGAATCATAATGATGCAGGTTATCTTTTTTTTTTTTCAGTATTCACGTGGCTTCTACTTGTCCATGTCAGTTAACTTTGATACCTCTAAAACTGCAGCGATTGAGTGTCACAATGCTTTTCACTGTTTACAGATATTCCAAAACAATTTGAAGAAATCAAAACATTAATCTCTGTCAAATTTGGCCCGAATATCCTGTCTCTCATTAAAATGATATCAGAAAGAGCAAAATTCCAGAAATATATACACTAATATTTTATAGATTATGTAAATAAATGTGAAAAGATATGGCACAATGATCTATTTACACTGTTTAGAAAACTCGGTTTATTCAAAAAGTATGTTAGAATAATCCAGAAATTATATTGGTTGCAAAATTGTCTGTATGTGGATGGAAAACAGGTAGAAATGAGCGCAAAACAAGTATGTATTTTCTCTTCATACTTGTTCAACCTCGACGGTGAGTCAACCCTAAGGAACTTGCAGACCCTACCGGGATTTATTATCGGTGGAAAGGGGCGTTAACTTAACAATATGAGATACGCAGATAACACTGCTCAGATCCAAAGATACTTAGAACAATAAAAGACAGGATGTTGTGGAGAGCCATAAAAACAAAAATAAAACGGGAAACGATTCACTAATACGAAAAATACAAAGTAAAATTCAGTTCTGGCTACTTGGGGTCGCTTTCTCATGCAATAACTCCCCACTAAATTTTAAAAAGTCAGATTAATGTCATAGGTAATGTCAGCCAGACTAATGTACTGACTATTTCATTACATCTATACGCTTTAATACTAATTAAGCTTATCTTAGTTTGGCACAAGGTCACATTAATAGGGCGCTGGGTGAGATCGAACTCATTACTAATCATATCCAAAATTTACACTATTTACATTCGGATACATGTACGATAATTGCGACTTAAGCGCACCGCAGACAGCAAATGGAATTCAGACATAAGATCCATCGCTAAACAAGCTGCACAAATGGTCGGTTCTTTGCACCGCTCCAATAAGTACCTGACTCCTGCTGCTATTCTTTATATTTACAAGAGCCAAATCAGGTCGAAAATGGAGTACTGTTGCCATATTTGGGTGCGCAGTTCTCAATCTCCAGTCTATGTAGAGTTCAAAAGAATCTCCGCGTCCTTGCGGTTGAGAAATTATTTTCCACTCTGCAATCCCCTCTCTATCTCTCAAACGAGATGTCGCAAACCTGTTTCTACCTATATGGAAAGTGCTCAGACGAACTATAGGGTGGTCTGAGAATCTTGTCACCCCTATATAGTATAATTTTCTATTTCAGATGGTTGACCCGAAAATGATACTAACCATACAGACCTCCTCGATGTGTGAGAGCGTCAATGAAAATGAATAAACTGAATCCAGTGCATGTGCTTTGTATTACTGTGTTACTTGTTTTTTGTTTTTTTTTTTCGGGGCGCGGAGGGTGATTATATTTTGGTAGTTGGTGATAAGACTTTCGGACCAGCCTGTAGAACTGAATAAAATATAATTGTACTTCATTTTCTGAAGAATCAAAACAATTTTGCACATCAAAATCCGTGGAATTTTACTCAAAAGTATTCGAAAGGCTTACTGATAAGTAACAACAAGCCACTGAAAATAATGGTGAATCTACAGCGTGAAAGTCCTGTCACCCCTACATAATATAATTTTCTGTTTCGGCGTTCTGTTCATATGAACGATATCAGAATACCCATCAGCTGAAGGACGCCATTCGGAGGGCCTTTGCAACAATTAACAAAGCTCACCTTCGTGAAATATCACACAGGACATGGCTCGGCATCATTTTGTTCCACGAAAATGATGGTGTTCATACAGGCCTTCTCGATGTGTGAAAGCCTTAATGAAAGTGAATAAACTGAATCCAGTACATGTGTTTTGTGTTACTGTATTACATATTCTATTGTTCTCATTACATCTTTGGTAGGTTGTGATAAGACTTCAGGACCATTTTGTACATTCTTTAGTACCACCTGTAATTACCTTCACGGCTATGATCCGCCATGATATATGCATATTGTTACGAACCACCCTCATTCCTTTCGTATTCCTTTGGTTAGAATTAAGTTACCTTCGAGAAGCTACCTGCCGTGAACAAGCGTACGGTGGAACAGACTCCCAGGCGGATGCTTTCTCGATCATTACAATCTTAACCTGTTCATGTCTAGGGTTAACCGTTATCTTCCCCACATATCCTCATATACCGTGCTCCTTATTCTTTAACCTTCTATCTCGAGTGGCTGATGGGCCTTGTACAGAGTGACCCTCATCGTAAAACAAGATGGATTTTCGTTGGCATCAATTTTTGCCTTTGTTAATTCGACATATGTCCAGTGGGCGCATTTCTTTTCTGAAGCGATATGCGTCGCTTTTAAATATCTCCAGGAATCCGTAGGGATCAGCTGTTTGATTTGTTAATCATAATAGAAACTTTTTCGTTACCTTCTCGGAAATTGCAAACCACTACTTCAGGCTTTCTGCGAGATCTGCACAAAAAAAAAAAAAAGAAAAAAAGAAAAAAAAAGAAATAATTATATGATCTCAAAATAGTTTTTACCCGGTTGCTACATGTCGTCTTTTGAAGCAGGAGTTGAAGTAGAGTTTTATAATCGAAAATACTTCATTCAAGCTGTTCTTGTGCCACAGATGTTGTACATAGATCGCGTTCTCTTAACGGATTTAAGACGCTTGCTAGAGAAGGGTAAGAAGTGCTAGAATGTGCGTTGCTGTGTTCAGGATCTCGGCTCGGAATGAAGGATTGAAGAGCCGAGTTCAAGTTACAGATCAGAGTTCGTCACTTACACTTAAGCGCAAATACAGTTGCGAAAGGTATGAATCTATCTATTCTCCTTCCAGCCATGGGTTGAATAGCAGGACAGAGTGGGTTCTAGAACCTTGATCATGACACTCCACAACTTCCTATCCTTGGGTAGCTTTAAGCAACGTTTGTCTGTTTACTATACCTCCATTCCCTGTTCTACCATCATTTTATACAAGTTTGTTAGGTAGGTTACTCGCTGCTTTACTTCAGAACGAGCAGGATCATGAGTCTCCACATCTTTCTATGCTTAGTAGCTTCTAGAATTGTTTGACTTTTTACTATTCCTCCTACTCCTTGTTCTACCATACATTTACATAAGTTTGTTAGATAAGTTACTCTTTACAAGTCATTTAAATATTTTTTTAAAAATATGATCTTATATAACAGTCAATTAAGTACTAACTAATATTAATACTTAAGTAACATAGCAAATGGTTTAAGTTACAGACCCCGAACCTCACTGGTATATCAACGGCTTAGTGGTAGAATCCACAACTGACGTCAATTCAGTCGGGTTTCGATTCCAGCTAGAGGTAACCGGGCGTCTAGCCACACTGATGAGCTATGATACAACGAAACAGTCTGTCTGCGGATGACAATATATGCCCCTGAAAAAATTATTTTAGTTGAGCTCTCTGTGGAGGTAGTGTGGGTTTGTAAACAGTGACTATTACGGCTAAAAATGCATGATTCTTCGGTAAATCGAATCGAATTCTCTCAGTCGCTGTGTGTCTAGCTAAAAATAAATATGCTTAAATTCACTTTCATCCCTGCCGTGGCTTAGTGGTAGAATCCCTCGACGGGCGCCAATTCAGTCGGGTTTCGATCCTAGCTAGAGGCAGCCGGGCGTCTAGGCACACTGATGAACTGTCATACAGCGAAGCAGTCTGTCTGTGGATGACTATATATATATATATATATATATATATATATATATATATATATATATATATATATATATATATATATATATATATATATATATATATAGATAGACAACCAAAAAATCGTCTGCCTAGTCAGTCATGATTAGAAAGGTACATGAGCGCCCAAGCCTGTATCATTTATGGTACTTAACTGACTTTTATAAAAAGAAAGTTTTGAAGGCCAAAAACACAAACGATTCAGACTTTTCAAGCCTTTCATAGTTCCCTACCGAGCAAGTAACAAACTGGGGTAACGTCGTCATCTCTCTCTCTCTCTTCTTCATTCTGAAAGGGCTTACATCACGTTAATACGCCGGTTCCCGTACAATCGCAGAAGTTAAGCAACGTCGAGCCTGGCTCATTACCTAGGTGGGTGACCTGTTGTGAATACCGGGTGCTTTGAGCTTCGCTGACGGTGGTGCAATGGATAATGGCATGGAATTGTTAATCAGGGAGACGAGATCCAATTCCTGTTGGGTTAGTTGTATCCACTTACGCGCAAAGTCCCTTAGTAAATTTATGAATCAACATCATCTCCTCAAGTTATGGGTTAATTAGTAAGACTTGTATCTGTAAACTATTATTATTTTCATCCCAAAATATTCATAGAGCCTAAAAGCCTACTCTGGATTTCAATAGCCTGCAATGATTTGGATAATTTCGCAGTTTCACCGAATATATATATATATATATATATATATATATATATATATATATATATATATATATATATATATATATATATATATATATATATATATATATATATATATATATATATATATATATATATATATATATATATATATATATATATTAGGTTGGTGCAAAAATAATGTCGTTTCCTCACATAGTAATATATGTGAGAAAACGACATAAATGGATATCAGCTATCTCCTGTTAATTCACCTCTCAAAGTTCTCCACCGCCTTAACCAGGTATTGAACTCACACTGTTTGTCACTTGATCATAACTCACGCCTTTATCCACTGTGCCATGTGTCCTTGAGGAATGTAAATATTGTACATAATACCTCATCTCAGAAACATATTTTTTTTATTATTTAGCTTCAGCAGCTATTTCGGGGAATTGAAAAATGATTCTTGATTCAAGTGATAATCTACTCTATAAATAAATATTGTCCTAGATTTTTTAGCTGAGTCTATAGGTAATCATTGGTCATTTGTGTACAGATATCTATTGGTAAACATGGGCCAGATTTATACTTTATTCTATAGAGAAAAAATGGATTATCTTGAGCCAATTAGTAAATATTATTCAGGTTTATATTTGAATATATAAATAAAACTTGAATGGGTTTATATTTAACCCTATAGATAAACATTGATCAGGTTTATCTCCGAGTCTATTGTAAAATTTGGCCGGGTTTATGTTTAAATCTATAGTTAAAAATTCATCTGCTTTATCCTTGAGTCTCTAGACAAACATTGGTCATGTTTGTTTTGGGCCTGTTGGTAAATTATGGCCAGGTTTATTCCTGAGACTCTTGGTAAACATTAGTCGAGTTTATACTTGAGTCTACAGATCATGTTTGTACTTGACACAATAGGTTACATATGTTCAGGTTTATAATTGAGTCTATAGGTAAACAGTCGGCTTTATATTTTGATCTATACGCAAATGTTGTTTGTCCTTGCCACTCGATAATTGGCGCCTTTTATTTTGGAGATGTGTTACCCCTCAGCAAAGGATGTAGTTGGTGTAACGTTGAAACAGTTGATGACATGTTTTCTTGTCAGATAATCTCATGAATTCTCTGCGTACAAAATAATACGAATATTTTCCCAGAGATTTAGGTTTTATTTAGCTTCCAAAGGTCAAATGTATATCCCGAAGACTCTACAACGCTTAGAGAATAGAGAATTAATATCCAGACTCAGCTGAATTTTTTTTTACAGCGGCTTTAAATATGTTTTTGCAGACATACAGCCATTTTTCATTGAATACCATCATGCGAAAATCATTATCTTATAAACTTTAAGGAGAAAAAATTGCAACGTCAGAGTATAATGGCTGCAACTAATTTTTCATAACATTCAAAACGTATTTAAGCCATAGGAATTGTATTGGTTAACAGCTAAATTTTCTACAAATATTTCTAGGTAATAAAAAATATAACCAGGAATAAATAACAAAGAAACATTCTTCTATGATTCTCCTGGTAAATTCACTCGATACAAGGCCAACGAGCCATTCTAAGTAGAGGGTTACTGAATGTGGTTACCTTATACCAATGTCACCAGAACAAAATTATAAAAGAAAAAAATCCAACCTTCTTCATTGACTCTCCTGGCAAATAGATCACTTTTAACTAAGGCTCAGCAAATGTGCGTAAGTGACACTCAAAGTAGAGGGCTACCTTATAATATAGTTGTTGTAACACAATATCATCAGAACAAAACAGTAAAAGCTCTAGCCTTCTTCTTGACTCTTCCGTCAAAGATATCACTTTTTACTGGTGTTCACCAGATACAGGGCCCAAGTGCCACTCAAGAGAGAGGCGTCCTGGGTATGACGGTAAACTACATCCGCGTTCTGGGTATGACGGTAAACTACATCCGCGTCCTGGGTATGACGGTAAACTACATCCGCATCCTGGGTATGGCGATAAACTCCATCCAACAGCAAGGTCTCAGATAATGTTTTCAGAAAAATAATGTTGCCAGCTCTAAGTTTTCGAAACAATAATGTTGCCAGCTCTAAGTTTTCGAAGCAATAATGTTGCCAGCTCTAAGATTTTGAAATAATAATGTTGCCAGCTCTAAGTTTTCGAAGCAATAATGTTGCCAGCTCTAAGTTTTCGAAACAATAATGTTGACAGCTCTAAGTTTTTGAAACAATAATGTTGCCAGCTCTAAGTTTTCGAAACAATAATGTTGCCAGCTCTAAGTTTTTGAAACAATAATGTTGCCAGCTCTAAGTTTTCGAAACAATAATGTTGCCAGCTCTAAGTTTTTGAAACAATAATGTTGCCAGCTCTAAGTTTTTGAAACAATAATGTTGCCAGCTCTAAGTTTTCGAAACAATAATGTTGCCAGCTCTAAGTTTTTGAAACAATAATGTTGCCAGCTCTAAATTTTTTTGTAAAAGAAGTAATGTTGTCAGCTATACGTTTTTTTTGAAAAGGAATAATGTTGCCAGCTATACGTTTTTTATTCCATACAAAATAGGCATTTAAAATTCATATAAACTGGGTTTGGCATTAAATAACCCACAGTGGTTGATATGCCATAAAACCCAAACAAACAAACAAACAAACAATCAAAAGAGAGGACTTCTAAATACGGTTGTTGTCTTACAGTATGACCTTAACAAAATAATAAAAAAAATGTTCAACCTTCTTCTTTGACTCGCCCGGCAAAGATAATCACTTTTTACTGATGCTCACCCGATGCAAGGTCCAAGAGCCACTCAAGATAGAAGCTTTAATGAAGGCAATTGTTGTGCGAGCAGTAACAGTAAGAGTCGCAGTTTATGAGGATAAGTGTGATAGATAACGATTAACCCTAGACGAGAAGAAGAAAAGATGGTAGTCCTTTGGAATGTATCCTCTTGGGATTCTGTTGCACAAACCAATAGTTCTTGGACATAAGCTATTCGAGTGGAACGTCTTCTTTACGAATGGAATACGAAAGAAATGACTGTTGTTCCCCTCAAAGTACGCTGCGTGGCGAGTCTTAGCTGGGCTGGGGAAGCTAAGTAACTTAGATCGTCTAAACATTTACGTGTTTTGCTATTGGGTTGGTGTCAAAATAATGTCGTTTTCTCATATATGTTACTATGTGTGAAAACGACATTATTTTTGCACGAACCTAATAAAATCAAAATCGTAAGTATTCAAATCATTCTGGATATTTTTGTTTGAGATTTGAATAGATACTTCACAAGCATGTTGAATAATTTAAACTACATATTTATTCTTGTAAAATATCTGAAATTAAATTAGTACTGGCCATTTTAAAATTATCGCTGAGCATTTAGCCTTGCAATTGCCGGCGCGGAAAGTGGTATTATCACGCGAAGTTCAAATTCTAACCGAAGTTAATTTATGTTCAAGGCAGAGAAGCTACAAGAAAAGTTAAAGTATTAAAATAAAAAAAAAGCCAACAAGATGGTCTGAATGTCTTGTCACCCCATACATAATATAATTTTCTATATTAACGCAATGTTCACCTGAACGATACCAGCATACGCATCAGTGGAAGGACGCCATAGGGAGAGCGCTTATAACAATCAACAAAGCACACCTTGGTAAAATATCACACAGGGTATGGCGCCATGAAAATGATACTGTTGATACAGCCCTACTCGATGTGTGAAAACTTTAATGAAAGTGAATAAACTGAATCTAGTAGATGTGTTTTGTGTTACTGTATTACATATTCTATTGTTCTCATTACATCTTTGGTAGGTTGTGATAAGACTTCAGGACCATTTTGTACATTCTTTAGTACCACCTGTAATTACCTTCACGGCTATGATCCGCCATGATATATGGATATTGTTACGAACCACCCTCATTCCTTTCGTATTCCTTTGGTTAGAATTAAGTTACCCTCGAGAAGTTTACTCCCGCGTACTATCGTACAGTGGAACTGACTCCCGAGTGGATGCTTCCTCGATCATTACACAATCTTAACCTGTTCATGTCTAGAAGAAATGATGGCTGTGTTCTGGAATGCATCATCTTGATATTCTGTTGCACAAACGAAAAGAAAGAAAAAGAAAAGAGATTAGATCAAAGATGATTTAAGTGCATTAACAGCAAATGGGATTATGTTACAGAATAAATATTTCTTGTTTAAAACAAATAGTTTTTACTCAGTTCGTCGGACTGTAACAAGATCGGGCTTTTGTTCGTTCTTTCTTTCTCTTTCTTTTTTCACAATGATGTTTATGGTGCATAAGGACCAAGAGCCACTCGAGATAGAGATTTACAGAATAAAAGGCACTGTTAATACGGATATGTGGATAAGATAACGGTTAGCCCTAAACTTAAACATGTTAAGATTGTAGTGATCAGTGAAACAGCCTTTTGGGACTCAGTTCCACAACTCAGCGATTTATGGGAAGAAGGTGCTTGAGTGGAAATTACATATTGCCAGTGGAATTCGAAGAGAATGAGGGTGTTTCGCAACAGTATGCGTCGCTTGGCAGGTCTTAGCCGTGGGGATTAGAACTGGTGGAATCAATGAATGTAGTTTGTGTAGTAACTTTCCATGGGAATAGCGATAAAGCAGCGAGAGGCTTGCGTCGTCATGTCTGACGATTTGATATCAAGAGTGTCTATAATGTCTCTTTACAATTTGAAAATTATGATTACAACGGCAATTGATGGCCTTCAATCTACCATTATTTTCCAGCAAGATGGCGCACCAGCAAATTGAGGATTCATGTCCGTGGGTTCCTTAATCAAACATTTCCAGACGGTGGATTGGAATGGATGGCTCAATTCTCTGGCCACCTCATTCACCAGATATCCCTCCCCTGGACTTCTTTCTATGGGGTTAAGTTAAAAATATCGTGTATCAAACAAAGATACGAGATATAACTGATCTAAAGCAAAAGATCACTGATGCCATTGCCAACATTGATGAGGATATGCTTCAACATGTCAAGAAATCGAATGCCGTTTTGATGTGCTTTGTGGAACTGTTGGTATCCATATTGCCGTGTATTAAATCAATTAAAAGGGGGTAGTGTCAAATGAACCCGTAACATTTCTAATCGGTGGAGTGTAATGGATGGCTCAGTTCTCTGGCCACATTTTTCATCAGATATCACCCCTCCTGGGCTTCTTTCTATGGGTTTATGTTAAAGATATCATTTATTGAATAAATATACAGGACATCACTGATTTAGATAAAAAGATCACTGATGCTATTACCACCATTGATGAGGCTATTCTACAGCGAACATGGCAAGAAATCGAGTACCGTCTTGATGTGCTTCATGCAACTAATGGCGCCCATATAGAGGTGGATTAAATTAGCTAAAAAAAAAAACTTCAATATCTACTCGTCATTTTGCAACAATTTCCACATATTTGTCTGTTCATTTACTTTCCAAATAAATGTTTTAAATTGTAAAGTGACTTTATGGACAGTCTGTATAGTCATTTGTTCAGAGTGACAAGAAATCGAGTATCGTCATGATGTGGTTCCTGCAACTAATGGCGCCCATATAGAGGTGGATTAAATTAGTTAAAAAAAAACTTCAATATCTACTCGTCATTTTGCAACAATTTCCACATATGTGTCTGTTCATTTGCTTTTGTTATAATTTTTTTTTTTTAATTGTGTTTTTTCCAGGTTTGATTTCTATCAACAGAAATTAAACTGGATTTCATGGATTTTCGTAATGACTGATTTTATAATTTATAACTAAATTAGGAGATTACTTTCTTTACAAAGCTGGCTACTTGAAAATAAAAAATGGGTTAATTTGCAGTTTAAGACCCGCGCTCAGTTCGCATTAAAAATTTCCAGGATATTTACATTTATGTTTGCATGCATTCGCTGCGGAAAGCTAAGTTCGGAACTAATCTTTCTTGTCTAAATTTGTCTCAATTACTACGCACAAGAACTATTTACGTATACACACTCAGTTTGCGCAATGATACCTATAATGATAGCTATTCTGCAGCTAATGTATGCAAACAACGCCAGTTATGACTGCCCGCGACGCGAATGACTCCTAAATTTTACTGTTGATAACTCCAATACGGTAGATTTTATCAAATTTATCAAGCCAGATTCGAATGGAGAATGTACAATTACACATAAATCTAAGTATTCTCGAAATTCTTAATGCTAGCCGAGCGCGGGTGTTACACTGCAAATTAACCAAAAAATGTTTGGTAAGTATTCAAATATTTCTAGAATTTTGTTTGGTATTTTAGTGGAGGGTTCTGAACCATATTTAGTAAATGCACTACATTCGTATTCTGGTATAATCCACAAAATCAAAATAATATGGGTTTTCTTCCAAATTATGGATGTGCCGTAGCGTAACCATTGGGAATGAGGTAAGTATTATTATTGCCGAGATCAAATGTCACAGGCTGGGTTTAATAGCATGTTAGACGAGGGCTATCTAGCTTTAATTGTTATGTCCAGGAAAAGAGCAATTCTAAATTCAGAATCAGTTGGATGTGTTAATAATAACTACACCCCGTAAATCCTGATTGCTACAAAAGCCACCGCAACACTGTATGATGTATTGAAGCTATGGCCCTCTATTTGAGAGGGGGAGTCTGCAGGAATTACATACGAACGTTTTCCAAATTAGGATTTCTCTTTTTCAATGTGCTGTGTCCATTCAGGGTGTAGACGATCATGATTCTCCACAACTCCCTATCTGTTGTAACTTTCAGAAATGCTTGTCTTTTTGTTGTCTCTCCTAACCCCTGTTGTGCCAGCTATTTAAACAAGTCTCTTCTTTAATCAATTCCCATCCTGCGTATGACTACATCCGCATCTAGGGTAAGACAATAAACTACATCCAAAATCAAGGCCGCTGATCATTGCTGGTGTTCCCGGATCCGCCCTGGCCCGGGGTGGTGTACTTGTTGGAGTCCCGGCTGTGCGTAGCGGGTTGGCCCCCAAATTAGTGCTGGAGCATTATGAAGGTGTAAAAATGGGTTTTAATACCAGAAATTATGCCTCTTATGAAACACAGGGCCACAACAACAGCTCTACGACGGACGTGGTTCCGGGCAATCCTCTTCAGCTCGGCCCATGTCGTGCTCAGCACGTGTCATACGCTCCACTTTGGATGACTCTTCCTCGGCCATGTCGTTGCTTGAAGATATCTTTGTGGTTTCTGTAACAAGCTAGATTTTAAGGGAGTAGGTTGTTAGCCTATTGCACAAACCCCAATCTAGAGGACCAGGTTATGTATTTTGTTTAGCTCCTACACCACAGACCTGTTGAGCTTGGTTGAACCTATTAAGAGCCAAAGCCCCACGTAGCTCTGGGGGTCGATGAAGCACGCAAGCCCTCCTACCACGGCAAGGCGTCACACCATCAGGACAGAGATGTTTATTATTTTTGGTTTGGTTTTCCTTTCAACGTTCTATCATTAACTTAACTCGGATTTCCTGCAGGGTTTTTTCCATGTCCGCCATCAACACGGTATCATCTGCATATCTTATGCCGTTAATATTGGATGCATCATAAATAATAAATATTAGTAGGGCTTCTACTTTATTAAAGCTCTTCGCTCTATACGTTACATTAATCCTCTAAGAGGACTAAGCCTTGTTTTACTCGCGTTTGAAATTTACAATTAGGAGCTTGATTCCTGGACTGTTCTTTTGTTAACATGCATTCTGTCGTCTTATCATTGATGTTTACAAATGCTACAGAGTAATTGAAATATATATTTCCTATTTTGTACACTATTTAAATTATTCGGGCTATCGTCCTCATCTTTGTTCATTTTGAAATTGTTTTGCTGTTATCAATCCATGTTTTTACCAGAGCACATATGGCAATATGAGCACTAAAAAAAATAGTTGCTGAAGACATTAGGTTTATAATACTCAGAAATTCATACACAGATGTCCTCAAGGCGTTAGTTAGATCCAGTGACAGGACCTAAAGAGCGTCAGTTCAATACCTGGTTAAGGCAGTGGATAACTTGGAGTGGTGGATTACCAGGAGATTAACAACTGGCATTCATTAAACATGGCACGTGGAATTAGCCAGTACGCGAAATAAAGGTTCAGTTCGACATTCCAACAACATGAAGAAGGCCGGAGTGTACAACGGCCGAAACGTTGTAATAATATGGCGACAAAGATGAGGACAATAGTCCGAATGATGTAAATAGTGTATATAATACCTCACCTAAGAAATATAGACTGATACTGAACGGCCGAAACGTTGTAATAAATATGGCAACAAAGATGAGGACAATAGTCCGAATAATGTAAATAGTGTACATAATACCTCATCTCAGAAATATAGACAGATACTGAAGGGCCGAAACGTTGTAATAAATATGGCGACAAAGATGAGAACAAGAGTCCGAATAATGTAAATAGTGTACATAATACCTCATCTCAGAAATATAGACAGATACTGAAGGGCCGAAACGTTGTAATAAATATGGCGACAAAGATGAGGACAATAGTCCGAATAATGTAAATAGTGTATATAATACCTCATCTCAGAAATATAGACAGATCCTATTTTGTAAGTATGACTAATTTCTACTGATATTGTATGAATTCTGTTTCTATATAAACTACTTCCATTACTATAATTCAGGTTATAACAGTATCTCGCCAACAATTAAAACGCCACAAGATGTAATTTATATCACGAACAACAATAGTAGACTTTGACTACGTCTTGTATGCGCTAACCATTTCAAATTCTTCGAAGTGTTTCTTCATTTCTCCATTTTTATTTTAATTTCCATTGTTATAATCATCAGCACATTCAGAGTTGAAGCTGTTCCAGATCAATTTTCGTAACGGATGTGAACTCTATCGGAGTATCAGCCATATAACACAACTTATGCGAATTCTGGCGAATAAACAGTTCACTTGAATTCGAACGAAAATAGGACAAGAACGGTACGGGTTCGTTAAAGACACTGGAACAAAGAACACAATATTTATGCTCAGAATGATATCAGAGAGAGGGAGAGACAGAGAGACAGAGACAGAGACAGAGAGAGAGAGAGAGAGCAATACAAGGCAAAAGAATATATATATGTGTGTGTGTGCGTGGATTATACAATACAAATGAAGAATGATATATATATATATATATATATATATATATATATATATATATATATATATTTATTTATTTATTTATTTATTTGTTTAAACATAACTTTATAAATGGCTACTAATACTTGAGTAGATGCGGCGCTTTTATTCATTTATTAAAGAGTATATTTATTTACATCTAAAATTTCCATCTGAATCTTTTTCTAACAAGATTTCTCGAATATTCAGACGACTAGAGGGAAATAAATCGATATGCTGTTTAATAAATAAATAAGTAAAGCATAAATCGATATACTCTTTAATAAATAAATAAATAAATAAAACAGACCATCTACTCAAATATGAGTATCCATTTAAAAATAATGTTTAAACAAATAGATAAAAAATATGTCGGATTTAATCCATATATATATATATATATATATATATATATATATAGGGCGGTATTCTAATATCATTCACAAATATCTTAAGATTACAATTATTTCTAACATACTTTATCAAACGGTTTTCCATAAGCTATAAAACAGAAACACACACACACATATATGTATCTTCAACGAATTAAATAATATTTATGTTGGCCACACCACAAACTCGCTTTCACGACGCTTGACTCTACATTTAAATGATAACTGATTCAACGATAACATTTTTAGGCATTTAAAACAACATGCCTTGCAGCATACACAATTCCGGAAAATCCTTGTTGAAAACACAACTATACTTAAACATGAAAACAATAAACAAAAACTAAAATTCTTGAAGCTATATATATAAAACAGTCGAAGCCTAACCTGAACAAAATAAACTATGAAATCTCCACAAATATTCTTAAAAGCCTGTAATTGATAACAGAAGCCATTGGTTTATACAAACGGCTTCCAATTCTTAATACTTCTCATTTTCACTCTCGCTTGGTCATGTATGACGTCATCAGCTGCGATGCGATTTTCGCTTCCAGCGTCTTATATGCACGAGTTTTTCGTTGCTTGGTCATCTTCCATGTAAACAGAAACAGACTATCATCACTGTCTTGTCGGTGTATTGCTTAATATATTGCAATGTAATTGTCATCTTTGATAATGGCATATGTAATCCGAAAGCTTCGATAAGATTAAAAAATATGTATCAATATTGTGATTTTCTTTCTTCGTTTAATGATAATGTTATTAAGCTTATCAGACGATATGAAAAGAATTTACATAAAATAGACAACATTTGTCTATATTATTTAATGAAACATGCATTAATATACATATACATATATATATATATATATATATATATATATATATATATATATATATATATGTGTGTGTGTGTGTGTGTGTTATGGTAAAACACGGTTTAGGAGCGATAGCATAATGACAAAAGTTTACAAAGTGCCTGATGACCAAACTAATGAAGAGACGCGCCATAGAAAAGAAGAAGACTATGTAAGCTACTGCTACTACTATCATTCAAGTTGCAACAGCAGCTAGCCAATGAATTCAACGCTATAATATGTAGCTTCTATTAAGAAAAACAGTGGCAGCCTTCGACTACACTTTGCATGATTATGCACCAACAGTCTCAGTTCATCAGCTGCTATTATTCTTTTCGCCATTGTTGTTTCTATTGTTACAGCCATTAGTGAATCCACAATCGAAGCTCTTCCAACAAATGCTTTTGGATTTCCATTATTAATGTTGTATCCACTGCAACAGATGTTAATCTTTCTACTTACGATAATCTTCAAGCAATCCTATCACTTACTCAATTACTATTATTACTACTACTACTACCACTATTTCTTCTTCTTCCTCTTCTTCTTCTTCTTCTAAATACATTAACTTTAAATCCTTTTCGCTTCTACAGACAATAGACTCAATATTTTCTAGTCAGAAAGATACATCGCTTTTTGTTTTTACTTAGCAGTAAAGGCGTTTAGGTTTAGCTGAAATACCAATTAGCGCCGTGACCTATTTTAGTCTTTGCGACGCTGCATGTTCTGCAACTGTAGAAGTGGTGGGTGTGAAGAACTGAAGAAATCCATCGATCATCTTTAAGATGATTTTGAATTCAGTATTTTGCATTTCTTAGTCTGGATGCCGAGCAAGTCTAACGAATTCTGCTATGATGGATTGAGGCCTTTTCCAGGAACATTAGTATGAATTAAATGAAAAAAAAAATTTCTTTTACAGCAATGTTCACCCTTTACAATGCCCAAGAGCCACTCGAAGTAGATATTTATATTAGGCACAGTTATTGTTAATACTTGAGGAAGAATTTGAACCCAACTTGTTAATCAACTTTCCGTATCAACGACCGTACGGGACCCGCTTATTTAAAGATGTTTGATAAAAATAATAGGCTAATTCAATAGATCCAATTGGCTTCAGGAAGTATCACGTTGAAACACCGGTTCCCGTGCGTTTACCGCAGTTAGGAAACGGCGAACCTGGTCAATTCCTAGATGGATGACCGTTAGGAAATATCAGGGGCTGTAAGCTTGGATGTGCCCGTGGAGTAATGGCTCGGAATTGTTAATCGCAGACTCGAATTCCAAGGTGCGTTATATTCATTTACGCTCGATTAACTTTTGTGAAAGTTATGAATCTACCACTTCTACCCCCATCTATGGGTTAATTAGTAAGAATTACATCATTTACATTATTCGGACTCTTATCCACATCTTCATTGCCATATTCACAAGATTTGGGTCGTTGTATACTCCGGCCATTTTTAAGTGATTGGAATCCCGAACCAAACACTTAAATTTCGTCCACCGGGGCAGATTGTTCTCGTTCCACGTGTCATACCTCTCCCGGATGTCTCAGTCATTTCCATTTACCTCAACGCTCCAAATTTGGCTCACCACTGCTGTAGCCTGGTATTGAAATCACGACTCTTTGGGTCTAGGCACTGGTTCTAAACAAAATCTTTACCACTGGGCCATGTGTCCTCAACTGGCACGTGGAATTAGAACAGTCTACCCAGTCGGACGAAATAAAGATGTCTGATTCGAAATTCAAATCACAGTAAGAAGGCTTGCTGAAACGTTGTGAATATAGCAATGAAGATGAGGATAACAGTCCGAATAATGTAAATAATATAAGTAAACATAATATCTCAACTCAGAGAGGTATTGAATTAAAATTCCAATCACCTGAAGAAGGCCGGGGCGTACAACGGCCGAAACGTTGTGAATATTACAATGAAAATGAGGATAACAGACCGAATAATATAAATAATTAAGTAAACATAATACCTCATATCAGAGATATAGACAGGTATTGAATAAAAATTCCAATCACCTGAAGAAGGCCGGGACGTACAATGGCCGAAACGTTGTGAATATGGCAATGAAAATGAGATTAACAGTCCAAATAATGTAAATAAACATAATACCTTATCTCAGAGATATGATATAAACAGATATTGAATTAAAATTCCAATCACCTGAAGAAGGCCGGGTCGTACAACGGCCGAAACGTTGTGAATATGGCAATGAAGATGAGTATAATAGTTCGAATAATGTAAATAATGTAAGTCAACATAATACCTCATTTCAGAGATATAGACAGGTATTGAAGAAAAATTCCAATCACCTGAATAAGGCCGCGGCGTACAACGGCCGAAACGCTGTCAATATGGCAAAGAAGATGAGGATAACAGTTCGAATAATGATGTAAATTATGTAAGATATAGGCGGTAAGAATTTTATCACTAAATCTTTATCTCGAAAAAATTCTCATAATCTAAAAATAGTTTTTGGCTTTAAATAACATACAATGGGTTGATAAACAGTAACAAACGAAGGAATCAGTTTGTCAAAATATTAGAGAAAGAAAGAAAACGAAAGAAATAAAATACATTGTCTTTTGGATTGGTAACTGTGAAAAAATCTAGCAGTAAATTTGTTTTCATATTCTGTTTTATTCTTTTATATTCGCTAAAGATAGTTTTGTTTCTTTAGTCACAGATCTCTTTAATTGAACGATATAGAAAGTCTTCAACGAAATATTATGGCGACAAATTTAACAAAATAAAATTACATTTCAATTGTCATAAAAAACTTTGAAAAGGAATACAAGTAAAAAGTAATATCACTGTAAATAGTGAACAGCTATATGAATAAATGTTAATATCCTTCTCAAGAAATTACAGTAATAAAGATTGTTCCAATAATTTGGACCGATTTTAAATGTGAATTAATTTTAAGCGTCTAATGATTTTTCTTTTTCTTTCAAATTTAACAACTTAAGTCTTTGGCAATTTCAACCATGGAAAGATTAACAATCAAACAACGTGTTAAAGTTATCGAAGCCTAGTACGAAAATTGACGTTCAAACAGAAATGCATTTCACTTTGCGAATATTTTTGGTCAACGTAATCGACCAACCGAGAGTGCAAGTGGAAAAATTGTTCGTAAATTCAAACAAACTGGGTTGGTGGCAGATGTGAAAACACCATTGCATGCTCGTTTACGTCGTACAGCTGTTAACAAACCAACAGAAATTCAACAGCTGAAGGATGAGATAATAAGACATATATTGGTGAGATCAAGGAACAGAGACATCATCAAAAATTGTGACCATCGGATATTTGGGCGTTATTATTTTTTACACATAATTGCCATGACTTAACTAACATGATCCAGTTGGGAAATAAATAAATACATTTTCCGAAATAACACTGATTTATTTACTATTGATTTGACCCGTATTAATGAAACACCCTTTATTAGCTTTGGAAACATGTCTTTCTTTTTGGCAGCGTTATTAGTGTGTTCCATAGTCGAGTAGTCATAACGTAGTCATAACGTAGTCATAACGTTTCATGTTACATAATGTTACGTTATATTTATCGGTTTCCTTCATTACAGTCACTAGCAACTCAGCCTGAACTTATATTTCTATCTTCTTGTAAAATATGTCTTACTTTGATTCCACTGGATGTGAATTTTGGTTTAATGGATATCAGCCCAGTAAGAGAACTCAGTTCATATTCCAGTCGAGTTCGTTGGATTCACTTACGGACAATGGGATAGGTATGACTCCATCTTTCCTCCCTCCAGCTATAGGGGCAGGGCGAGCTGAGTTCTATAGCCAGAAAGAAAGGGTAACCTATTTCGGGAAAATCTTCAGCTTAGTCAGTCATGAAATGAAACAGACATGATCGCTTGAACGTGTATCACGTATGCCTGATATTCATTCTACAGTAGACACCTTTTATATTACCTATGTCTGGCACAAGGATAAAATATTAGAGCAACGATCGTATCCTTTTCTTGGAGTTTTCTTTAGCATAATTTTACAAGAAACAACTATTTTGCTTGATAAATATGGCTTCTCTATGAAGTACTGATTGATTTATTTGTGTTTTACGGATTATCAACTCTTTGTGAGTTATTCAACATCGAAGCATATTTTAAATTGTAAGAATCTTTGCGAATGAATATTTTCTTAATGTTTTGAGAATAACAATGATTTTTGTAGTTTGAAGTCCTAGTATTTAACCCATACATGGGGGAGAAGAGATGATTTATCCCTTTCCCAAGAGTATTCACATGTAAATGAATGTGGCTAACACGACTACAATTGAACGTGGCTCTCTGATTTGTCATTCCAATTTGCTACCAATTACACCAGCCGCACACCATATTTATGTTATAATTTAATAACTTTAGTTTATTATAAACATCAACATTTTTCTTCTTTTATATCTATATCCCTTTAACAAATTGCTGATCATAGTCTTCCACTACTTCCTATTTTTTCTTCTAAGTAACTTGTGATTCATTCTTCTTTTTCTTTGACTTATCATCTTTTTGCTTCGCCTTCTTTTATGTTTCCTATCTATTCACAATGTGAGTGGTCATGGTTCTCCACAACATCCTGTCTTTTGATGTATTATCTTATTTTATCCTTCTTTGCTTTTGCGCTGCCACAAACTCGAGAAGTTGGTTACTTGCTGCGTCTCGTGCTTCTTCTGCATTCAATATGCCCTGTGAGTGTTAGATTCCCTACGCCTTCTTTCTTCGCAATGCTTCCCAGACAGTTTGCGAGTTCATTTGAATGGAAAACAGAACAAGAACAAGGATGAATGGTCAAAGAGTAAAAGTTACTTACAGCGGTAAGAGACAAGAGGTTGTGGAGAGCTATGACCTTAACATGCTGAAGGAACATGGCACATAATTAGTTGAATGCGATGGGTAAATTTCCGCTATTTTATAATTTTAATTTCGCGCATGCGCGTTATTTGTTTTTAATCTTGTCGACTGCACATTATAGTAGAGTCAGCTGGGAACCGTCTGTGAGAAAAAGAAAATCATGGCGGGAATTTCAAAGCGGAATGTTGCACTGCTTTCAGACTGTTTTGGTGTCAATCTGAGAACAGTGCAGAGGATTCGGAAAGAGTTAGGTGAATCTAATGGTGATTACGAACGTGTTTGGAGTGATCATTAGTAATGGTGATGTTATGCCTCCATTCATCTTCTCACAGAACCTCAGACTCAACACTGAGGCCTATATCAAGTAGCTTGAGGAGGTAGTGCTTCCCTAGGTCAGAAGGATGGCTGCTAGAAGACCGTATATCTGACAACAGGACTCTGCACCATGTCATACAAGCAGAAGAACCCAGTCATGGCTGTCAGACAATTTCTTCAGCTACATCACCCCTTACATCAGGTCACCTAACTCTACAGACTGCAACCTCCTTGATTATTATGTGTGGGGCACAGTTGAGCGAGAGACCAACAAAACACCTTGTAACACCAAAGATGAACTGAAGACAGGGATTGTGGCAGTATTCAGCGACTTAAACAAAGAGACCGTCCAGAAGAGTTGTAGGAGATTCCGAATTCGTCTGTAGGTGAAGCGAATGGCGATTTTATTGAATAAATTCACTCTTTACTATTTCAAGACATATTTGTGTAATTTTTGTAAATATATATGTTAAAATGAGGTGTCAGTGTTATTTTCATTTTGGAGTAATTTACACGGCAAGAAAGTTGCGGAGTGCTATTATCGCTTATATTCTGATTGAACATGGGACATAAAAGAAATCGCAGCATATCAACACCTCTATGGGTCATTTGGTGCCGAAATCTAAATATTTTTACGTAATTTTGTACCTTCAGGCTAAAATTTACCCAGATACAAGTACTTATATCTCACCTAACTTCATAATACTGTAATATTAAATGCAAATAGGATGGTGTTATATTTGAGGTATTTGATAGGTCAGGGGTCAGCAACCTTTTGCAGAGGGCAGTCCAGAAAGCTGTACATTGTTTTGGAGGAGAGCCATGATATCAAATGTATTATAACAAATTGCTTTGCTCTCAGACTGCTTTGTCCAGAAGGCTGCCTTGGTCTGAAAGTTTAAAGAAAAAAAACAACAAAGTTAATGCTATAATTATTTAAACAAGGTTCCGTATTTTACTACGAGATAACAATTAATGCAATCAACAAAAAATGCAGATTCCTTACTACAAAAGAAATGGCAAATTATTTAATGAGTCACTTGTTTCTGCTTATTGTTTGATAACTTCACCACATCAGGTGAAAGATTTGTCGATGACATGAGCAAAATATCATCCAGGTGGTCATCACCGCCATCTTGTTCTTCTTACAACTCTTAGTATTTATCATTTTCGAAAAATGTTGCTCACAAGTATATGGTCTTCCAAATAATAATACCATTATTTTCACATTATTCAATAGGCTTTTCTATTTTATGCTTGGCAAAACATATTGCTTGTAGACTTGTCAACAGTAGATTCGGAATTAAATTTTGATTTAAAAAATTCGTCGCATTGTAAGTCAATTAACTCCAAATGATACTTTTTCTACAACTTGCTCCCCAAATGAATCACAGACTTAGAGTCCAGGTATTAAGCTGACCAAAAATTCCTTTGTCTGTTGCCGACCCATTGGCGTAGAGTGTTGCTTTACTAGAGTTTCGCATCAGCATGTTGATAGCTGACAGAAAAGGTTCTCTTTTGTGATTAAATGAAAACAGTTTTGTCTTGGTGATATTTTTCCGCAGTTAGCCACTGATTCAAACTCCTTTTCGAGTGCAGTTGCCAAATCTACTCTAACGAGTCTGTTGGATTTGCTATTAAGATAGGAGTAAATGTATAAGAGAACAGTGTGCTTGGAGAATTTAACACTCCCATGAAATAGGTAAAAACAGGAGAGGCAAAGGTTTAGGGCCATTAATGTGGTTTTTGAATACATGGGCTAAAGAACAAAGACAAGCATATGTACTTCCAAATAATGATGCCATGATTTTCATATTATTTAATAGGCCCTTAGATTTTCTGCTTGTCAAAATATATTTCTTGTAGAAGTCGGCAGTGGATTCGGAATTAAATTTTGATTTTAAAAATTCGTCGTATTGTAATTCATTTAACTCCAAATGATACATTTTTCTGAAATTTAATTCATTTCATAATTAGTGTCCAGGTATTAAGCTGTCGGGTTGGACAAAAATTCCTTGGGGGGGGGGGCGTATGTGGCCCAGTGGCTGGGGGTTTCCGAACCCTGGTCTACACCATGAAGGTATATTTTCTTAACAATAGTCTTGTCTAGTAAGTTGGTAATCATCATTCTACTACAAGTAGCTTAATAACTACAGTGTAGTAAGGAAAGTAGTTAATCCTCGAATAATATTGAATACTTCGCCTTTAGTCATCACTCCAATTAATACTTGAATCACACGCACGTGTTCTATTTAGGGATTTGTCAGGATTAACGAAGATAATACAAGTATCTTACTGTAAACATTAACAATTAATGCTTTAGGATTATCGAGATAGGCTTTCGGGACACAAACTTTTGTAAATTTTAGTTAAACGTTATATTAAATTCAATCAACGAAATATGTCGGTTCATTTTTTCTTGTATAATTCAAAATTTCGAATAACATCGGGCTGAAAAATTGCAGAAAACTTTTCAAATTTCAAGAATTTGTTCTATTTTGTCTGAGGTCCGTCATCGGCATTCTTTACCACTGTCAATCTTATGACCGATTGTGTTCTTAGGTTTTACTGCGCATCTGAAAACTTGATCGGCTGTCATAAACATGTTACCTTTGGCGTTTATCTCGTTTGAAAGCTCGAATCTCAGTCATTGCGACAAAACTGTTGTCGGAATGCTGGACAAGAGTTGACATAGGATTAAATATTATTTACTGATTTGTTACTTACGCTTTATCAGTCTTTTGTGAGTTTTTAAGAGTAACAATCATTTTCCAGATACAAGACATAATATTTAATCCATAGCTGCAAGGAGGAAACTTACTCATAAATTTACCAAGGTGCAGCAAATTTATTTGAAAAATACAAAATATTTAATCAGAAAATTGTATTTAATACTTTTTAGGAGTCTTGCGGACGATGCCTTATTATACACGCATATATATATATATATATATATATATATATATATATATATATATATATATATATATATATATATAGAGAGAGAGAGAGAGAGAGAGAGAGAAATATACTCTTAAGGTGTGCTATATTTATGAGATAAAGTACTCAATATCAAAGTTAGAGTGTGTGTATAAATATAAAAGTGAACATTGAAGTCAACACTTAGAGGCGGCTGTCTGTTTCACGTTAGACGCAATCATCAGGCCACTAGTGTTGTGTTTCCTCGGCAAAAACTGACAGTGGCAGTGGAATAAGGAACAATACGTATTTATACATGAGAATTCAAATTTAATTGATTAAAGAACCTGTAAATAATTATAAATTCTTTGCAAATTCTGAGCTATTATACCTCTGCAACTGTCAACTGTTGAAGTGTTGATTTCAATGTTCACTTATATATATATATATATATATATATATATATATATATATATATTTATATATATATATATATTTATATATATATATATATATATATATATATATATATATATATATATATGATAGCAGGCCACTCGTATTCGAGGATACACGTCTATTACGGTGGCAAGCCAATCCCTATTGCACATGCTCGTTCAGGCATATTTGTGTTTTGTTCACACACCCACAAAGCTCACTTGTAGTTTATACTGTAATTATTTTGAGCAGTCCTTAGTTACAGGTTCTGGGAGAGAGCGTGTTATCTAACGTGATCAATAATCTGAACAAGGCCAGCACACTCAAACCCTCGGTCACGAAGACTTGTGATTTTTTTATAGCACAGCTATCGATGGCCCCCAAGTGTTCCGTCTACCCAATTTCACTTACAAGGTTTGGCTCAGCCCGTGGTGTATATATATATATATATATATATATATATATATATATATATATATATATTAAAGACAAACGGCAAGATACTAAGGTGAAGCATTTTATTTAATTTTTCTTGGGTTTGAACAAGTGTGTTTTTTAGATACAAAGTATGTAAAAACTGTCCAAATATTCTATGATTACGTTAGACCTATCAGACCACAGCTCTATTAGAATCCATTTAAACACACATAAACGCTTACCAGAATCCACTTGAAACATACTAGTAGAAAATACAAATATAATAACCTCATCTACATTTAAAAGAAGATTAAAAATAATGGAAGACTTAATAATAAAAAACAAAAAACAAACTCTTGATGACATTAACTACGAACACGGTCACAATGTTCTGACTGTGTTCGAAAAATAAGTTATGCTTATAACTCTAAAAGCATATACACGCCCAATTAGAAGGCAAACAATCTTCCTTGATAATGGCTAAAAGTATAGCCGAAAGCGCTCGGAATTATAGAACATTTGGACAGTTTCTACACATTCTGTGTCCAAAAAAGAAAGTACTTGTTCAAACACAAGAAAAATTAAATAAAAAGCTTAATCATAGTATCTTGTCTGTCGTCTTTAATCAAACATGAATAAATGAAGGATTGCTGCATAAATACACAATCTATCTATCTATCTATCTATCTATCTATCTATCTATCTATCTATCTATCTGAGGTTTGTCCCTTAGCTGATTGATATCACCTTCAGCATCCCGTAGACAGACCCGTTCGTCAGGAGTTATCAGCAATGTGTGTGTGTGAGCATGTGTGTTTGTGTGTTCAATATGTGCACATAAATTTATGAGTATAATAGCATATGTTTTGATTTATTTAAAGTTTTATTACTCAGTTAATACATTATTTAAAAAACAATACGTATTGAATTGATTTCAATTTCAACATCCTATGTGTTTGCCTAATCGACTCTACCGGTACAATGCCTATTCCGGCAGGCGATCCTGATGCAAATGCCCACCAAACACACAACAACAAAGATACTAACAACTTCCCCGTCCTGGGTATAACGGTAAACTACATTCGTGTCCTGGGTAAGACGATAAACTACATCCGGCAGCAAGGCCTCACATCAGGAGGTTTTGAGTAGCGTGGAACCATCTCTTAATTGATGATGTTCCCATGTCCACCCTGACCCGGGGTGGTAACACCTGTTAGGGTCCTAGCTATGGGCCAATTGTTGACACCCAAACTGGGGTCAAATTCTATTTTAGTGGGAAAATTGGTTTTTATACATAGCAGAAATACTTTGTAAAAAAACTTATTCCCAGCAATACATTTTTAGAAGAAAAATAAGATATTACAAACTATATATTTTTTAAAGAAAATATTACCCAACAATAAAAAAAATTGTCGGCATTAAATAATCCATTGATGCTGATATGCCGTAAAATAAACCAAACCAAATCAATATATACTGAGATAGATAGATAGATAGATAGATAGATAGATAGATAGATAGATAGATAGATAGATAAAAAATATTATCAGCAATAAAAAATCTTGTCGGCATTAAATAACCCATTGAGGTTGATATGCCATAAAACAACCCAAACCAATCAAACCTATCAAACCAACCAATCAAACAACTGCCAATCGAAAACTACCTACGTCAATTCCTCCTCAAGTCAAAAAGGGGAACAAAATGAATGTTCATTTTTTTTTCTCTTTTGCGTCCAACATTTGGAAAGATACACACTTGCAACGAAAACTGATTAACATAACACGTAAGTAATTTCTACCTGTCGTCGGGAAAGTTTTTACATCCTATGAAACAAACAAACAACAACAAAAAACAACAGTGGTAAACATTCGCTGGTTGTAGGAATTATGATCAGAAACAATTTTCTTGCGGGACAGCTAACAAAAACCCTGCCTGTCCTGAAAAAGAAAACAAGCCGCCGTCGACGAAAGAGAAAAAAGAAAAGAAAAAAGGAACTGCTCCTCAAATATCAATCATGATTATCTCTTTATATATTTCTATCTTTTTATCCCTTCCAACTGACACGCCCACCCATCTCCGTCGTAGAGCTCCATGGATTTAATTTGTTTTAATCCGTAACCATTTTGAGACTTTCTCTGCAGATTCTGAAATTGTTCTTATGGCCTTTCTCTTTTTTATTTTACTTTCCTGACTCCAAGTCGAGTTCTGCATAAAGTTCATCATGCAAAACCACAGCATCCGACTTCAATCGGAAGACAGGTAGCCTGCCATTGGTTAGACCTGCATTTCTCTACAAGCTCTTGTTATTTATTGAGCTTTCTTTTTAAAGCCTCTTCCAAATTCTCTTCTCAAGGTACCGCAATTTTGTGCATTGCAAATTGCCTGGTGACAATTGCAAGATTATTAAATCCGGGAAGATGTTTCTATCTACTCTGGGAATTTCAGCTGACTCCCGAGGTCTATTTTAAATTGCTAATCTAGGGCCGAAGAGAGCATGCAAGTTGGCAGTTTACCCACTGAGGGGTTGCTGGCTTTGACGAAATACGTCTACTTTTTCGGGCAATTTGTTACGTACATCATCATCTGGCCATCAGCACATTCCATCAACAAAACATAGCTTAAGAATTAGAATAGCATAAGTAATTAATTATAATATTTTAGTTAGCAATAATAAAATAAACAAATGTTGACACGCAATTTGAATGAATGAACAGGAGATCGCGAATTGCATAACAGTCTCAGCACCTGAAGATTGCAAGGCGGCTACTGTAGAGCAATCGATAGCGGCTCGGATTGAGAACTCTAAGAGACCGGTTGGAATTCAAGTCGAAACCATTACATTCACTTACGTGCTAATACCCTTAGGAAAGATATGAATCTTCTTCTTCTCCCCCAGCTATGGATAAATAGCAGGACAGACAGGGTTCTACAGCCTTGGATAGCAACTGGTCTACCGCAGAATGAAATGTCAACCTACTGCGGGAAAAAATCATGTATCGAAAGATGCATGATCCTCTACGCTCGTATCATGTGTATCTCCCATGGCACATAACTGAACTGATACTAACTTAAAAGCCGTCACCCCGGGCGTCATTTAAGCTAGCTTGTGCAGAGCACTCTTGATTGGGCCTTCATCACATTAGGTAGGGAGGATTAGATGCGATAGGCAACAATAAACTACAAAAAGAACTCAAAATTGTTTCCCGCATTTAATTATTGCATTAATATTTAAGATTACTTTGCAAAAGTTGAACGATAATTCTTCTGTCGCCACTTAATTTAAAGATAGTAGGTCCTTACTTTAAGTACAAACAATTATTTTTGTTGCTGGATTTAGCAATTAATTCCGGTTATTCTCAAATTTATTTCAAAGTTTTGAAATTGTTATCGTACAAAAAAATTAATCGCACAAAAATCAGGTAAAAAATTGAGGAAAACAGTTGCCTTATTTCGAAATGGTATGATAAATTGGACTAGGGCCTCTAAAATTAAAATTGAAAAAGTGTGACACACTGACACACTGACATTCTCATTTAATATATATATATATATATATATATATATATATATATATATATATATATATGCGTGTGTATGTGTGTCTATTTTGGCAGAAAGTCCTCTTTTATACTACTTTCCTTAAAATCGATTGTCAAGGTATATTTGAATTGTTTTATGTAGACTCCATACGTAATATACCCGTTGGTAATATAAGTATAATAGCCTTATCCATATGCAATAAAAGACTAAAATAATTGAAGCATTATTATTTAAAAATAAAATAAGGCATTCCTATAACTCTAGTTACATACATAAATCAATCTATAAATTCAGTTTAAAGTAAAAAAAAAAGAAAATGATCTCTGATAAAGGCTAAACGTATTTCTGAAATCCCTCGGGCAGGCAAAACATTTAAACAATTCCAACATAATTTACATTCAGAAAAGAAGAAATTTATAACAGCACAAAAAAAATTAAATAAAAAAAACAAACTTTCCCGCAGTCACTGTCAGCAATTTTTAAAGAAAATTCATTCTCTCTCTCTCTCTCTCTCTCTCTCTCTCTCTATATATATATATATATATATATATATATATATATATATATATATATATATATATATATAAACACATGTCGGAAGCAGTCGTGCGATGCGCCAGGAAATTTTACTCGCCGAAGTCGATCCTTCAAATCTGCAAATCAACCATTCGCCCTTGCATGGAGTATTGCTGTCATATATAGACTGGAGACCCTTCTGTTCGTCTCAAGATCCTTGATAAAATCCAGAGACTGATATGTAATGTAATTGGCCCTGATCTGGCATCTCGTCTGCAGTCACTCTCTCACAGACGAGCCGTCGCCTCTCTCTGTCTTTTTTACAAATACTTTCATGGTAACTGCTCCAATGAGCTGCTTTCGCTGGTTCCCAGACTTCATGAAGTCAAGAGTTCAACTAGGCTGGCATCTCGCTCTCACCCTTTCACTGTCGAAACTGTTAAATGTAGCCGTTTTTTCTACTCCAACAGCTTCATGTCTCGCACTTCCCGTCTGTGGAACTCCCTTCCCTTTTCTTGTTTCCCTGATAGTTATAATCTCCAACTATTCAAATATAATGTCAATCGACGTCTCCAGATGCCCTGATCTATCCCCTATCCTTCTCTTCATTCTTTCTTCTATCACTCCTCTTTGCTCTGGCTCCAACTCTAAGTAACCCCTTGCGTGCTAGTGGTTTCCCTCCATGCTTGGGGTGAAACGCTAAAAAAAGTAATCCAAGTGAATCCTAGTAATATCAAATATTAAAACTGATCCATAGAAGGGAGCCCAATATATATATTATAAAACGGATATGAAATACATGTAGATAAAATTATCTAACTCCTTGGTGTTGACAAGGCCGGTCTGGGCGAAATGGCCATATATCATATGGCGTATTGGCTTTTATCTACACGTAATTCCTAATTTACACACACACACACGCACACACACACACGGACACACACACACACATATATATATATATATATATATATATATATATATATATATAACGATCCCTGGCGATACACTTAGGTGAAACCTAGGTAGATTTGTCTGGCTCTCTAAGTTTAACTAGGTCTTCTCTACTTACTGTATTGAGCACTTTATTTACTTTATTTCGTATCAGTGTTTTTTTCTTTGGAGTTTGGACTTGCATGCTAGGCAATTATTTTCTGCTGACGTACATGTTCTTTGTTCTTTCATTTTTTATACCTTTTTTTTTCCACTTTTGGTATTGGTTTCATTATTTGCAAATCAAGACACCGAAGATTTTCCGAACGAGTATAATATCTTATACTTATAAGTGTATTACTACTATATATATATATATATATATATATATATATATATATATATATATATATATATATATATGTATGTATATATGTATTTGTATCTGCTTTAGCTTGTCCCGCTGCCGATAGTTGCCAGTCTAATTATAAAAAATAATTTAAATTTTTGCTTAGTTTAAATTTAACGTAGGTGCTATTTGAATGGTTGATCAGAGTAAAGCCTAGACACCTTATAACCCTATTTTTCTTATCTTTTTTTTTTTGGGGGGGGGTAATAAGAGGTTGTATTATGCTTTTAAATCTAAAGAAATCGTTCACTTGCAGTAATTTACAATCGCCTGATGAGATGCATCGAAACACATCGTCAAATGTGTACCGATTTTTACACGTTTTTGGTGTAATATCATATATATATATATATACATATATATATATATATATATATATATATATATATATATATATATATATATATATATATATGGGGAGAGAGAGAAAGAGAGAGAGACAAATAATTTATAAAAAGGATTAGAAAGAAGTAAATCTATATTTTTTAAGGTTTTATTGAGATTTTATTTAAGTTTCCACATGTCCACCATCATTAGCAATACAAAGGGTAATACGATTTTGCAGTTCACGGAACATATTTACCAACTGATTTATATATATATATATATATATATATATATATATATATATATATATATATATATATATATATATATATATATATATATATATATATATATATATATATATATATATATATATATATATATGTGTGTGTGTGTATTTCTGCGCGCATGCGCGTTACTTATTTGCCTTTATCTAGCAGTTGCCAGTAAGGCTAATGCTTGTCGCTATATTCTGCTTTTATCACGTTCTGCCTTCCGGACAACATTTATTTTCTAATCGTAACTTTGATGACTGCTAAAATTTGCTTACTCGGCGCCATTTTATCAACATTTCGATTCTCTATGTGCACTGCGGCGATTTAGCCTCTTAAACAGATTATCAAGATGGTAAATCTTGGTTTTATTGGCGCGAGCAGATTTGTTGCCTAAACCGTTTAGCGAAAAGGATTTCTATACGAACCTAATTTATATTCCCTGTTAGTGTCCCTAATCCTAAAAAAGCAAGATGCAAGCTAAAAGGCTATTAGAAAACCCCTCTCATTTATGAGGAGACATTTGATGATTGCTCTGGGTCCAAATAAGCAGGAGATATTTTATTTTAAATCGTATGAAGGGAAACATTATCTGACAGTTCTTAAGCAGTATTTTTTTTTTTTTTTTAATCCGATAAGATTAATAATGTATTTTTTTTATTTTTATATTTTGGTAAGTTTACAAAAAAAAAAAAAAAATAAGGGAGATCTCATTAGCTTGGATTTAGATTTAAAAATACCATTTATGATGGATTTAGATAAAATAAAGACACTAAACCAATGATTCCCAACGTGGAGCGCATGCCCCACCAGCTGGGTATGGTAATATTTTGGTGGGGCATGCGTAGGATGTGCATTTTTCGGCTTCGGAAACAGAATAAGGTGGGGGGATTCCATAATGAGTTATAAACAGTGAATTGTTTTGCATTATTATTTCATGACTAAAATGATGAAAATATATTACAGAATAATCATATTTCTACTATGACACAGTTCTGGTAGCAGATACGGAAAAGAAATTAGAAAATCTCCTAACGAAGGTAGCGACGGAGGGTGAGAAGAAAAGACTAAGTATAAGCTACAAGAAAACAATGCATGGTCATCAGTAAGAAGAAGAGCCAGAAATATGATTTGCAGGTCGGGAACTCTAGAATCAAGCAGACGAATTTTAAATATCTGGAAATAGTCTTGACAGAGGGCGTTAAGTGCGATATTAAGATTCGTAGACATATTGGGATGACCAAGGACACATTCTAAAAGATGGGCAGAGTAGTGAAAGACAGGAGGAATTCTTTAATAACAAAGAAAAGAATACTGAACTGTTACGTGACATCTGTCTTACTTTACGGCAGCGAATGTTAGACGATTTCCACAAAGACGAATAAGAGACTCGAGGCGACAGAGATGTGTTCCTACAGAAGGATGCTAAGGATATCATGGATCGAGCAACAATGAGGTGTTAGAGAGGGAACAAACAAGGAGAAGGCTTATACTTAACATCAGAAAGAGGCAGCTGAAGTTTCTGGGACACATAATGAGGAAGGAGGGCCTGGAGAATCTGATACTCACGGGTCGAATAGAGGGAAAGAGAGACAAGGAAAACAACGCGTGGCATACCTGGCAGATTTAGGCAAGTAGATGAGAGAACGTGGTCTAGAGGAAGGAAGGAACTTTATGAGAGCTTCAAGGGATAGAGGGAGGTGGAGAGCCATGATCGCCTACATCCTGAAAGGACATGTCACATAAAAAGAATAAATATCCCAGATTCCGTACCTTTCTGATAACCATACTTTCTGTCTTCTTACAATTGAGGCTTGGTCCTTTCTTCTCGGGTCGAATAGAGGGAAAGAGAGTCATGGGAAAGAAGTGCGTGGCATACATGGCAGGCTTAAGCAAGTCAATGACTTGTTGAGAGTTGCAAAGGATAGAGGAAGGGGGAGAGCCCTGATTGCCTAAGTCCTGAAAGAACATGGCGCATAAAAGGAAAGAAAAGAAAGTTATTTTTGGTAGTCTTCAGATGGTTAGAATGTCGAACTGGACCCTTTATTTCGCTCACTGGGGTAGACCAGTTCTAGTTTCACGTTACATCAGAAAGAGGTAGCTGAAGTTTCTGGGACGCATTATGAGAAAGGAGGGCCTGGAGAACCTTGACACTCACGGGTCGAAGAGAGCTGAAAGAGAGACAAGGAAAGCAACACGTGATATACCTGGTGGGCTTGAGCAGATGGATGACAGAACGTGGTCTGGGGGGGGGAAGCAGAGGAAAGAAGTTTATTGCAAGGGATAGAGATAGTTTGAGAGCCATGATCACCTACGTCCTGAAAAAGAATTATATGTTTTGAAACTATATATATTTAACTGTGTGTTTTTTTGTTTTTGTTTTTTTAAATTGTTCTCTTCCATGGATGCCATGGTCTTTGGTGGAGGCTTGTTTCGAGACCAAATTAATGGCCTTTTAAGCTCCCTTCACGTGAATTGCAGTAAAATTTTGAATATGTAAGAATTAAATATTACAGGGTGTGGGGGGGGGTGAACCAACATTTTAGAAATGCCAAAATGGGCATGGCCCCCAAATCGGTTGGGAGACACTTCCCTAAACTAACTGTGCATCTTGTTCTACCCCCCCAGGTTGTTCCCTTCCCTTTGTAGCTCTAAGCAATATTTGTTCCCTTACTAACTCTCCCTGCCCTCATCCAGCCATCGATTTACACGAGGTCGTTAGGTTACTCGATGTTCCCCTACGTCCCTCTTGCTTTCATTACATACAAGAGTGTCAAAATCTCTAAGCCTTCTTTCCTTTTTATGTCAAAGAAATATCAGTTGTCCTCATCTGATTGTTTGCAGTAGTTTATTTTTCAGTCCTTTTTCTACTTATCCACATTCTTAGTCTATGTTTTGTCAGTGGAATCCTATCTGCATGTGTTCTCTTCATCTGTACCCAAAATTTGCTATAATATCGGAGAATAAATATTGTACAGCAGATCAGCGCCCTTCTTCTTTACAAGGACATTTAATCAGACCCAGTAAATAGGTTACTCGCTATTTCCAGACTGATTCTCTTGTTTTGAATATGCCCTGCGAGTGTCAAATTTTCGAGGCCTTCTTTTTTTGATTTTGCGTCCTAGAAATTTATGTTCCTTACTCAATGATCAAATTTCGTCTATTGTATCCTCAACATTGTAGAATCATATCTCTGTTCGCTCAAATATTATCTTTATCTGTGAGGAAACTGTGTAGTATTCACCACCATATGATATCATATAACAATACAGTATTATTTAACAACAACAAAGATGAGGACATTAGAGCACATGTCAGTCAGTTATGTATAGACGATTATGTATCGAAAAATAAAGGACGATGCAGATTTTTTCCCGCAGTAGGTTGCCATTTCTTTCTCCTGTAGACTAGTTGCCATCCAAGGCTATAGAACCCGTCAGTTCTGCTAGTTACCCATAGCTGGAGGAGGAGGAGGAGGAGGAGGAGAAGATGATGATTCATACCTTTCTCAAGAGTATTAACACGTCAGTCAGTTACGTGCCATGCATGATACATGCTTAGGCGATCATGTATCTTTTGATATATGATGACGTGGAAGATTTTTTCCCGCAGTAGTTTGCCATTTCTTTCTGCGGTAGACCAGTTGCCATCCAAGGCTATAGAACCCGGTCAGTTCTGCTAATTACCCATAACTGGAGGAGGAAGAGAAGAAGAAGAAGAAGAAGGATGAGGATGATAATAACAATATACCTTTCCCAACGGTTGCGTGATACATGCTTAGGCGATCATGTATCTTTTGATACATGACTGACGAGGCAGATTTTTTACCGCAGTAGGTTACCATTTCTTTCTGCAGTAGGCCAGTTACTCTCCAAGGCTCCAGAACCCGGCCTGTTCTGCTACTTACCTATAGCTGGAGGGGGGAGAAGAAGAGGATTCATAACTTTCACAAGGATATTAGCACTGGATTTGAACTCAGCTCTCCGATTCCTCAATCCGAGCCGCTATCCATTACTCCATCGTGCCTTCGTAATCTTCATTCCAGAACTTCAGACATAAACATAAATTTGACATATTTATTTTTATGTACGTTCGTATAAAACGGCATTATTTTTTATTTAATATTTTAATACTAAATGTCTGTTAGTATGCTGAGGCTGGATCCGAAAAAAACACTTCAGTTTGGTTATTAGAAAATATTCCATTTTGGAAATATCTTAAAAACTTATTATATTTCGTTGTAAAGTTCTATGTGAAAGAAAAAAAAAAGTGTATTATTATTATAATTACTTTGGTTGCTTTAAAAGCAATGTTCCAGACTGGTAACTAATTAAAGACATGCTTTCGACATTGTAACGGCAGCATTTAATGTGGCGTAACAATTTAATTGACATGTTTTAACAATTTCTACTTGCCACACATTCAGAAAAAAAATTAATCTCGTAGTCACCGAATAACGAGCGAATTTGTTTTGTCGAATTTATTTTGTTAAGATATTCAACAACATGTCCTGACCAAAGAGGATGATATCATTAAAAGACACGTCTCTTTCATAACAAAACAACTCACAGAATCACATGATGAAGTACACATCTCTAAGTAGTAATGCTGATGTGGCTTGAAGCGAACATATAATGCCAACATTCTTTCTGCTTCTATGATTTATGTTAAAACTGAATTGACAGTTAGCAAAAGTGAATTTCTGCCTAAGTGGTAATAAAAGTTTGGTCTTAGTGGTGGCGATGACAGATTTGTTGATAATAGATGCCTCCTATTTCCACATCACTCCTGAGACTGTCAAATTACGCCTATTGCCTACGCCTATGGCCTACCACTGTAATGAGGACCAGTGCATTAAGGTTACCAGCTAGATTGTCCTACCCGGTTACAGTAGTCAACAACCACTTTGCTACTTCGAACAAATATATCCCTTTCCGGAACATATCATATACATACATTCTTATAAAAAAGAATCAGCATACACATATATTCATGCATATATATACACACACACACACACACATATATATATATATATATATATATATATATATATATATATATATATATATATATATATTAGGTTGGTGCAAAAATAATTTCGTTTTCTCACATAGTAATATATGTTAGAAAACAAAATTATTTTTGCACCAACCTAATATATATATATATATATATATATATATATATATATATGATGGCCATTTTGGCCGAAACTATTCGAAGAATCTAAATGAAATAATAATAAAAAAACGAAAGAATATTAATCTACAACCCAGTGTGTCTGAAGATTTTAATTTTTTAATTTTTTTTTATTGTTCTATATATATATATATATATATATATATATATATATATATATATATATATATATATATATTCTTCCTGTGTTGTGTATGGATCGAGTGTGTATCCGTGAGTAGTCTATCTGTTTTTTGCTAGGGTATGTATAGATATTTTTGTTGTCCATGAATACCTGTTTGCGTACGTGTATGTATGTGCGCGGCCTAACTAGTGTATCTGGCCATCATTTATGTGTGTGTGTATATGTGTGCGGGCAAATATATATTAGTATAAACAAAACTGAAGATGTGCACCAACCTTGTCCTACTCCGAAGCAATTGCGTGGTTTGAAACAAAAACCACCAGTCTACAAATTTTCAGAAAGACCGTTGAAAGTAGAAGACAATCCCCCAAACTATATTTTCATAGAATGAATATATATATATATATATATATATATATATATATATATACACGTTTCGGCCGTTGTGCGCTCCGGCCTTCTTCAGGCGGTTGGAATGTCGAACTGAACCCTTTATTTCGATCACTGGGGTAGACCGTTCTAGTTCCACGTGCCATGTTTTATGGATGTCAGTTATCACTTATCTCCTGCTAATTTCCCTCTGAGAGTTCTCCACTGCCTTAACCGGGTATTGAACTCACACTCTTTCGGTCCTGTCACTGGATCTAACCAACGCCTTTATCCACTGTGCCATGTGTCCTTGAGTGGAGAACTTTCAGTGATTGCTGGAAAATCTCCTCAAAAATAAAAAAGAGACATGAAGCAATAGAAATGTGGTTCTACAGAAGGATGCTTAGGATAGTATGGATGAAACATGTGAGCAACAACAAAGATCTGGAGAAAATGAAAAAAAAAAAAAGGAAACTAATAATTAACATCAGAAAGAGACAATTGAAATTCCTGCTGCACATAATGAGGAAGAAGGGCTTGGAAATTTTGATACTCACGAGACAGATAGAGGGCAAGTTGGACTGAGGAAAACATATTTAGTGAGCTTGAGTAAATGGATAGCGGAACAGGACTTAGGAGAAATAACAAAAAGACCAAGTTTATTAAGAATTAAAAGGGATAGAAAGTTGTGGAGAGCCATGATCGCTTACGTTCCGAGGGGACACGACCCATAAAAATGTAAATATGCATCAGATTATTTAAAGAGCGTATCTAAATTCTTCCATTGTTTTATTCACGGACTGTGTTTCATTATTGTACATGCAACAGAAATACCTCCCACATTTTAAACTGTCACGTGTGCGATTCTCATGATCGTAGGAAAATGACAATGGTGTCTTCCTCTAGCTAATACGGTGCCATTTTAACATATGTCATCAGAGATCATTATTGATCCTCATAACTTGAGTCGCTGTACAACAGGCGTTTTTTTGTGGAAACATGGCTTTTATGTTCATTTCATGTTAAGTTGAAATGATGTCGTTCCCGATAGAAACTAAATACAGCTATGGGTTGGAATGTTCATGTTCACAGGTACAGCACTTAAAATAAAGCCACCTCGGCGTCCTGGGTATGGCTATTAATGACATCTGCGTCCTGGGTAAGACGATAAACTATATCCGCCTCCTGAGTAAGACAATAAACTACGTCCGCATCCTGGGTATGACGATTAAATACGTCCCCGTCCTGGGTATGGCGATTAACTACATTTGCGTCCTGGGTAAGACGATAAACTACGTCCGCTTCCTGGGTATGACGAGAAACTACATCCGCGTCCTGGGTATGACGATAAACTACACTCAAAAGCAAAGCCTCTGATCAGGAGGTTTTGAGGAGTGTGGAACCACCTCTTAATTGTTGGTGTTCCCGGGTAGACTTACCTGTAGATATGTAGGTATTTCTGCTACTCATCCTCCTCCTCCTTAGAATAGATGTGGCGGTTGCATGTAGCTAGTTTAGCAATAAAATGGTGAGACCTAGATGTTATTTGTTAAGAGTATTTGCGAGTAAGTGAATATAAGAAACCCGACTGGAATTGGAATACGGCTCTCCGTCTTCTAGTCCCTATCCGTTATCCAATACATCCCCGAATATACAAGCTTACAACACATGATATGCCCAAGTGGTCACCCATCTAGGTACTGACAAGGTTAAACGGTGTTTAAATTTGGTGAAGGCGCGAGACCTGGTGTTTCAGTTGGTTTCTTTAGTTCAATAAATTAACAACTGAAAATTAGTAGAAAGTCACTCTTTTATAGATTTTCTTTTCTGTTTGAATTGAATATTAATAAAAGAAAAGTAAATACGTATGCAATATGATATTGATCATCATCATTTATACAGTTAGTGCAATTTTGCGATGCTATGGGGACCATTAGCCTCCATCTCAAACTTGGGGTTCACGATGACATTCAAAGTAGAACAGTCCAATGGCTTGCGAGATCTTTTTGCATTGACGATGTTGACTTTGCTCCGTCCCTTCTCCCAGAGACGTAACCTACAAAACAATTGATGATTTGAATAGAAATTATTCCTTTTCCTAGATTGTTTGCCACCAAAAGTTATAAAACCTAGTATGCGCTGCTATTTTATCCATAGCCAGGGGGTGGGTAGAAGAAATGGACTCATACTTTTCACAAGGTTATAAACCCAGAAGTGAATGTAATGAGATGAACTGGAATTCGAACTAATGTTTACCAATTCCGCAAACCCAGCCTCAAACCATTCTTTTATCGTGCCTACATAATAGCATTAAGAGATTAATACCAATGTTTATTTCAATTAAATACTGAATATTACTAAAACACGACTTTCTAAGATAGAAACTTTGCTCAATCTTAAGCAACATTATCCACACTCAATTTCTCAAATTAATAGCATAACCTTTTTTGTGCGTGTTCAATTTGATTGTAAACGTTTCTTTAGGGTTAATTCAGTTTAAAACAAATTAAAGGAAGCTTATTTTTTACTCTTTGTTTATAGAACATACGAATTGTCACTTTCTTTTGTCTGAAAGCAATATTTGCTTATATAGTGATTAATTAGAAAACGTCAAATTGCTTTAGGCGCGACATTCAACCATTATATGATTGTTACTGTTTGACAAACGTGATGATTGAAAGAGACTGTGCAAATACCTCGATAGATAGATAGATAGGAACAAACTGCTGTAGATAGATAGATAGATAGATAGATAGGAACAGTGATAGATATATAGATAGATAGATAGATATAAACAGAATGAGATATAATATTCACTTCCCTCTAATTCTTCAAATACTGAATATATAAGTAATACTAATTTTTATATTCCCCCCCTCTATATCATCTTTACCTATATGAATTATAATTTATAAACTTACCCTAACTCTAAGATCTCCCCCAACTCTCTTTCCATTAATCCATTACATCCTTTTCTCTATATATTTTAAAATTATTTTTAAAGGCCTTTTTATTCCACTTTTAATCTTAAATTAATATTTCATTCTTCATGTAAGCCCAAATTAATGTCAAAATGTTTATGTTCGGGTTTATTTTTATAGAACTTCTTTTCTTTAAGACAAATACCTTCCACCCTCCCCTGACCCCCCTCTGGTGCTTTTCGTCTGACGGGAACATTGAAATGGTTTAGTGTTTCTTTTTTTTTTTCAGTTAAATTTCTACATACATACATACATGCATACATACATATATATATATATATATATATATATATATATATATATATATATATATATATATATATATATATTAATAATTTCACCCCAAGCAAGGCAATATAGCCACTAAGATGCAAGGGGTTACTTAGAATGAAAGAATATGAGTAAGAGAGAGAGAGAGAGAGAGAGAGAGAGAGAGAGAGAGAGAGAGAATAATATCAGAATAGGAATTAACGAGATAGAAGATAATGTTTGTCATCGCATTTAAACTTTTGAAGATGAAAGTTGGTGTGAAAGAAAGAAGCTGATAAGTGAGAGAGAAGAAAGTGTTTGCCTAGGAATTACGATTACATCTCGCCATTTCACCTGTAAAAGCACGAGTGCCTGCCGCCGATGTAGTACCGCTCTCAAACTCTGGGTACCAAAGTGGTAAGTTTTAGAGATGGGAGATTATTTTCTTTTACAGAAATTTCGTAGCTCGGTGATGGGGATGCGTATTATATACTCCCTGCAACAGCAAAATTGTCCGAATCGTGTAACAACAAAATTGTCTAATTGTTAGAGTAAGCTTTGAACCGTTGTATCTTAGAAATGATTAAAGTTATCTTGCTGGAATTTCCGATATTTTTTATACCATTGTTGGACTCTACTTTGAACAAGAAGAATGTATTTTACTCTGCATTGAAATGATGATCCCTCTTGTTCTCGTCATCTCGTCATCCAGTTTTCCTCTCTACTGTTTCCTCTTTCTACAAATTATCCCCCCCGTTCTCTTGATGGTGTTTGAATGGACTTTGAAGATGGTAGCCAGAGTATGAATATTGTTATCATTACTGAAGGCGTGAATGATCTTTTTCCTCCCACCATTGCTCATTTAGTAAGACATGGTGGGGCTGCCACAAACATATTTTAACCTGTTCTCTTTCTAACTGAATAACTCAAAGGGTTTTAACAGGGATTTTTACGATAAATGGTGCCAAGATGGCTAAACGTCTTATCTGAAAATCTGGAAAAACGAAACTCAGTTCAGCTCTTTTTTTTTTTTTAGACATTAAACATTTTGTTGGATGGACAATTTTGCTGTTACATTCGGTACAAGTGCGTGTTATACACGAAGAATTAAAACAATATATTTAAAAACATGAAACGTAGTCTTTAGAATGTAAAACGGACAATCTTTGTGTGTATGTGTGTGTGTTTTTTAATTAAATTAGCATTCTCAAGTAGACAGTTAAATATGTGCTCCCATTTTGACTCAAAGCTACACCTTTGAGACCTTGACATTTAGGATTTTATTAAAATCGAGCATTTTTTTTCTTCTTAGGTCAAGAAAAAAATCTTTAGAATAAACAATATTGATGTAATAAAAGTAAACCATTTTTTTCTGTAGCTTAGATCAACAAAGATAGTGGTCACATTGTTTCGCCTGTAAACTGATATTAAGAAGATGAGTAAGGCAGGAAAAGGTGAAATACAAGTAGAAACGAATGGCGAAATACAGAAAAAGCATAGAAGTTAAACTTAAAAAAAAAACACGAAATAAAAGTCTATTGTCAGCTCGAAAGGTAGATCAGGGAGCGGAACTAAAAAACGAAAATTAATTAAGATTTCAGATATCTAAATTTTGGATTTGAAAAGCTTACGATTCAAATGTAATATACCAGCTCTGGCTAGAACGTGTCTTTTCTCGGCAACAGTTATGGAGTTCTTGATGCAATTTGACAACCAATCAGAATTGACCTTGCTGCGCATTGGGGGATGGGCGTGTGTCTTGGGTATTGAACAGAAGATAACGATCAATATTGCATTTAGGTTTGCATTTAAATTTTGGATGATCAAAGTTGACTTGTAAGCAAGAAACCGAAAGAAAGTTCCACAAGTGAGATGTACGAGAGAAGTGTACGATGAAAATATTTATAGAATGTTTATATAAGTTTACCATGAAAATGTTTCTATGAAATGTTTATAGAATGTTTATAGAACAATGTAACATGAAAATGGTTTTAGCGTTGTTTGTAGAAATGTTTAGAAAATAGTTTACCATGAAAATGTTTATAGGAAACATTTATAGATATGATTGCGATAAAAATTATTATAGGAAATGTTTATAGTGTGTTTATGGGACAGTTTCCTTTGAACGAATTCATAGGAAATGTTTTTGGAAAAGCTTTTGTACAGTTTGCCATGAAAAAATTTATAGGAAATATTTATAGAATGATTATTGAACAGTGTAACATGAAAATATTTATAGGAAATGTTTATAGAAAGTTTATAGAACAGTTTACTATGAAAATGATTATAGGAAATGTTTATAGAATGTTTATAAATAAGTTTAGAACGAAACTGTTCGTAGAAAAGTTTATAGAATATGTATAGAACCGTTTACCATGAAAATGTTTATAGGAAATGTTTATAGAACAGTTTACCATGAAAATATTTATATAATATATTTAAGAGGGAAAGTGAATGAAGCAGAGATGCCAGATCAGCAACAATAGCATTGCATATTCTTCTTTAGATTTTATTAAGAATCTCTAAATACATAGCAGTAGCAACAGACCAGATGTAGCAGGAATTTATGTTAAGAAAAGACGGGAAACTTTACAGAGTCAGTATAGTCCATGTTCAGGAACTACTTGCCATATACAGCATTATCTTATAGACGTATATGTTCATCTTACATGTGCCGGAGAGGCCTGCCTGTTGATCAGGAGCCTCAGTTCTGTCTAAGCTTACCACAAGTTTTTCTTTTCTTTTCTTAAATCAATATGCCATTGTAATGGTCTAAATAATACAAAATAATATTCTTCTCATTACAAAATGGGGAATCTATATCTATGACCGACTGCCGCAAACACACCGGGTCGCTTGAGGGCTTGATTGTGGTGATGAGTCCTGCTGTTTATGATCGACCTCTTTCCCAACGAATTTTCCTTCAAAAAGTCGATATTCTTATCTCTTAAATACTTTAATCCATTGTTACTTTTTTTTAAATCATTTCACCCCATGCAATGCAGTAAAGCCACTAAGGCACAAAGGGTTACAAAGAATAAGAAAAAAGGAGAAAAATTATTAATGAGTGAGAACAATTGAAGTGCAATCAAAAAAACAGTAAGATAACGATTGACATAGCATTTAAAATTATTTTCTAATCATTTCACCACATGCAAGGCAGTAAAGCCACTAAGACACAAGGGGTTACTGAATATGAAAGAATAAGAAAAAAGAGAAACATTATTAAGGAGCGAAAACAAGTAGAAAAAATAGTAGAAAAAGGGAAGTAGAAAAAGATTAACATTGCGTTTAAGTTTTTATCAATGTTGGTTGAGAAGTATGGAGCCGGAAAAGACTTCCACAAGCGATAAGTGTGATAGAGGAAACTGTTACCATAGAACTTACAGTTATATCTACCCAGTTCAACTGTAAATTGATCAGAACTTTTTATTATCTAGTACTGCGCTTAAATTCCTATATCTAGGTACCATAACAAATCATCTCATCCGACCAATTACCATCAAAGTATTTATAGAAAAGGCACAGATACGATATATTACGGCTGTGGGAAAGGTACAGAAGCCGAGATGCCAGGTCAAGACCAGTATTATTGCCGATTCTTCTTTGAATTTTAATAATAATCTCTAAATATATTACTGGAGCATCGGACCATTTGTGTCAGCAATATTCAAAGTATGGACAAATGATAGACTTATAGATATGTAAGATAGATTCTGGAGAGTGAAATTTTCTACACCCAGTGAATCAGCGTTACTAGCAGCAGACCGAACAATGAATTCAGTATAGTCTTTCTACTTCATGTCAGTCGAGAATGTTACCCCGAGAAAGTGTAACGAATTACTCTGTTGATGGTTAGCATCAGTCATACTGATGGATGGCAGATTATTAATAAGGAGCAGTATTGTTTTGGAACCAAGAAAATTAACATACTATTCCTTGCTCCAATTAACAGTTTACTTTTTAGATTATCCTCCAATTTTTACCTTATCCAACAAGTCAAATTTATCATATGCCCTCAGGACATCCATTTATACTCTCGCATTTATTTTTTCCCCATGTATCTATATTCGTAAATATAAACTATAATTCTGGAAAGTAAAAAAATTCTAAGTTTTCATCGAAATCAAAAAAATATAAATTTTAAATTACTTATGTTAAACAGCGGCACGTGTGCAAGGTGTGGCCAGTTTGACTTCCCGAATGACATGCAGAATTCAGGAGGAAAATAACCCTTCATTAAAATTTGTTTTTTATTCCTTTCGTCCTCACTTGTTCACTCACATTTTCTTATATAGAAACACATACATAAACATTGATTTTTTTTATCCCAAGCAAAGTAGGAAGACACTAGCACGTAAGGTGTTACAGAGAGTCGAAGCGAGAGCAAAGAGGAGTGATAGAGGAAAGGATGAAGAGAAGGATAGGGGATAGATCAAAACATCTGGAGACGTCGATTGATATATATATATATATATATATATATATATATATATATATATATATATATATATATATAGTTGTATATTTAGGCAGCAATCCTTCCTTTATGCATGTTTCATTAAAAACGACAGACAAGGTACTATAGTTAAGCTTTTTATTTAATTTTTCTTGTGTTCGAACAAGAGCTTTCTTTTCTGGACAAAGGGTGTGTAAGAACTGTCCAAATGTTTTATATTTCCGAGCGCTTTCGGCTATACCTTTTAGTCATTATCAAGGATGATTCGATTTTTCAGATTAATTGAGTGTTTGCGTTTTGTGTATGTCTTAGTGTGTGGTAGGGATGTTTTTATTTTCCGAATACGGTTAGCACATTGTGACTTTGTTCGTAGTTAATATTGTTAAGAGTTGGCTTTTTCTTTTTTATTATTAAAGCTTCCATTATTTTTAGTCTTTTTTTGCTGGTGGATGCAGTTAATATATTTGTGTTTTCTACTAGTATGTTCCTAATGGAGTCGGGTAAATTTGTGTGTGTGTTTAAATGGGTTCTAATGGAGCTGTGATCAGATAGGTGTAACGTAAGACGTGGTTGTGTAACCGATGTAATTATTTATGAGTCCGGTTTGATCAGGAACACAGTTCCTTAAGGGCGATTTGAACTCATAGATAATGTTCGTTCTTTGTAATTTTGACTTAACTTGTGTGTTGTTATTTTTGAGGATAATGTTAGCTGTGTTAAATTCATTATAATAGATAATTTGATTTTTTTATTCGGATCAATTGGAGAAGCATATTTCTTTATAATATGCCTTAGAGAAGATTCGTCTTGTTTGTAATTAATATGCATTTGTTTTTTGTAATAAATGTGTATGTAATTTTTGGATGTGTGTTCGCTATCGTTGTTATTAATTTTATTCGTTTTTTTTGTTGTTGTTTTTTTCATTTTAGGCCCTTTTTTTTGAACTTATAAATTTTAAATCAAAATTTATTTAGTTTGCATCGCAACAACTCGAAGCGTCAAAATGAAAAATTACCCAAAATCAGTGAGTTATTGCCATTTCCTAAGGGCGCTTGATATTTGAGACATATACAAGGAATTTTTACAATTAAAAATGATGAAGAAAAAACGAGTTTTTTGGCTTATTTATCGATGTGCGATGGAAGGTCCTCGTTCTGAGAGAATTTGGTGTGAATTTTAGTAAATATAAATTCTTTTTATTTGAGGTAAATTAAAAGCAATGATCCCATATTTCTTTAAATTATGTATTTTTTCCTTACATGAAAGGAAATTTCATGGGGATTTTATAAACAAACAGATATAAAAACACGAGAATGTTAAGATAAAAAAAACCCTGTATTTGAAAACAAAACGACACATCTTCCATTTATTTGTCACTGTTGTAAAAAGAAAATTAAGCCTTTGGCGGATAAACATACATATACATATATATATATATATATATATATATATATATATATATATATATATATATATATATATATATATATACAGAGAGAGAGAGAGAGAGAGAGAGAGATACCGCCTTCTTTCTACTCGCACCCAACCAAGTCCGTCCGATAAAACAAGACACGGTCTAAAGTTGTGCTTGGGACGAAAAAAACCAATTGTTGAAGTCAGGTGACACCAGCTGTTGTCCAAATGGTGTGTGCCAAGGGACAAGGTCGACGAGGGGGTGGAGGACGAGAAAATTTGTGTGGGTCACGTGTTAACCGCGTGTTCTACTTTGACAGAAGGGTGTGGGTGAAAAACAAACAGATTGGAATTTGGGAAGAGACAATGTTATTTGAAACTATATATATATATATATAAATATACAAAGATACATACATACATACATACATACATATATATATATATATGTGTGTGTGTATTGCCTAGAAATACACACATATATTACATATCCACATGGACACTAACATACTCAAATATATATATATATATATATATATATATATATATATATATATATATATATATATAGAGAGAGAGAGAGAGAGAGAGAGAGAGAGAGAGAGAGAGAAAGAGAGAGAAAGAATAGATAGAAAAAGAGAGGGGGGAAGACAGAAAAGATTAGTGAGGGGAGAAAGAAATGAGAGAAAAATATGGAAAAAGTGAGGGAAGGAAAAAGTGACAAAAGAGAGATAAAGATAGATAGATAGTTAAATAGATAGAGAGAGAGTGAGAGAGAGAAATAAAGGTTAGGTGTGTGTACAAATAACAAGTGTTCTTTTGTTTAAACAAAACACAATTCAGGCAATTGAAAACATTTTCTTTGCACTTTTTTACACACACGCTCGAGCACTTATACATCAATCAGTAACCCATTAACACGTGCGCAGAAATACAAACATACTCACATAACCCGCAGACACACGCACTTGCACACGCTTTGCCACAGCAACACATACACCCCGAAGACACACACACATATATTGATTAAAACTTGCTATATTTAGAGAGAGAGAGAGAGAGAGGGAGAGAGAAAGAGAGGGAGAGAGAGAGGGAGGGAGGGAGAGAGGGGGAGCGTGCTCTGTATAGGAGATAGAACCTTTATAGATATCGACATTGTGGACAAATTAATTAACACCTGATCTTAATTTTTTTGCTTCAGACGTATGTGTGTGTGTGTGTGGATGGGGTTGGTAAATATCGTTTTCAATTTTCTATATTTATGGGAACGTCGCTATCCCCATGCTGATCTATCGCTTGTTCCATCTTATGCTTTCTGACAAGCTGCAGGCCTTAGTTTCACCACCCCTGACTGTTACTACTGAGAACCGTCATGGCACGTCTCCCTTTGCAACACAGGATGGGTGAGACGATAATACTACTATTACTAATAATAATAATAATAATAATAACGTTAACAAATTATTGCAAATACAATAATAACCATGAATGCTGGTCGTTATTTTAAGAAGTAAGGGGGTACAAATGAAAAGATTTAACAGCTTTTTCGATTTCACTGAAACAAATGTTAAACACTTCTATGTTCCCTTTATTTTTTCTTTGTTCCTTTCTTTCTTTTTCTCACTGAAAGCAAGTTGTGTATTTTCCTATTATAAGGTTTTATAAATATAATAGAATTATAATATATTATAAGGTTTTATAAATATAATAGAATTATAATATATTATAAGGTTTTATAAATATAATAGAATTATAATATATTATAAGGTTTTATAAATATAATAGAATTATAATATATTATAAGGTTTTATAAATATAATAGAATTATAATATATTATAAGGTTTTATAAATATAATAGAATTATAATATATTATAAGGTTTTATAAATATAATAGAATTATAATAAAAGCAAAATTATAATAGAATGAAGTTTTTAAGATCAATTTTAACGATACATTCATTAGCTCTCCAAGCATTAGTTTTAATTGCTTTGTTTATTTCTGAAAGACTTTCTTCAGTCATGATGAAAGGTTAGACTCCCATGAAGTATCCTGCCTTGAATATTCACGTCGGAACTAAAGTGGAATTCAAGTCATTTATAGGTCCCATCGATCATGACGCCGAAAAAAGTATCAACTCCTTGTACTACGCCAGAAATTAACAGATACCTTCTTTTTTTCTCTCTTTAAAAAAATCAAATGAAACCAAGAATCGAGTATTGCTGTTGTATCTGTAATGAAGCTGAAAGCCTTGAAATATTTCAAAAACGTTTACCAGTCCTTGCGGGTAATTAATTATTTTCAACTACACGTTATATGAAGGGAGAAAACGAAAACCTATAGTCAATATTCTATTGCTATTTCCATAGCAAATGTAGAGATGAGCTACAATCCTTAGTGCCACCAGTTCAGACCTTTACATCTAAGCCCCTCTCTATTCTATCGCTATTTCCATGGCAAATGTTCAAACGAGCTACATTCCTTACTTCCACCAGTGTAGACCTTTACCTCTAAGCCTCTCTCTACTCCATCGCTATTTCCATGGTAAATGTTCAGATGAGCTACATTCCTTAGTTTCACCAGTTCAGACCTTTACATCTAAGCCTCTCTCTACTCTATCGCTATTTCCATGGCAAATGTTCAGATCGGCAACATTCCTTATTTCCACTATTTCAGGCCTTCACATATAAGCCTCTTACTACTCCATGCTATTTCCATTGCAAATGTTCAAACGAGCTACATTCCTTACTTCCAACAGTTCAGATCCTCGCAGCTAAGCCTCTCTCTACTTTATCGCTATTTCCATGGCAAATGTTCAGACTAATTACATTCCTTAGTTGCACCTTCACGGCTAGGAACCTCCCATGCCACGTACCCTGAGACGATGATTTTCATTTCTATTGCTTACGAGGAGGTTCCACTCAGTTTCTTCTCGAGAACTGCTAATTTTATGGATCAGACTGCCGAGAAAATATTTTCTGATCATAAAACAACTTCATTCAGAAACTATTTCTATCGTCAGTGACTCTCAGGCTTTTTTTTTTAATTCGGTGAACAAGTATAAATATATCTATGAAGGACATGTGGTCATTCGGTTTGATTTCAGTCGTTTAATTTAAACAGCTCTGAAACACTTGTGACTTGTAGAATCAAAAGTAAAAAGTAAAAACACTGAAATGCTGAATGTTGTAAAAATATGGCGGAATCTCATGTGGTTTCTTCGTTCAATATAAGATATTTGTTTCCAAGTCCGTAACTTGTCCAACTGATTTAGTTTATTGCCGAGACCGTGTTTGGGAAGAGGAAGGGAACAACATTGTGAATCTGATTGAAAGTGAGATAACGAGGATCGAATGGAAACGGAAGCAAAGATTACATCCGGGTGCAAGGCTTGAAATCCAACAGTGTTCAAAACCAAAATAACATAACCAAAAATTGAGAAAATTTTTAACCAAGACGACGCCTCAAGTGCATTTTTTAAGAAAATCTATCAAATCTAGTGAGAAATAAACAGGTAGCTGTTTCGACCCATACATTTTCCTGTCTGGCCTTCGCGACTGACAAGATCTCTGTCTTCAGGATTGGATGATTCAGTCGGAGCACGTCCTCGGTATGACGTTAAACTACATCAACGTCCTGGGTACGGCGATAAACTGCATCCAACAGCAAGGTCTCAGATAATGTTTTCAGAAAAATGTTGCCAGCTCTAAGTTTTTCAAACAATAATGTTGCCAGGTCTAAGTTTTTTTGTAAAAGAGTAGTGTTGCCAGTTATACGTTTTTTATTCCATACAAAATAGGCATTTAAAATTCATATAAAATGGATTTGGCATTAAATAACTGAGAGGGGTTGATATGCCATAAAACCCAAACAAACAAAAAACAATCAGTCGGAGCTTTGTCTACGGATAGAGACACGGCTGAGAAAAATAGACAAGTACCCGTTCTCCGCAGTTGTTGGGAATGGGTTAATATTGGAACAGTTGCTCGAGTGTTCCCCTTCGTTAAACCTGACCTTGTGTCGTATCCCTTCTCAAAGGGGAGTCAATATTTGAAAAATGGTAGGTTTGTTCTATCGTTCAAGAAAATACATGGCGTCTTCTGCAAAGTTTTATGGTTCCGAGAGTTAAATTAAGCTATAACACAGTACGTTGTTACTATATTTGGGCTAGGGATGCCCGATCATCACATTCCAGCCTTCATAGAATTCAAAATCATTTGCGCGGCCTTGTAGGTGATGACTTGTTTTCGAATATGCAGCTACTTCTCCATAGAAAGCATATCCTCGGGTGTAGCACTGTTCGAATGAACTCCATTTTTAAATTCCTCGAATTCATACCTTTACAACTTGAACCCGGCTTGTGATGTACACGGAACTGAAGCATCCTCATTTTCTCCGTATTCCAAATGTGTCAACCGTTTTGGGGATGATTTCTTTGAACACAATTTGAACATCTTTAATTCAAGTCTGAAGCGTTATGGAGATGATTCCTTGAACAAAATTTCTACGTCTTTAATTGAAGTGTCAATTGTTTTGGGGGATGATTCCTTGAACAAAATCTCAATGTTTTCAATTCAAGTCTCAACCGTTATCTATCCTTCTTAGTCACAAAATCTTCACTTCTTTTGATCTCATCTTGCACACGTTCCTCAGTAACCCTCCAATTTCAGTGTCTCTCACATTGTTTTAATCTTCTTGTACTGGTGTTCGAACGGATTTGTACCTACGGTCACTTTTTTAGTCTGTTTTATACAATAATGTCTATTGCTTGTTGATAACGTTGGCTCACGTAAGATGAAAGGTAGGTAATTAGAATCGCCTGACAGAGATATTAAGTGATTTTTTTTAGCACCAAACACTACATCAGAACTATAGCCACACGCCTTGGGACTCAATAACAACAATCAAGTATTGTCATCGGTGAACACCGTGACAAAGGATTGTGGCAAATTATTGGCATTCATAATGGAGAATGTATATGATCACTGATTCTAGCGACAGCATCAACGCATCGACAGTCAAATGACATTACTACAATGACTTGCGTGACAAGTGGACACAGATCCAGTGTTGCCTTGCGTGTCGGCTTGGATTTTATCGGTAATTTATCATAGAGGGACCCCAATGATACCATCACACACTGAATGAAAGGCGGGCAATTTTATTCGTGTTCTTTTTACTCTTTTTATTTCAGAGTGGGAGTATATAAAATTAAAATGGCGCAGCCATTCGTATCCAAGGATGTCAGTCTACTTAGGCGGCTAGCCAATCCCTGTTGCAGACGCCTGTGTTTTATACTGTAACTATGCTGAGCATAAGTTTCTAGGAGTGTACGCTTTTTCTAGTGTGAACAACAGTCTGAACAAAGCCAGAACATTCAAACCGTCGGTCACCGATGGCCTCTGACTTCGTTCTAGCACAACTATCGACGGCTTCCAAGGGTTACATCTACCCAAATTCACTCACAAGGCTTGGGTCAACCCGTGGTATGGTTTTCAGGCACCTTCCAAAGATGCCGCACGCTGGGATCGTCCCCGTCCAGACCGATAACATCAAGAAGTCACATGACAAATCGACTATGGTAAGATTCGAACCCTGGTCTCATGGTCAAAAAGTGAACGTTCTAACAACTTGGCTACGTGCGCATACCTAATAATGGCGGCATTGTTACTTGACGGAAGCGAGGTGGAAGGAGAGAGAGAGAGAGAGAGAAAGGATATGAACAGGTCGGGAATCATGTGGAATCGCTTTCTACTGAAACCCCAACGCGGAAAGCATCTGGGACAAATACACAATTTCTTGTGTCTTCAACATTATTTCCAAACTGACTATTTTTGCACCTTTTACGCTCATACATTAAAGTTCAAACAACGACCACCTATGGCTGACAGCAGTCTACCTCTTCTCAGTCCGAGTCATCAGAGTTCTAACCAGTATAGTAGTGATTGCCATTTTCAGCAAGCCTACGCATTCTGTAGTACATGTCTCTTCTCCGTTACATTCTTTTGCGGTTTTATATTAACTTCAATGACAACTTTTCACTGCCAGTATTTCATAGATAAGGGGTTTAAACCACATCTGTTCGAGTTGTCAGAGTTCTAACTATTATCGCAGTGTTTACCATTGTTGGCAAGCCTACGCATTCTGTAGCACACGTCTCTTCAAAGCCACATTCGTTTTTCGGTCTTATATTAAGTTTAAAAAAAGACAACCCTTCACTGCCAAGATTTCACAGATACGGATTTCAAAGCGCATCTGTTCGGGTTGTCAGAGTTCTAGCCAGTATGGTAGTGTTTACCATTTTCGGTAACCCTACGAATTCTGTAGCACACGTCTCATCCTCATCATATTCTTTTGTGGTTTTATATTAAGTTTAAACAAAGACATTTCAATGTCAGGATTACGAAGATACGAGATTCAAACCAGATCTCTTCGGGTTGTAAGAGTTCTAACCAGTATGGTAGTGTTTACCATTTTCGGCAAGCTTACACATTCTGTAGCACATGTGTCATCCCCGCCACATTCTTATTTGGTTCAAAGACAACCGTTCATTGCTAAGATTTCACAGATACGATTTTCAAACTACTCCTGTTCGGGTTGTCAGAGTTCTAACCAATACGACAGGGTTTGCCATTTGGGACAAGCCTGCGCATCCTGTAGTATCATATTAAAAGAATACAACTTTAATCAATAGGAACTGTAGGAATTAGGTGACTTGTTAAATGTGATTTCGGGGGAAAGACTTCGGAACATAGATATTCAGATATGATGAAATTATCGACGGAATCACGCAAGAAAACGAGAATGCAGTGAGCCAGTGAATGACGAGGAAAGTCAGATGCTGAAACCGCCTGCAGTTTCCCGTTAATGAAGCTATCACCGGTTTCCGACCTTTCACGCGGTGGATAGGAAGCACAAGACAAAGTCGACGCCGTTTAGTTGATGCCTCTTCGCTAAATGCTAGCGCTGGCAAAGACAAAGAATCAAGAGCCTCAAGCAAAAGCGACTTTGATATTTCTCTAATAAAACATAATAATCGACCACCGCCTCAGTAAACATCTATCTGAATGTCGCGGTTGCAATGAACTTAGTTCACTTCCGGTATTTTTGTAATAACGTCATCACTGCCAAATATTTCAGCTCCATAATTTCAATGTTTAAATGAGAGATATTTTTTTTTATCGTTTCGCCCCAATCAAGGCAATGAAGCCACTAAGACGCAAGGGTTTACGGAGTGCGAGAGAACACGGGGAAAAATCATTAAGGAGTGAAGGCAATGAAAAAAAAAACAAGAATTGAAAACAAACAATAAAGATTGAGACAAGATAAACAAGAAACTTATGTTTACAACAAAAAGAAACAAAAAAAAATCAGTTAAAATTTCTTATATTTAATGAAGAAAGATGCCCTGGATTATTTAAAACCTACATTCTCCAATCGAAAATAATAATAAAAAAAACCTAGATACTATGATTTGATCCTGACCAAAAGACCGAGTTAGCCAGTGTTTTGCGTGCTCCCATGTCACTGCCAAATGTGACTCAAGGTAAGTTTAAATTTTGAGCACGGTTCAAGCGACTAGCAATATACCCAGCCCCCTTCCAAAGGAGTCTTACTGCCCGGGGTTGCCCGCCCTAGGACTTGGGCTTAATATTATTTGAACCTCCTCGAGCCCCAAAAGCCGAGTTTATCAACCAACCTTTGTTTTGAAGAGGTTAAGATTAGTTTATAGGGAAGCACCCAAATGGGAGTTCATGGAAAAGAATGTTGTCTAAATGGAACTTCTTGCTTATAAATGAAATACAGAGGGACTGACCTTTGTTTTGAAGAGTGTAAGATTATAGGATACAGGGAAACATCCAAGTGGGAGTTCTTGGGAAAGAATATTGTCTAAATGGAACTTCCTGCATATAAATGGAATACAGAGGGACTGACCATTGTTTTGAAGAGGGTAAGATTATAGTATACAGGGAAACACCCAAGTGGGAGTTCTCAGAAAAGAATATTGTCTAAATAGAACTTCCTGCTTATAAATGGAATACAGAGGAAATGACAGTGATACGTGGCATAGCGGGTCCTAGTTGAATTACCAAATAGAAAATAGAGATGAATATATTTGTGACTTCAGGCAGAGAAATTGGGTAGACGAAGATGAAGTGTGGTGGTTTAGGGTTGGGAGTAATGGAAAACTGAATAATTAGAGCATAAACGAGTCCCATGTGCAAAGCAAATGAACGTATTTCCTCGACTGGTCTCATTGACGCTGAGTGAGAGGAAAGAGACTAGCAATGAGTCCTCGATGTCATGTTGTCATTAAAAGCTTGTAATAGTCGTTTGCCGCGTTACTTACCACAAACTGTGGAATGCAGTCAGGGAGATGAAATATTTCCCTTCGCCTGCCCCCCCCCCGGTTGCCATGGTGACAAGGATAATTGGACAGTTTATGAATGACGGCGATATGAGGCACAACAGCTGCGGTGGCGGTGGCGGTAAAAAAAAAATGGCATTGAAAACATTTATTTTATCTTCATTTCCCGCGCAAAATCTGGGGTTGATTTTGGGCTTGGGAAAAACAAACCGTCGGAATCTATAGAGGAAGATTTTATATAAATCGTTTAAGAAAAAGCGTAGATGAGAAAGAAGAAAAAGAGAAAGAAAAAACGGAAGAAAAAAATAAAGAAAGGGAGAAAGAAAAAAGAAAGGAAAAAAAAAAGAAAGATTAAGTCCAAATTTGTTTACAAAGCGTAACAACTGGCTTTAAAAATAAAAAAGAAATAAAGAAAAAAATAAGGAGTACATTAAGAAAGAAAGAAAACGAAAGAAACGGAAAAAAAGAAAGCAAACACGAAAGAAACGGAAAACAAAGAAAAAATAATCAAGAAAAAGAAATATATATATATATATAACTATATATATATATATATATATATATATATATATATATATATATATATATATTGGGTTGGTGCAAAAATAATATCGTTTTTTGACGATATTTTTTTGCACCAACCTAATATATATATATATATATATATATATATATATATATATATATATATATATATATATATATATATATATAAAGAAAGAAAGAACGATCAAATCCAATCTTGTTTATAAAACGTAACGGTGATACATATGAAGAAAGAAAAAAGAAAAAAATGAGGGAAAGAGAAAGAAAGTAAGAAATATCTAGTCCGAATTTGTTTACAAAATGTAATGGCTGTATATATATATTTATATATATATCTATATATCTATATATATATATATATATATATATATATATATATTATATATTATATATATATATATATATATATATATTTGGTTGGATTGATGTGAGTTTATGACCCTGGGTTTCACGCTTTTGCGATCGTCAGACAAGCATATATATATATTTATATTTATATACACACACTTTTCACACACACACTTTTCACACACACACAGTTTGGTGCAAAAATAATGACGTAATCTCGTTTTTTGACGTATTTTTTAACGTCAAAAAACGACATTATTACGTCATTCTTTTTGCACCAACCTAATATTTGTATATATATATATATATATATATATATATATATATATATATATATATATATATATATTTATTTTTATATACGCACACTTTTCACACACACACACACGCACACATATATATATATATATATATATATATATATATATAAAAAAGAAAGAAGGAAAGAAAGAAAGAAAGAAAAAGAAATAAATAATGAAATATATGAAGAAAGAAAAAAGAAAGAAAGAAGGAAAGAAAAAGGAAGAAAGAAAAAAAAGAAGGAAAGAAATAAAGAAAGAAAGAAAGCTCATATTACGTACCATTCAATACTCTTTTCTATATTTCTGACGAAATTTTAGAATCTTAGTAGTCTACTTAGAAATCATTGGCTACCCCAAAGAACCTTCAGATAACGGTGTTACACTTTCTGTCTTCTGTTAAAACACTTGCCAGATATTTAAATTGTTCTACATGTTTGATTTTGGTATCTCCAATCTGTAATTTGCATGTTCGGTTGTCCTTTCTGCTATCATTGACGCTTAGTCCTTTCTTCTCGCTTTCCTTCAATACCTTCTGTAGGAGTTCTTGCCGTTTCTTTTCTCTGCCCTCTTTTAACACAGTGCCATAGGGATACCTTATGTTGTTACGTTTTATTATTTATTACAACATTTGGGTCGTTGTACGATCCGGCCTTCTTCAGGTGGTTGTGAGTTCAATATCCGGTTATGGCAGTGAAGAAGTTTCGGAGGGAATTTAAAGGAGATAACTGATAACTGATGTCCATTAAACAGCACGTCGAATTAGAATAGTCTACACCAGTGAGCGAAATAAAGGATTCAGTTCGACATTCCAACCACCTGAAAAAATCCGGAGCGTAAAACAGCCGAAACGTTGTAATAAATATGGCGACAAAGATGAGGACGATAGTCCGAATAATGTAAATAGTGTACATAACACCTCATCTCAGAAATATAGACACATCCTTCTGCATTTTTAAACATTACATAGAAATTACAAAAACGTATTTTTGCATGATTTTTGTCACGTCGAAAATACATTGCTTTGTAACGCTAAAAAATACATTGCTTTGTTACGTTGCATTAACCGAAAATGGAAGATAACTTCCAAGAATATATTTTCGACCTTAAATCGATTACTTAAATTAGTGAAATTTGAATTTTTCAAATGAATTGTTTTTATAATTCCATATCATAATCGAAGGATTGTCTTCAATTTTGTTATTAACAAAATGTTACATTATTTTCCGAATTTGTGAGATGAGATGTTTCATTATTCCATATCATAATCCAAGGATTGTCTTCATCTTTGTTATTATTAACAAAATCTTACATTATATTCCGAACTAGTGAGATATATTCATTATTCCATATCATAATCGAAGAATTGTCTTCATCTTTGTTGTTATTAACAAAATATTATTTTCCGAGCTAGTGAGATGAGATATTTTCATTATTCCATATCATAATCAAAGAATGGCCATCGACTTTGTTGTTATTAACAAAATGTTACATTATTTTCCGAACTTCTGAGATGACATATTTTCATTATTCCATATCATAATCCAAGTATTGTCTTCATCTTTCTTTTTATTTATTTTTTGTTATTAACAAAATGTTACATTATTTTCCGAACTTCTGAGATGACATATTTTGATATTTCCATTTCGAAGAATTCCTCCATCGTCTGTGTTGCTATAAACATAATGTTTCCTAATTTTCCCAATTGTGAGAGGTAATGATCTCATTATTCCATATCATAATAGAACTATTGTATTTAAATGAAAAATAACTACAAGGAAGCTTATTAGACCTTGAAGCTATTACCTAAATTAGTGATACTCAATTTTAAAATAGGCTTGGTATATTCCCGGCTAACAAAATAATATTCCTACCATTTCTCTACAACGTTACGGAGAGGTTGCTATAATGTATTTTGTACATCCCCCATAGCGTATTGGCAAAGTTGGGCACTTTGGCGTAGTATAATGCATAGTAAGCTTGTCTCGACAGCCCAATAACTTCGAAGTAGTATAGTTCGATCCTCACTGGGTGCCCCATACATTCGAACTTATTCTACATCTAAGCTATGCTTAGAAAACCATTTGGCGTATTTCGACGTGGTGCAATATTTAGCAAGATTATCTTGCTATTAGGTTGGTGCAAAAATAATATCGTTTTTTACGTATTTTTTAAAGTCAAAAACGATATTATTTTTGCACCAACCTAATAGATCAATTACGATTGAGTAGTGAGTTCGATCCTCATTTGGGGCTCCATACATTCGGCCTTGTGCAACATCTAAGCAGCGCTTAGAAAAGTATTTTTTTTGTAATTCGACGCGGTGTAATAGCAAACTTATTTCGCTAGATCAATAACGACTGAGTAGTGATGTCGATCCAAATTGGGAGCTCGAAATATTTGCCCTTGTGCAACATCTAAGCTGTTCTTAGGAAATCATTTAGGTCACTTTGACGTGGTATAATGATCAATTAGGACTGAATAGATCCTTACTAGCTGCCCTATATATTCTAACTTGTGCCACATCTAACCTACGCTTAAAAATTTACCATTTTCGGGCACTTCGATGTGATGTAATGGTTAACAAGCTTATCTTGCTAGATAGATTATGGCTGAACAGCGAGTTTGATCCTTATTAACTTTTCGATAGTTTCGGCTTTGTGACACAAGTAAGCTAGACTTAGAGATTATTAAATCATTTCTCATATGAATTAGAAAAAATAAGACAATTTATACGTTTCGAATATGGTTAATCAAAGAAAAATATTTAAAAATCTTATCTGACCATTGTGTAATTTTCCTGCTACAGTAATTCCCGACGTTTGGCAAGGAATGGTCAGTTTAGTATCTTTATTTCTGGAATTTAAAAAAAAATATTTACACACAACTTGAGATTTTTTTTTCATTTTTTAGTTCTGAACGAATCTTAACATACAAAACTGATATGACACCATTTTAACTACGACGCAAGACAAACTGGTTAATTTATCTTGTCTTTATTTCTGAAATTTAAAAAAAAAATGCTTACACTTTGCGAAATATTAGCGAAATATTTAGCGTGCCTTACATATTTTATTTAATTTTTTCTGGGTGACAACGAGAAATTTTCTTGTGGGTCTCGGATTTCATATTTCGTCAGCATTTATAAGCCCCGAAGAAGGCATCTTGAGTTGATGTAATGGTTAACAAGCTTGTCTCGTTAGAATAATTATGAGTAGTGAGTTCGGTCCTCACTGGGTTCCCCATGCTTTCGGCCTTGTACCACAATTAAGCTATGCTTGGAAAATCACTATAAGCCCCGAAGACTTCTATAGGTAGGAAGCCTGTAATGATCTCGGTAACGAAGAATGTGATATTTATACTCAGAAGGATATCAGAAAGAGCAATGCAGAAGGATATATACCTATGTTTTGTAGATCATGCAAGAACTTTTGATAAAGTACGTTACAAAGTATTTTTGAAACCGCTTGTAAACCATACCATATTTCGGAAGGATATTAGAATAATTCAGAATCTAATTTGGCAGCAAACCAACTGCATGCGGATACGTTGAGTAAATATACAAAAATAAAAAGGATTTTAAGACAAGGATGTGTCTTCTCACCGGACTTATCCTATCTATCCGGAGAGGTATTCTGAGAGAATTTGAAGTGACACAAGGATTTCTTGTCGGCCAGAATCTCAGCAGACACAGAAAGGAAAGTACAAGTACTTCTACAGAAGATATTAAAGGAAAGCGAGAAGAAAGGACTGCTTACAAAACTTGACATAATTGGGAAGGATATTAGAACTTATACTAGGAACTTATACTAGCAGCAGCAAACTGCATACATACGTATCGAAAATGAGTTCAGTAGATATGCAAAAGGGGTGTAAGACAAGGATATGTCATCTCACGAGACTTATTCAACCTATACAGAAGTGATTCTGAGCGAATTTAAAGTCCTGCCAGGATTTATTGGCGGCCAGAATCTTAACAACATAAGATATGTAGATGATACAGTGTTGATAGCGCGCGCAGCAAGGAAACTACAAACACTACTGCATATTAATTGCAAGAGAACTAAATGCATCGCTGTTAGAAAAAGGGGGTCATTTACAGTTTAAGCCTCGCGCTCAGTTTCTAAGAAAAATTTCCCGAATAGTTACATTTAGGTCTAAATTTACATGTTTAATTCGAAAATAAAAAAAAAAATTGCTAAAATTTGCCGTTTTGGGGTTATCGACAATAAAAGTTCGGACTCATTCGCGTCGCGGCTACAGCATGGCAGTCATTATTAGCGTTGTTTATATACATTTGACTCGTGCAAACTACATCTTGACAGAAAGATTTCTGATCAGCAGGTTTTGAAGAGTGTGGAACCACCTCTTAATTGCTGGTTTATCCAGGTGCACCAGGGTGGTAGTACGTGTTAGTGTCCCGAGCTATGGGCAAATAGTTAAAATAATTAACTGGGTTCAATTGGGTACGACAATAAACTACATCCGCGTCCTGGGTGTGACGTTAAATTACATCTGGCAGCAAGGCCCCTGATTAGGTTTGAGGAGCGTGAAACCGCCTCTTGGTTGCTTGTGTTCCCAGGTCCACCCTGACACGGGATGGAAGAAACTCTTAGGGTTCCAGCTATGGGGAAACAGTAGATCACCAAGCCGGGCTCAAAACGCGGTGGAGGTGTAAAAATAGGTTTTAATACCAGCAATGCATTTGTGAAAGAAAAAGTATTACCAACAATACATTTTTGAGGGAAAATTATTACCAGAAATGCCTTTTCCAGAATTTTTTTTACCAACAATACTTCTATGAAGGATACATTATTACCAGCAATACATTATTGAAGAAAAGATTATTACCAGAAATACATTTTTTTTAAAAATGACAGCAAATACATTTCTAACGGAAAAATTATTACCAGCGATAAATTTTTGAAGAAAAATTATTACAAACAAAATAATACCAGCAATATATTTAAAAAAAAATTACCAGCAGTACATTTGTGGAAAATTATTACCGGCAATAAAAATCTTGTTGGCAGTAGAGATGGGGAATTTCCTTCTTCACCTTTTTTATAATGTTTTGTGGAATATCAACACCTAGATTACCGTATATAGTCGAGTATAATACAAGTTTTAATGATTGTTTTTTACGCAAAAGTAAGATGGGGGGTGGGGTCACACAATGAAAATTATGTCGGCGTTAAATAACCCATTGAGATTGATATTACCAGCAACACATTTAAAAAAATAAATAAATATTACCAGCTCTACATTTTTCCTGAAAATATTCTCCATAGAGGAGAACATGACTAAAGACTGCGTTTACGCTATCCCGTGCAGCTGCGGAAAGAAATATAAAGGAGACACAGGCCACCCCCCTTAATGTAAGGCTTCAAGAACACCAGAAAGCTGTAACGTGAGGGGAAGTAAAAAAATTAGGCGTGGCTGACCACATATGGAGAGAAAAGAGAGATCACCGCCCTCTATGGGATCAGGTTGAGATCATAGACAAAGAACACCATTGGAAAATTAGTAAACTTAAGGAATCAGTACATATGCTAGGCCAGAAAAATCTCCTGAGCCAACCAAGCATAGAAATGAATATAATATGGGAACCAGTAATACGGATGACAGAGAAAAGCAATAATAACAACAAAAATTGCAATATGAGATCTGGTTAAAACATGCAAAAATTGCAATATGAGCACTGGTAAAAAAAGGTTGCTGAAGATATAATATCCAGAAATTCATACACAGATGTCCTCAAGCATAGGGGATAAAGGCGTTGGTTAGATCCGGTGACAGGACCCAAAGAGTGTGAGTTCAATACCCGGTTAAGGCAGTTGAAAACTTTCAGAGGGAAATTAACTGACATCCATTAAACATGGCACGTAGAACTAGAACAGTCTAACCCAACGAGCGAAAAAAAGGGTTCAGTTCGACATTCCAACCATCTGAAGAAGGCCGGAACGTACAACGGCCGAAAAGTTGTAATAAATATGGCGACGAAGATGAGGAGAATAGCCTGCAAAATATAAATAATGAAACCAAACCAAACCAAACCAAACCAAACCAATCTTTTCTTCATCTGTCTCGCATTCACTGATATAGGTGCACTGATATTTCATAACAGTTCAGCAATCGTTTTTTTTTCTAACGATATTTTTTTCTGTTTCTTAATACTTTGCTCGGCTTTTGGAAGGCATCTTTCGCCTATCTCTATGCACCTTCGGATTTCAATGCCGCACATTCCACCCTCTCTTAATATGGTCCACGGATATCCAAACTGTGAAATCGGTTTGAGTTCGGTATCTACAATCTCTAATTTGCATGTTAGGCTGTTCCTTTTCCAGGTCATTTGAAGTTTAAGCCCCGCGCTCAGTTTCTACTAAATATTTCCCGAATAGGCCGAAAGTATGGAGCACCCAGTGAGGATCGAACTTATTACTCAGTTGTTAATATCTAGGAAGACAAAGTTACTAACCACTGCACAAAGTTGAGGTTCCTTTTGGATACAAAATATAAGCCGTAAAAGAAAAATCATATCAATCACCTGGGCACGAACCCCGGCCACTGGATATGACACAAGATCTTCAACCATGAAGCATGCTTCAATGTTGCTGATACTTCCTCTTTTTCTTATCCGTTTTTCTTTTTTTACCTCACTTCTTACTAGTAACCGCTAATGATTTCGTCGAGGAACGCGTGTTTACATTGTAAATTGGTATCTGCTCTAGAAACATTGACGTTTGAAGTTATTGATTATCTTGTGCTAAGGACATCATTCTTTTTTCTTCGAGCCGTCGCCATATTCCAAGCTCCGAACAACGGCTGCTCCTGCTGATTTAATTTTGTTTTGTTTTCGGAGACATTTTTTTTTGTTTCTTTTCTTTTTTGCTTGATTTCCATCCTTGTTCTGGTTAGTGGGCAAATTCATACTTTTGACGAGAGCCGCTTTCAAAATTTTACATTTATCCTTGAATTTCTTAAACAAATTATGGTTAATATTGATTCTTTCTTTTTGTTTGGTTTTATTATATTTTTATTTTTTATTATATATTTTATTTATATATAGTTTATACATTTGGATATATATTTATATATTTATTTAAATATATATTTTTTATACTTTAATAATAACTACTATTGATTTGTTCGTTTTGAATTGTTTTAATAGCGGAGACAATTTTTGTGTCATTTCCTTCATAATGGCTGCACGGTAATAATGGCACAGGTAATAATGGCACAGGTAATAATGGCACAAGTAAAGATGGCAAAGGTAATAATGGAACAGGTAGTAATGGCACAGGTAATAGTACAACAAGTATTAATGACAGATTAATAGTTGCACAGGTAATAATGGCACAGGTAAAAATGGCACAAGTAATAATGGCACATGTAATAGTGGCACAGGTAATAGTGCAACAAGTATTAATGGCACAGTTAATAATGGCACAGATAATAGCGGCATACGTAATAATGGCACGGGTAATAGCGGCACAAGTAGTAAGGCACGGGTCATAATGGCACAGCTAATAATGGCGCAGGTAAAATGGCACAGTTAATAATGACACAGGTAAAATGGCACAAGTAATAATGGCACATGTAATAGGGGCACAGGTAGTAATGGCACAGTTAATAATGGCACAGGTAAAATGGCACAGGTAATAATGGCACAAATAATAGTGGCACAACGAATAATGGCACAAGTGAAAACTTAGGTAAAAATAGCAGAAGTTAATAACAGATTTTTTAAAAAGCTTAAAATTAAACATTAGTACCTGTTTAATTTTAAGCTATTTAAAATTAAATTTCTAATCAGAAGAGTGATGTTTGTTTATTGGTTTCTGGTTCATTTGTCCAGAAACCATTAAGTACACAGCATTAATCTCAATGGCTCTACGCCAAGCTCATCATGGAAGTCATATTAAAAGTAATAAAGGAAAAGAGATTTGCTTCCAAGGATAAATAGATACAAAACAGATTATAAGATCAACTATTATCAGATGGTGATTTTGGCCTATTTTTCCACTTGTGGCATTTTTACCAGGGCTATATTACCGCCTTATTATTACCTGTGCAATTATTACCTAAATTCGTCATAATGACAAGGATTCGATTTACTAAACATTAAAAAAATATCTGCTTGAAATTTCACGGACAAAAGTGCCTTTACGAATATATATCGATTTTCTTTCAGACCAATATGTTTATTTTTCATATCGTTATTTCAATGTTTCGCTTGTTGTAATGCCAGCATTTTTTTATATGTTGACATGAGAAAATATGATTTAAATATATATATTGGCCTTTAATAACCAGTCGGCTCGTTTTCATTGACTTTAACAGAATGTTTCGGTCGCTGTAGTGTCAGGACTTAATTATATCTGAATTTACGAGAAAAGGCGTTGATAATAATACGAAAACTGATCTAAAAGCACAGGGACTGACTATAAAACGAAAACTACAACACATATCAGTTCGCTATTTAATTGTATTCGAAGTAGTCACCTTCTGAAGAAACACACTTTATCCACTTTCCGTTGATGGAAGCATTCCTGAAACTCCATTGTGGGGATAGCAAGTAGCTGTCTCATAGCATTTTCTTTTATTTACTCGACGCCTTCAAAATCTTGTTCTTGTAGGAGAAGCAATTGGTCAATTCAGGGGGTTAAACCTAAAAGGTTCCGGGAGGTGTAGAGGCATTGGTTAGGCTAATACTAATTATCATAACCATACAACTAGGTAGAACTCGAGATAGACGTTGGAAGAGAAAGTCACGTGTGACGACGACGACGACGACGGCGACTACGGCAATTGTGCGTGTAAGAACTTCATAACAAAAATTTTACTATTTCAAGGATAAATCCAAATAAACTGATATTTTTTTAATTAGGTACATTGAATGGAAAATATATTCAAACCAGAATTGTAATTTTGAATCATAAACAAAATATTCATTTTTGTTACTGTATTATCGATTAAAATGCGAAAAGAAATTGTAAAAGATTACAAAAAATGATTTGTTAGATCATAATTAATAGAAACAAACAAAGATAAAAATGGGTTTAAAAACTTTCTCTCCACAGCATGAAAGAATCGAAAATGTTCTACCAAGATTGTTATTAAGTTAACGGACAATATCTCTTGCCGAAAGATTACAAAGTCCATCCGCGTTAATGCGAAGACCAATCAGAGCACCATTAACAATGCCATACTCAACGAATGAGAAGATATGGGACAAGAGAAACGAAGAAGAGGTAGGGGCAGAAAAAGTAAGATTTTTAATGCAGAAGGGACTGAATACAGCTTTAGCTTCCAAGAATGATAGAAGTTTATTGGTTCATGCTGACCAACTAAGATTGTACCAAAACTATGAAGATTTGGAGACAGAAGATACTGATGAGTTAAATGAGGATAGGGAAGAACAAGATAATACATTAGAAGACACGTTGAATGCTCAAAAGTTTTCTGAGGAATCGGAGAACGAAACAGTGGAGATCGAAGAAGAAAGAATTAGGTCGAGATCTCCTATAAGAAGAAATCCTCTTGAAACCAGTGAAAAGGGGCGGGGTGTGTAAGAGAAGCAATAATAGGTCAACTCAGGGAGTTAAAACTTAAACTTTCGCGGAGGTGTAGTTCTATTGGTTAAGCTAATAATAATTATTTAACCATACCACTATCTTCTCTTCGTGTTCTTGTAACGGCATTCACCTGAGGTGGGTTGAACCGGCTGCAATATTGGAGTTTCATGGGAATTTGGAATTCACAAGCGGTCCCCAACCCACATGTATAGCACATGAGATTTGATTATAGTGGTGAAGGTTTCGTGCAGGACCATTCACACTTTTTGAAGGGCCGAATACAGAGACCTGGTGCACTACGTGCCACAAGGTCCCCAAACGACCCTCCGCAGGTTTTCAGAGTTTTCCTTCTCCTAGACCAGTTCCCATCCAAGGCTATAGAACCCAGTCTGTCCTCCTATTTACCCATATCTGGAGGGAGAAGAAGAGGAGCCATACCTTTCCCTAGGGTATTAGCACGTAAATGAATGTAATTCGAACTCGGCTCTCCGATTCCTCAATCCAAGCCGCTATCCCTTACTCCACCATGTATGTCTGTCTGTATGTATGTGTGTGTGTGTGTGTGTGTGTGTGTGTGTGTGTGTATATATATATATATATATATATATATATATATATATATATATATATATATATATATACGTGGAAAAAGAAAGTTACTTGTGACGACGACGACTACAATTGTTCCTTTAAATTGAGATTTGATTTTCGAAGAGCAAAATATCACAGGTGCGAGATCTGGGTAATATGGTGGTTTTCGGATTTTGTAATATTGTTCTTGGCCACAAAGTGCTGCATGATTACGCTGTGTTTTGATGAGACTACCACACTCTACACATTTTCCTTCCAAGCAACTGCTATAAACAACGAAGGTGAACAAGAATGTTATAACAATCAAAAGTTAATCAGTGCCAAGCGGCTTCACTTTATGTACTTTAACTCTGTTGTCTGTTGTCATAGCAACGGTCCTGATACTTTTTGATCAGACGTCGCATATATTAATTCTTTCAGAATGGAAAGATACAGTTGCTCTCCTTGTCTGAGACTTTGGCAGTAGGGCCGACAAATAAGCAACTAAGAAGTCGTAATGAATTTCGTAACAAAAAGGTCACTTATACTCAGAATCCGAAATAGAAAGTTGTAATTTCTGGGACACATAATGAGAAAAGAGGACTTGGAGAATTTGACACCCATAAGAGGTATAGAATGCAAAAGTGTGAGAGAGGAAAGCAGTGGGATACCTACCTGACGAGCTTTTGTGAATCGATGACGGAACGTGCGGTATAGGTTTTGGCAAAGAGACAAATATTGCTCAGGGCAACAAATAGTAGGACTCATGATTTCCTATGTCCTTAAGATACGCAGGACATACAACATCGTTCCTTCTCTCAGCTCAGTTATCTATTGATGAATTTGAACCAATTACTTTGTTTTGTTTTTTTTTTGTTTTGCTTTACATCTCACCGGTTCGTCTTTTTTCTTCTTTCTTTTTTTTTTAAACTAAATCCGACAAACTTCTAATATTTGATTAATAACACTATCTTTGCTAGGAAGTCGGATTTCCTTTGTATCTTATAAGTCTAGCGGTAGTTGTTTACCTCGTATAAAGAAACGGTATATAACCGCGGGCCCACGTCGCAAAGACATGTGAGACAGGATCGAGTTTAAAGTGGGTTTATCGGTAATATTGTTGAAAAATTCGCAGGCCCCCTCAATACTTCCACATTTGGGAGACGCCTCAGGTGTCGGCCAACAAACCCACCCTTTCTGAAGGAGTGGTATTGCTTGTTGGGGAAGAGCCCCTAGAGCTTGAGCGAATATTATTGGCAAAAGAGTAATCCCCACTACCGGTCAGCACACACTCGTATACTGCGAGCTGGTCTACCCTTATTGCTTAGAGTATTTATATAGTCTATATACCATAGCTACGCTAATTAGTCAGTGATTTACATATCACTACAATATTGATACTTTAAGTTTAGTTTCTTTACCTTTGTTGTATGCTTTTGTACCATCTGATTTTTTTCAAATCTAAGTTGAGTTTACGTCTACATCAAGTTGAAACACCGGTTCCAGTACGAACACCAAAGTTAAGGAACGTCAACCCTGGTCAGTGCGTAGAAGGGTGACCGCTTGATAGTACTAAGTGATTTAGGCTTGGACATGCTCGTGGTGTAATGGATAAAAGCACAAATTCTTTAATTGGATAACCGAGTTTAATTCTCGCTGTGTTTGTCACTTTAGCGCAAATACATTTGGGAAAAGAATGAATCCACCTGTTCCCCACCCAGTTGTGTTAATTTGTTAAGACTTTTATCACTAAATCCTTATCCCCTCGCACAAAAATAGAGAAACTATTGTGGCCACAAAGTGAGGGATCAATTTAATACTGTTTGTACCATAGAACTGATCCCCCATTTTATATCCACGTCATTTCTTGTTTATCAAATTCTGATTAGGTATAAATCCACTTCTCCCAGCTATAGATTAATTAGTAAGACGTGTATCACAACCATTATTATTTTAAAAAATTGCTTATAATCTAAACATATTTCTGGCCTCAAATAACCTGCAATGGGTTGATAAGTCTTAAAAAATGAATGAAATTATCAATCAATCCAATCTAAATTCTGTAGCAAGAAGACAAACTGATAAATATGAAAAGTTCTAAACTATTAGCAACAGTGTTAAAATAAGGGGTGGGGTCTCTTATTTTGGAATAACCATCAACAGCAGGGCGTTTAATAATGGACGTTTTCAGGATTTGCCAATAAATCGAAATACTGTAAAGACAAGTGCTTTTTGGAGGAACAGGCAGACCGAAAGACGTAATCTAGCCCTGAGTAAAAAGGCCAGTGAAACTTTCGGGGATACTGACCAACGTTGGGAGAGTATTCTGCTAAGCGCCGTTTTCCTTCAGGAGGTAAACCATCACGGCTCTCTGCAACTTACCATGCGCTGTAATGCATTTACACAAGCTTGTTGGCTAGCTTTTTCGCTGTAAACTTCTTGCTTTCAATATGACCTGTAAAATTCATATTCGCAAAGCTTTGATCATTGTATGTCAAAGTATATTCAACTGTCTCTTTCGCTAGTACAAGTATCTTTTTTATTTCTATTTTCCTTAAAATGTCATTGTATTTCTCAGCATCCTTCTATGCAGCCAATTTCTGTTGCTGCAAGACCGTTCTTCATTTGTGACATGATGGCTCAGCTTCATCACATAGAAAGTCTAATGTCCCAGATAAACCTCACAAATAAATACAAATGTTATGTTTTTAAAACCATTTTCTTCCTTTTTTGTATTTCATGTTATGTGGTATTTTACGTTTAATATAAATTGTGTGGTCATATTATTCACGCAGCCGTAAACAAACATCTAGAATTGACATTCTTTTTACCAAGTTACTAAATTTTGGTGATCTCCGACGTCTGAAACGGAGCGAGAGAAACAACTAGACGTCTACAAGGTCATTCGCAGAACATCAGACAAAAAAATGAACGAATATATGTAACAGTATAATTTAATCTATGTTTTAAAATATTGAAATAGTTAAAAACTACAATGAAAACAATATTTTAAAACACGTAATTATAAATTTTTAATAAAAACTTACATAAATTAAGTTACCTTCCTTAAATTACGTTAAAAAATTTCGAAATTTATAGTGTTCATGCTCACAAAATTTTATAACTTACATTAATTCTTTTTCTTAACAATCCACCTCTGAAAATGACCTTGGATTAGATTGAACGTACTTGGGAAAATAAAGAACATATGGATAATTACGTCTTTTATTTAATCAATTTTGTACAGACACTAAGAAATTGATCCAGGATCTTGATAGGACTAAAATAAAAATAAATTGACATAATATGTTCAGATTATTCAACCAAATATGCTTGGCTGAAGAAATGCTGCCTAAATACACATATTTTAAACAACCCTATATGTAAGGAAACGTTTAATATTGCCATCATAATCAGCTAATGGTACGCCCTCTAGCGACTTTAATAGTTCTCGTTTCAAGGGTGATCACTCAACAGGTACGATTATAGTTTTTTTGTTTAATTGTCATTGTTGTTTTCATTCTAAATTTTCATGGCTGGTTTTCTAGGGCTTTTCTTTGTTATCTTTTTGAGTGCTATCCATAGCTATGTTGTCCTCATTTATGTTATCGGTCGCATCAGAAATTTTTAAAAGACTTTATTCCAGAATATTCACTCAGTTTGTAACATCAGTCACTAAGACCCACTTGCAATAACAGAAAAATTGGTTAAAGTAAATCTTTAATAGTAATTAACAGTTTGCATGCCGATCGAAAATGAATTCACTAAATACAAAACATACTAATAAAAGAGAAAACGAATTTTTACTAAATTTATTTAATCTTTTCTGCGAGACGATCCCAAGTGAACAAGAATCGGTGTTGAGATAATATCAAAAATCCTAGAATATGATAATATCTTAATGGTAAACTAAGGAAGAACGAAAGCACTGTTAAACAAGGTTATATAGTATAGAGGGTAGTGCAACGGATATCAGCGTGAAAAGTCAAATCAGTGACTCTAGTTCCTCTTCAAATGTCTTACTCTCACTTTCGCATAAGGTTTTTTTAGAAGACACGGCACCATCTCTTCCCCTCCTAGCTATAGGATAAATAACAGAGTAAAGTGAAATGCCTAGCTGTAGGTGTCATCCAGTCTAAGAGAAGGAAAAACTGTATTCAGTTATGTGGAGAAAACTATTCCACTGTGTTAGCCAATAATGTATGGCAGTTTACAGATAATAAGGGAAGGAAAGTTTTGAAGAGTCGTAGGCCCTGAAGGGATATGACATTAATAAAGGAAAGCAAGAAGAAAGGACTAACCAACAAGTGTATGAAAGCATGATTGTCAGTAAAAGAGACAGCTCATTATGTGAGTTACCTATTGGGAATGTCAAAATGGAGTCCATACAGAAATTTTTCTTTCTATTGTAGTGACAGGCAACGGATAATGATAAATATATCCGAAGTTATATAGGAATAACGAAAGATGTCTTCTAGAAATAACGCAAACGTATTAAGAAATAAAAACAATTCCTCAGTGTCCTGAAATATCAAAACATATAATAATTATTAATATGTGTTTATTTATATATTTCCTGTTCCATCTATAATGAGAAGGGAAGGTAAACAAACTTAAATTAGTAAATTTATGAGTGATTACTTCCCTTAGACGTTTTAATCATCTATACAAATAAACTAAATTATTTCCCGAGCAAAATAAATCTTTTACTTAATCAATTTCTTTACTCCTATGTTTCTTAGATTGCAGGCCTATTTGTTAAGGCCTTTCATGTGTGGCACACAGATACATCTATACAAATAAATCAAATTAGTTTCCGATCAAAATGAACCTTTTACTTAATCAGTTCCTTTACGCCTATCTTTCTTGGATTGCAGTCCTATTTGTTAAAGCCTTTCATGTGTGGCACCCAGATACGTTTTTTCTATTAAGTGATTGTCAAGCTTCAATTTGGTCTTGAAATAGGCTTTTTCGTTGTCGTTTTTTGTCGTTCGGTTGCTACTTTTTTTCTTCGAGGAGATATTTTCATTTAACTGTTATATTAAACATATAAAACTTTTGAATTGAAAAGATATTGATCAACAAAAAAGGTTTATAATATACCAAGAGTAATCAATGAATTACAGACATCATTGAAGATCTAATAAATGTTAAGATAGCGGATTAATTAAACGGCCCTCTTTTTAGTTGTCAATTCTTCGTATCCGTTTTATTGAATCTCATTTGAAAACTTTTGTGTCATTATATCCCGCTATTAAAACTTTCTAACAATTACTGCAGTAAATGACTCTTACAATTACAATTACTCATCAGTAAAAGGATGAGCCCGAAATGCGATTTGAAGGGTGGGAACACTAGAATAAAGCAGACGAGGAAGTGTAAATATCTGGGAAACGTTCTGACAGAGGATGTTAAATGCGACACTGAGGTCCGTAGACGTATTGGGATGAACAAGGACACATTCCAAAAGCTGAGCAGAGTATTGCGAGACAGAAGGTAACGAAGAAAAGAATAGTGAACTGTTATGTGACATCTGTCCTTCTTTACGGCAGCGAATGTTGGAACATTCCCTGAAAGATGAAGACGAGACTCGAGGCGAGATGTGGTTCTATAGAAGGATGTTATGCATATGATGGGCCGAGCGTGTGAGCAAGGATGAGGTCTTAGAGATGTTGCAAACAAGGAGGAGGCTTATAATTAACTTCAAGAAGAGGTAGCTGAGGTTTATGGGACACATAACAAGGAAGGAGAGCCTGGAGAAACTGATACTCACGGGTCGAATAGAGGGAAAGAAAGACAAGGGAAAACAATGCGTGGCATACCTGGCGGGCTTAAGCAAATGGATGACAGAACATGGCTAAGGGAGGAAGCAAAGGGAAGGAACTTGTTGAGAGCTGCAAAGGATAGAGGGAGGTGAAGAGTCATGATCGCCTACGTCCTGAAAGGACATGGCGCATGAAAAGAATAAATATCCCGGATTCTGTACCTTTCTGATAACCATACTTTCTGTCTTCTTACAATTGAGGCTTAGTCCTTTCTTCTCGGGTCGAATAGAGGGAAAGAGAGACAAGGGAAAATCAACACATGCCATACATGGCGGGCTTAAACAAATAGATGACAGAACGTGGTCTGGGGGAAGAAGCTGAGGGAAGGAACTTGTTGAGAGCTGCAAGGGATAGAGGGAGGTGGAGAGCTATGATCGCCTACGTCCTGAAAAAATATATTGCTGGCAATTTTTTTTATTCAAAAAATATATTGCTGAATTTTTTTTCCTTTTAAAATATGTATTGCGTTTAATATTTTTTAATTTATTTACGAAAATATATTACTGGTAATTTTTTTTTTTTACTATGAATATATATCCCTAATATTTTTATTATAAAACTGTATTTTTATAGTTTTATCGTGTTTTGATCCCAGTTTGGGGGTTAACTATTTGCCCATATTTCGGACCCTAACAAGGGAAGAGCCTTCGCCCACTTCTTGAAAGATCATGGCGCGTAAATTGAGGTCAAATCGATGCATCGTAGAAAAAGAAACAAAGACGTATGGTAACGTGTTTAAAAATACTTAAAAAAAAATGAAAGGAAGTTGTGGAGAGCTATGGACACAATTTCATAAAAGAAATTAACGCGTCAAAGATGAAGAAATGAACAGATGACATAACTAGGACAAATGGGGATGGTAAAAGGCCAAGTGTTACTTAAAGCAACAAGAGACAGGATGTTATAGAGAGCCATTAGCTCCCACGTCCTGAGAGGACGTGGCACATATAAAAAGAAGGAATTAACGGATAACATATGTAGGTTAAAGAAGAATAGTAAAGGAGCAGAATTTACTTAGAACTATAAGATATGGGATGCTGTGGAGAGCCATGATCGCCCATGTCCTGAAAGAAGATGACGCATAAAAGAATAAATAAACGGATGGTAGAACAAGGCTAATGTGATAACGGGTCAACAGTGACCAATGTTCCAAAGGGACGTGACACACAAAAGAAAAAGCCGCCTGCTAAGCCTTATGGTGACGATTTGATTATTGAATCAGCCGGTATAAATTCCTGTCCAAAGTCATTAAACCCATGATATCCTGCGATTTCGAAACAAAATCATTTCTCTAACTTGGTTTTGTAGAGTGGTTTCACAGTGGAGGCTTGTATTTGTACTAAGTCGGTCCTAAAATGTGTTCAACATACAAAACGATAGGAACTTGATATAATAGGTAATGACGCAGTAATCTAGTTGTGGTCGCTGAAATTTATATCCGACATCGACTGACTGACCAACGATATTTAGCCACCCCTCACGAGGGCGTCATGTGGCACAAGGCCTTTTTAACGTGGGATCTCCAAGCCCGTGGGCTCGGCCAAAAATATGCCCATTGAACCCGTATAAACGGGTTCAGGGTCGGTTTACCTCCCCGAAAGAGAATCCGCCTTTCGGCGTAGATTCCTTCGGGTTCCTCCCCGCCCAAAGGCAGAGAGTTCAACCGAACAGCCAGTCGACTGACTGACCGACAATATTCTGTCACCCCCCCCACGAGGGCGTCATGTGGCACAAGGCCTTTTTAACATGGGATCTCGGAGACCGTGAGCTCAGACAAAAATATGCCCATTGAACCTGTATCAACGGGTTCAGGGCCGCTTTACCTCCCCGAAAGAGAATTCGCCCTTCGGCGTAGCCTCCTTCGGGTTCCTCCCCGCCCGAAGGCAGAGAGTTCAACCGAACAGCCAGTCGACTGACCGACTCCCCGAGCGACTCCCACTACTCCTACTTATTATAGGTGGGAGAGTCCATTAACTATAGAATAGGTGTGTTCCACTATAACACTTGGGAATTCATTTCGTGATCTGCAATCTTAGAAATGTCCAAGTGATTAAAGAAATGTAGCCAATATTTGTTGTGTAAGTCTGAAATTTAATGGCCACCAGATAAGTCTATTCCATTCCTCTTGTTCAACACACATCTATGATCTGTAGATTCAAAAGGGAATGGAATCATTATTATGGAAATTACATTCCTCTAGACAATCGATTAGTCGCAACAATTTCTATAACTGGCCTTTTCTTGATTCAATCATTTCTTGCAATATATTTAAGACAATTTCTCCTAAAATGGTGTCTTTAATTCAGAATTATTTGTCTAAAGATGCCTTTCATTTTGAAAGTATTTATAAAGAGTGTTCCAATAACTTAAACCGATTTTAAATCTAATTCACATTTAAAATCGGTCCAAGTTATTGGAACACCTTTTATAAGGGTGTTGGGGCGTTCTTCCGCTACATTTATTAATTTTGATTAGGAAACCACACTGATGTGAAGAAAGGACAATTCAAAGGTATCATCATTATCTTATTAACTTGTATTCAACAAAGCATACAATAAAGAATGTGTAAGAAGAAAAAGCATTCAATGAGTAAGACGAGAGTTGTCTCTCTTTGATTATCATTGTCTATCAAAGTTCTCTGAAAAGGAAGCGTTAATAGTTTGTAATAAATGTTTTTAACAGTTTTGCTGTGCAAGAGGAAAATTTATGTAAGTGTAAAGGAATATGCAGTTTGCGAGTGTTGAATGAGAACGTTGGCTCATAGCTTCGATTTGGATTTCTGAGGCAGCTGACGTCTCACTGGTGTGTCTACACTTTTTTCTTGCTTTTATAGGTGATCATTGGATCAGAAGTGCTGCGCGGAAAGAATCACGCTTTACGTGCAGACAATCCGATTGGTCGGCACTGACCAATCAGTGAGTGAGCTTTGGAGAGATTTCTGGGAGCTGATTCTCCCAAAAGTGCACAAAATCTACTATACGAAAATATAGCGATTTCAAAATTGTCACATAAGACAGAAGCGTTGATTTCTATCCAATGAATGATTGTTATTGAAATTTAAATTTGTATAGGTGTGTATGTGTGTGTGATGATGGTCGCTATACTGTTATTTATTTATTGCAATTATTTTTTTTAAATGCATGCTTTAGTTTATAATTATATCTCTAAAAATGTCTTCAATTTTGATGCTTTTCTATGAAAGTGTTTATTTATTGCAATTTTTCTATAAAGGTTTCATATAATTTGGCATTATTTCTTTAAATATGTATTTCATTTTATAAGTAATTTCCATTAAATGTGTTCTGTATATATTGCAGTTAATAGTGTAACGGCCTGCCCGTGGAGAAGCGCCAGATGTTCTTAGCAATATTTATCGGCAACATTGGAAATAAACGAAGAGAATGAATGATATAAACAAATAATATGTTTATTTGATTTCGATTTGAGTCAGTGCTTTGTAATTAGGCTTGCCGAATGTCCGCTCTGTTCGGTAGTTGATAGTTTACAAGTCGGATATAGTAGTAGTCGAGAGTGTGTTTACTTTGGAAATTGTTATGGACGTCAATCTGCTATTTTCCCGGCCCTCAGAGGGATGGAAATCGTCATTTATTTATTGCAATTATTTTAATAAATGTGTTTTATTTTAGAATTATATCTCTAAAAATGCCTTTAATTTTGATAATTATTTCTATCAAGGTGTTCGTTATTTATTGTAGTTTTTCTATAAAGTTATCCTATAATTTGGCTTTATATCTATAAATACGTATGTCATTTTGTAAGGAATTTCTATAAACGTGTTCTGTGTATACAGTGGAACGTCGCTTGACGAATTTAATTCGTTCCTGAAGCCCATTCGTAACCCGAAATATTCGTAAACCGAAACTATTTTTCCAATAGGTTTCAATGTAAAATCGATTAATCCGTTCCTGACCCCAAGATGATTGCTTATTTAAACTTTAGGCAACAGTAATTTGTGCACAGGTTTATACACAAAACTAATGAAAATCATTAAATCTAAGAAAAAAAACAAAAACAATACTAAATCGATAAAATACAGACGAACACTTCAATTTTACCGTACACCTGTATGTAGGAGAGTTAATGGCGTAAATGGAAGGAGAAGGAAAGAAATATTATTGTTTGGAAAAGGGATGGAAAGAGATGATCGTCTCTTTATTTATAGGAATAGTATAGATCGTTAATTTTGCCATATGGAACTGAGTCGGAAGAGACAATATCATCAACAATTATTTTTTTCTTAACTTTTCTTTTTTCCTTTACCAATATCACTGCTAGATTTTTTTGAGCCATGACTGAGGAAAGATGAAGAGAAAAAAAAGTCACAGTACAATAACATTGGAAAAGAAAAGCACAAAACAACACACGAACGTATACAACATGGCGGTTGAATAAGAAATGGTTCCGTTCGGGTTAACTTGGGTCGGCTCGGTTCGGCTCGGTTCGGCAATGTTGTTAAAGAACCAAAATTTTGTTTGAAAACCGAGGCATTTTCATCTCGAATACATATTTAAAGAAATAATGCCATCTCGAATATTCTGTTCGAAAACTAATTTGTTCGATATGTGAGACGTTCAAGAACCGAGGTTGCTCTGTATTGCAATTAATTCTATAACGGTCTGCTTGTGGAGAAGCGCCAGATGTTCTTATCAATATTTATCGGAAACATTGGAAATAAACGAAGAGAATGAATGATATAAACAAATAATATATGTTTATTTGATTTCGATTTGCGTTAGTCCTTTGTAATTCGGCTTGTC
>OZ010608.1:4762950-4805450 GCA_963932145.1 Acanthosepion lycidas | reverse complement strand
TTTGTGATTTTCATTCTATTAAAGGGATAAGGGAGAGAATGAGAAGATACAGTTATAGGTTAAGAAAAACGCACAGTAATTATAAAATTTGTGATTTTCATTGTATTGGAAAGGATAAGGGAGAGAATGAGAAGATACAGGGAATATTAGATGCACGAGATGATGGATAATCTTAGTTGTATTGGCAAGGATAATGGAGTAAAGACGAAGATAGGTAAACGTTCAGATGCATGAAATATGGAATAAACCTTAATTTTAAGTACCCATCGAATGTCCGCTAATCCAGCTAGTATATATTTTATTTACTTGATAATGACGTATTTCGGAAGTGAAAGCAAAGTCATTAAATAGTAGTTGGAGTGATTAACACGACCATTCCCGCAATTATTATAATCTATTTTACATTCTAGAAATATTTGCGTCGCACCCATCGACAAATACCCGAGTCCTGATCGCTAACGTGACACTGCGCCAAAGAGATTAGCCGGGTCACTATTTAACGGCCCAGTTCTCATATTTGATATGCTTTGTTGAAGCCTGTGGTAGTGGAGTAATAAATCATATCGCTAGCCGAGAAAATCCTAAATAAGCAAGCGTTCATATATGCGTTGCCACAGAGATTTATTTTAAATGTCACTGGAAACGCGATAGCATTGTTTATTTAAATACGGAATTTTCAAACTGCAAAGAGGATCAGTGGTAAATCTAAGAAAACAAGAACGGATCCATTGAATGAATTATTGGGTTTCATGACGTCTGTAACCCCCTTTTTTTATTACAGGGTGCGATGGATAAATTGTCGTCTAAATGACGCAAAATTAAAAATAGCGTCGACATTTCATTTTAACAGATATATTTACCAAAATTACACCAAAATATCTTGAAACACCAGCAATTTAGAGGTGGTTCCACACTCCTCAAAATCTCCTGATCAGAGTCTTTGCCGTTGGATGTAGTTCATCGTATTACGCAGATTGTGGATGTAGTATATCGCAATAATCAGGACGCCATATTGTTTACCCCTCTACAGAGTTGCAAACGGCGTGTTCTCTAGCCCCAGCCGCCAATACGGGCTGGAGAAATGAAACTCTTATTAATTAAATTACGGTTTCCTTTAACCATTTCAAGTGTTAAATGATATGATCTTGCTGCTAATCTAGTACCGGGCTTAAATTTCTAAAGTCTAGGTACCATAGAGGAAGGTGGTCGCGAAAGATTTTAGAGTTGTAGTCCAGGATCTCTGAAGTTTTTTATTGACTGTTAAAAACTTGACCTTGTTCTTTATGTCTCCTCTTGAAATTCTGAAAGTTCACAAGAGTCTTGGTTTGTTTTGAAACGAAGTCCTTGTTATTATTGAGGTATTTCTAGTACGCCATTCGAGCCATTTCTCTCTGAGCTCATTACAGGTTTCCTTGTTCGTACTTACCAATGTAAATGATATACTGCCAATGATAAACTTAAAGGAAATTTTACTAAGGAAAGTCAATGATAATCAGAAAGAAAGCATTGTTACTGGTCAGGAATTGTCAGGCATTGACGTAGAAACTGGGCCCTTATATCTATATAGTAAATGTCTTACTAACGACTTAGTTTTAGAAATACATCGTATATGCTTTTACTAGAGTAGAGTTCTGAGAATGTAGAAAAACATATTCGTAATCATCAGAATATATACCCAACATTACTAAGAATATTATAGACATAATCTAAAACCATTCCTAATGTGTCTGCTTTTCATGTAAATGCATTCAAATAAAAATACCTTGAAAATTAAGAAAGAGATTGTTTGTAATCAATGACTAACACAATTATTACTAAGAGTATAATGTAAATGTACTCTAAACTATCTGTCTAGGGACAATGTATTCCGACTGATTATAGTATACATAAAAATTCACTATAGTAATTCATTGTCAATATTTTTATTATAGAAATTCAGCGAAAATGATTTATTATAGAAATCAACTAAAAATGATTGTACAATTGAAATGAATTTAAATTAAGGAAGAAAGGAATATCAATGACCAGGAGTTCAAAAAAAAACACGATTAATAGAATAGGGATATTATATGTATTATGCAAATGACTTCTTAATGGTTTTACTCTAGAAATATATAGAAAAAATCAAGAGGAAAATATTGTCTATGGTCACGGAGCTATTATATGTATTAGCTTGGTGCAAAAATAATGATGTAATAATGTCGTTTTTTGACGTATTTTTAACGTCAAAAAACGACATTATTACGTCATTATTTTTGCACCAACCTAATATCATATAGATTCATTGCTAATTATGTTATGTGAATGCAATTAAAATAAGGAAGAAAATGTCTATGGTCAGGAAATGAAAGAAGCTTTACAGATAAAATAAGATTATCATATTAGTTGTATGCTAAACTTCCCAGGCTCTTGTTTTGAAAACTAATGAGTGAAAAGCCAGATTTTGTTTGAAACGCTTTTACGTTCATAATATACTATAAAGAATTTCTAATGGCTTCTTATAGTAATTCGTTGTAAACGGATTTACAACTGAAGTCGATGGAAATGTTTTTATTATAGAAATTAAATGAATATATTTTTAATATAGACATTCAGTAACAGAATTACTTTGTCAGTTTCAATATAAAAATTAATTTCCGTATTTCAATGACATTTAAACGAGTATCCTGTCTTTGTTGTTTCTATCACCATATTGTAATACTGATCAAATATGTCTGTACTAAAAATAATAAAGACCGATGAGTTTTGTTTTAATAATTTCGCCCAAAGAAAGGCGATAAAGTCACTAAGACATATGGGGTGTGAAAGAAACTGAAAAAAAAACTCTAAATAAAAAGGGATTCAAGGAAACAAAATCGTTGCAGAAATGTAAAAAACCGGAAGAGAAATCAAGATGCAAGAACTCCGAGAGAAGAAACTATTAGCATAGAACCTACGGTACGCCATGTTCCGGTGGTAACAGATCAGGACCGATAAAATTGCAGATTCTTCTTTGGATGGATTTGCAACGTTAGATAAAATTTTTCTTTATTCAGATTTGGACTCCCTCAAATTAACACCGGCTGTTAGTGTAGATATTTTTCACACACACACACACACACACATATATATATATATATAAAGTAAATGCTCTGCTTATAATAAACAGTGTTAATAACATTTACTCGCCAAATCTGTTAAAGGCACATCAAGCTATGTGATGGTTCCGTATAGGATACAGGTTCGATTCTTGTCGGAGGACGAATATTTTCTATGAAAATTTCTTTGACATTCAAGCCGGTAAATGTTTATTATTAACAGATAATTTACTTAAATATTTGTATGTATAAAAAGAATGTATAAAATGATTTAAAATAATCATACAAAAAACAAATCTAGAGATTAATGATTTAAATGGCGAGAATATATCTTCGCAAACAATTTCAATAAGGTACACTAACCCCGAATGAATGATCCCCGTTTATAAATACCAGTTGCAGAAGGTCTTTTTAATTTTTTACAAGCTTTCGTCTGTTCCTACAGACATCATCAGGTATGGAATTAGATCTTGTTCTTGTTTTTACTTCTCGGTAATAAGTGGACAACGAAAATAGAGATGTAATCCGAAAAAATGCTATGAGATATGTGTTATTGTTTTGGAACGTGCGGTCGCAACGCTGAGTTTGAATTTAAATTTTAAGGTTGTGCGTTTTTGTACAAATATAGCAATAAAAGAATTCTTTTTTACTGGTAGATTTTATAAATATAATATATGAATTTATAAATTATAATTGCACATTTTAATTGAAATATATATATATATATATATGTGTGTGTGTGTGTGTGCTAGTGTACGTGCGTGTGTGTATGTATGTATGTATGTATCTCGTATCAAAACCTATTTTTTACACTTTCACAGTTTTTTGACCGTAGTTTGGGGGTTATTTATTTGCTCACAGCTTGAATATAACAGGTGCTACCGCCTGGATGAGGGTGGACCTAGGAACACCAGCAAGTAAGATGTGGTTCTACGCTCCTTGAAACCTGATCAGAAGCCTTGCTGGCGGACGTAGTTTATTGTCATACCCAGGACATATTCCCCGTTTGTGAATCACATTATTACCGATAGAATTGTTCAAGAAATTAAAATAAAGCTTATAGAAATATATGAAAATGCATCGTAAATTTAGATGACTCTAACGCTTTTGTATCTCGATATTTGTTTTAATCATTTTGCCCTCTTTAAGGCGATAATGCCCCTAAAGCGCAATGGTTTACAAGGATTAAAAGAGAACGTGAAGGCTTTTTGTGACGAGATAGGACAATAAAAGATGACGATTGGCGTTGTATTTAAATCATGGAACTGTTTTTTTTTCTTTCTAAAATAAAAATCAAACAAAGATCTGATACATATTACAAAATCAACCGATAATCAGATTCACAAACCGCATTCTGTCTGTTTGGCAATACAACGTACGTCAATAGGTTCGATTTAAAAACTATGATTTTTTTTTCTCTTCAGCTTTAGCTACGCCAAAAATTAACCCCTTTCTAAAGATTAATAGTCTTTGGAACTCCTGCCTCCTTACTCTTTTAATGCCGTCACTGGCTGTGCTAATATCCTTCATTATAAGCATTATAATTAAACAAGCATTGCCTGTAACCTAAAGTATAATTGTCCCATTGTATGTAATGATTTTACGGTAAATTACGCAACACAATGTTGCCAATTACTTCATCTAATTGGACGAGTCTGGTATTTTCTTGTCAGCAATAGTATAGGCTTTCATGCACAAGCACTTGCGTCTTTCGTCGTCTACCATACGCGTCTTGAGTGCTTCGTGTATACATCTGGCAAGTTATTTATTATTAGTGCTGAGAAGTTATCGGCCAGACCTAATTTACAAAATCAATAATCAAAGTGATAGCATTTAGATGTGTTGACTGTCCTGGGTAAGACGATAAACTACGTTCGGCAGCAATGCCTCTGATGAGGTGGCTTTGAGGAGTGTGGAACCACTTTTTAATTCCTGGTGTTCTCAGATCCAATCTGACCCCGGGTAGTAGCACCTGTTAGGGTCCCAACTATGGGGTCAAAACACTATGATAGTCTAAAAATAGGTTTTACTACCAGCAATACTTTTTTGTAAAAAAAAAAGTTACCAGTAATACACTTTTGAAGAAAAATATTACCAACAATAAAATTCTTGTCGGTATTAAATAACCCACTGAGGTTGATATAACGTGAAAAAATGAGGCGTGGGAATACCGAGCGAATTAGAAAATGCTACCAAGATGTAATGTTGGCGGCCATAATCTTAAAAAGACAAGGAGATGACACGATCTTGATAGCTGACACGGAAAGGTAACTACAAGAACTCTTACAGAAAGTATTGAAGGAAAGCGCGAAGAAAGGACTAAACATCAATTGGAAGAAGACGAAATTCTTGGATTTTAGACCCACATACCATTTACAAATTGGAAATATCAAAATTAAACAAGTACCACAATTTAATTAACTATCTGGTAATTGTTTTTACAGAAGAAAGACAGTGCGACACTGAAATCCGAAGGCGCATTGGGATAGCGAAATATGCTTTTCAAAATCTAAGAAAAATATTAAGAAACAGGAAAAACTTTGTTAGAAACAAAAAAGCAATGAATTGTTATTAGTCCTCCTATGCAAAAATGAACGCTGGGCAATTTCCTCAGATATAAAGAAAAGACTTGAAGTAACAGAAATGTCGTTCAACAGGAGGATGCTGAGAATACCATGGACCGAGAATGGAAGCAACAGCGAAGATTTAAAGAAAACGGAAACAAAAAGGACCATTATATTAACATCAGCAAGAGACAGTTGACATCTTTAAGGGACATAATGAAGAAAGATGGTTTGGAAAATTTGATAAACACAGTATCGATTGAAGGCAAGAGGAGCAGAGGAAAACAACACGTAACATTTATGGCGAGCTTGAGTAAATGGATCGCTGAACATAGTTTAGGAGAGACAGCAAAAAGGAAAATTAAACAAGGAATTGTGGAGAGCCATGATGGCTTGTGTCTTGAAGGGACACATCACGAAGAAGTAAAAAAAGAAGAAGGGTAATAATAATAATAATAATAATAATAATAATAATAATAATAATAATAATGTATTGGTTTGGTTCATTTATTCGAGTACATGGCAAAATAATCCATGAAACATAATCATTGATCACCATGTTGATCCTTTTCTGAGAACACCTTCCGACCCGAGGTCCATTTTCATGCAAAATCAGACTCTCTGTCATACGACAAAATTCTTCAAAGCTAAAACGTCGATCTTGTAGGATTAGCGCCCCTGACTAAAATTACGGCATGATTAAAAAAAAAAAAAAAAAAAAAAAAAAGGCTCGCTCTCCTTTTTTTTCTTTTTTTTTTTTTTTTTGTCAACGGGAGCGACACCAGGTGCCTTTATTTTCCTCCGGCAAAACACGCGACATGTGAGATATCAATTGAAGATTGTGTTGAACTTTAAACCACGATTTTTTTTTCTTTCTTTCCATGTCTTTGTTTTGTGTGTTTGCTTCTTTTTTTTTAACTTTTTTTTTTAAATACATTTATTGCCTGATTCAAATCCATAATTTCTTTTCTTTATTTGCCGGACAAATAATACGAAACTCCGTAAAAATGATAAATCGTCCCGTCACGCATAAAGGTTACGAAATGGCCCTCCCATAATTCACTTCTAAATTCAATTAAGAATCTTTAACAGATTACAGACAATAATTTTATGCCAAGGAAACCGACAGCAATGACTAATTTACAGCAGAAATTACAGGAGGAATATGAAAAAAAAAAAACGTATGGAATATACGAAAAATAGTGTAGTGCTGTGGTCGTAGATGTACAGAAGTAATTAACACTTTCACATTGTAAAGGAATTGCTGCCTGGCTGTACTGGCCCATTTGGGGAACAATGGGAAATTGGTAATTACTTTTTTTCTCATTGGTGCTGGTATTTTGGTTTCCATCAGATACGCTGTAGTAATGACTGAGCTAATATAAAAAAAAGATATCAGAAGCAAATTGTACACTAAAATATGTGAAATATATATATATATATATATATATATATATATATATATATATATATATATATATATATATATATAAGCATAGGATTGGTGTATACGGAATAAATTCCAATAAACAACAAATATTTTCTTAAAGGAGTGTTCAATACAGAGTAGAGCAAATATAATTATTTATTCGAAAACTATAACATAAAATCACTACAAAAATAGCGATTTTCTTTCAACACTTCTGGTGTCTTACCAAGTGATGATGTTGAATGTAGAGTAAAGAGAATTAAAAGGTTCAAATCAATCAAACATCCCTCGCTAGTGGAAATGCTGTTACCTAAGTTGAAAGATGCCAGAAGTGTTGAAACAAAATGGCTATTTTTGTAGTGATTTTATAACATATTTATATTATAATTTTCGAATAAATAATTACACACACACACACACACACACACACACATATATATATATATATATATATATATATATATATATATATATATATATATATATATAGATAGATAGATATCTACCTAGTTTTCATCTACGGATCGTCAGGGTAATTCTGTCCCTCACTAATCAGAATTATCCCGTTGATCAGGTAAGTGAAACCCAGGTAGGTCTCTTCTGGCTCTTTAGGTATTTTAATTTAGCTCTACTTAGTGTACTGAGCACTTTTACGTATCAGCTTAAGTATCTCTGTCGGTGTCTTTTTCTTTTTGGTTCGACATTGGTTCGACTGGATGATTATTTTCAAGCATTTTTTTAGTCTTATCTTATTTATTATTTTTTTCCCAAATATCGATGTGTGTAATATTTTTTATTCATTTAAAATTGTATAATCTGGTTTGTTTTTTGTTCTTTTTTTTTCTAGATATTTTGATGTAATTTTGGTAAATATATCTGTTAAAATGAGATATTATTTTCATTTTTGTGTTGATTAGACCGCAATTTAGCTATTTCACCCTGTATATATTCGAACAGAAATTTCACAGAAATCCAATATTCATAAACACGTGAAAATTGCTTCAACAGATATCAAAATAGTTATTTCTTCCTGACGGAAAAATTTTACCATTTCATGGTCAAGTTTTTTTTTTCTTTTGTAACGCCAAACTCACCACACAGCGAGTTGTTTCTCCGCCTCATAATTACAGGTTAGATTTCAAAATGTCCCCAGACGAGAGCAACGAAAAGAGGTAACGCTCTAAAAGAATTTTGATTTAAGGTCAATAAGATGTGTTGTCGATCTGAAAGGCGGACTATAGAATACCGCCCTATGAAAGATCAATTCTAAAACACTCTTAAGCGAATCCATTGATATTTAAAATCGTATCTTCTTATTGTTCATTCCAATCCCATACTCAGAGTTCATTTACTGAACTGCTTTAAGCAACTGTTTGCTGTGGTGAGTTACACGCACAAATACTTAACAAAAAGCCCATTGTTGTGGTGCTTTTGCCTTCCGGCTTGGAGGCCTGGTTATCTGATTCATAGTCAAGTGTACTGCTCTTTATGTCCAGACAGCAATCTTGCTCTATATATTTGAACTTTCTTTACCGAGATACATTGTATCGTATACATTTCATTGACCTGATTATAAACTGTCAATGGACTGCGAGATATTATTCTGATAATCGCTTGATAGAGAACGATTGAAGATTTAGATACACGGGGTTTGTTTAAAAAGCTCTAATCCCCACCCAGAAAGAGTTGCAGAAACAAGACCGTTTTCCCCTATTTTACAATATATATATATATATATATATATATATATATATATATATATACAACTATGAACCTAAAGATTTGCTCTACTTAGTGTATTGAGCACTTTGCTTAGTTATTTTTACTTTACTCGCGTCGGAATTTTTTTTTCTTTGAATTCTGAGCTTAGATTCTGGACGATTTTTTTTCCTGAATTACATGTTCTTAGTTCTTTCTTTTTTAATCATTATTTTTCTTTGGGCATTGCTTTGTTCATATATATATATATATATATATATATATATATATATATCAGAATGAATATATATATATATATATATATGTATATAAAGACACATATATATCATTAAAGGTATAAATATTTACATTTATATAAGACACATATATATAAAGACATACAAACACACACACTCTCTCTCTCTCTCTCTCACATATATATATATATATATATATATATATATATAATTTGTCATGAAAACATTCCACTAAGTGCACAGGATCGCCTCGTCAGTGATGTTATGACTTGGGGTGTTGACAAGTTTCGGGTCTTGCAACATCCTACTTGTTGGCCCAGGAGATCCTGCCGAAAGAGCACTATTCCGTCAGGCGATCCTGAAGCAAAACAATCCGCCAAGCATGCAATAAATGGACACATTAAGTAACTGCCACTTCTGCTGTTCAAGCTACAAGCGACCAAACATTAACGAATTACGTCACTTCCTCCTCAACCAAAACGATAGAAAAAAATAATACACAGCATGCTCATATATATATATATATATATATATTTATATATATATATATATATATATATATATATATATATATATATATATATATATATATATATATATATATAAAGACATATATATTATGAAATGGACAAGTCCGACAATTATTTTAATATACTTATTGTTATACATTATTCATATACACATAAATATTAAAGTAAATGTTCTGTTTATATATTTCAGGCCGCTAAATGTTGTTAATACTGTTTATTATAAACAGACCTTTTACTTAAATATTTGCGTCTATATAAATAACGTATAACAAGAAATATATTAAAACATAATAAATAACTTGTATCCTAGACATTTTGTTGAACTGGTTATAAACTGTCAATGGTCTGAGGTTCCTTTATTTTTCCACATGTAAATTCTTTTATACCTTAATGGGAAACTTTCCAATGACGGAAGTTGAAGGTATTCTTCGATAACTGCATTTCTGAATAAAATATTGCAGTCGCATCGTGACTCCCCATCTGATGAAACATTAAAAAAAGTTTTTTAACGTTGAAACAATATGTACAATTTTGTAGTGGGACTCTGTATGTTTAATGTAACACTGCATAATAAATAGATATTTGTTTGTTTTGATTGCTGAAATCTTACTCTTCGTTCTTTTACATTTGGATATTAACCACTATATATATATATATATATATATATATATATATATATATATATATATATATATATATATATATATATATATACCGGCTGTAACAGCAAAATTGTTCAGTTCTTAGATTAAGATTTGAAGCGTTGTATCTTAGAAATTATTAAAGTTATCTAAGTGGAATTTTCCATGGTTATTATAACACTATTAGACTCAGAATAATAAGAATGTATTTCCCGCTAAGCCGGAATTATGACCCCTCTTGCATTTGTGACCTCCTGATCCAGTTTTCAGCTCTACTGTTCCCACTTTTGAAAACTTATTCGCTGTTCTCTTAATGGTTCTTGAATGGCCTTTGAAGATGGAATCCAGTTGAATGTTGGCATCTATTATGGGGTCCACCCTTTTCTGATATAAATGGACTCGTCCTGCTGCCATAGTCAGTCAGTCAGGAGTCTGAAAGTGGAGGAACAGGATAGAAGAGGAACAGGGTGGAGGAACAGAGTGGAAAGTACATAGACACTGTGATTGAGTTGACGTTAGAAGTCAGTTACAAGTACGCCCGACTCTAAGGAAGTTTACTTCGAGACTGTATATAGCGATCTTTGATTAATACTAACCTGCGTTCCTGGATTTTACTAACAGCATTACCTTTTGTATTTTGTGTAAATACATTTAATTTCTTAGCTTAAATACTTGCGTTTGTCATTTATTGGAGACCGATTTTTCACGCGGAATCCACAACAGTATCATTACTGAAGGCCCGAATGCTCAGTCGAGAAGACAGTTGGTTTGAAACAAAACGATTTTAACCTGTTGTCTTTCTAGCTGAATATTTCAACCAGATTTTCAGTGATTCTTACAACAAATAGTCAAGGTGGCTGAACATCTCTAAAAACGTGGGAAATAGAAACTATTAGTTTAGTGGGTTTTTTTTCTTTCTTAGAGATTAAACATTTCCTGTGATGGACAAATATCCTATGCTGTTTCACGATTTCAACAATTTTGCTGTAACATCCGGGCAATATATACCTCCTGATATATATATATATATATATATATATATATATATATATATATATATATATATATATATATATATGTGTGTGTGTGTATATACACACACACACCATCTGACAAGATCTTGGCGGTCGAAACCGCGGTAGTGTTCCAGTCAACGTTCTTATCTCTTTAATGTTATATATATATATATATATATATATATATATATATATATATATATATATATATATATATAAATTTTTGCGGGTCGAATCAAAGATGAATAGAGAAAATGTAGGAAAATGTTGCTGCTTGAATATGAGTTGACACTGATTGAGAGATAGGTATGCCATGGAAAAGTGAATAACTTGCTCAACAGTCAACACATTTATAGAGATTTGGAACAAAATAATAATAAAAAGATAATCGTGTGTGTGCGTTGGAAGATATCTTTCCATCCATTATTCATTTTTTACCTATGAGACTCATACAAGTGTGTATAACAGCTATAAATATGGACCAGTTTCTAACATTGGAAAGGATAAGGATAAAGCTGAGATGATACAGTTAAAGAGCTAGGGAAGTACAGAGACCTGGAATAATAGAAAATCTTGTCAACCTTCGTAGAATTTTGAAGAAAACTGTTTTAGCATCAGCATAACAACAATAATTTTGCCAGAATTGAACGCGGCTTGCATCTCATTAACTTCCTCTGCATCTGCATCTTCATAAGAGTTACGAGAAGGCTGCATTCCCACAACGGATTTTGCAATGTCGCATCTGATAGTATCACTAGATCTGATCAAAAAGTATCAGGACAGTTACTATGGCAACAGAATTAAATTAACTAGACTGAAGCCGCATAGCATGGATTGACCTTTAACTCAAACACTTATGCGCTGGTATAACGTTCCCGACCAATTCTGTTGCTTAAAATACTGTTTGGAATGAAATTACGTACAGTTTTTGGTCAAGAACAACATTACCTAAGTCCGTCAAGTACCAAATTCCCCATATCTCGCTCCTTAGGACATTTTCCTCTTTCCAAAAATCAAATCCATCTTGAAAGGAACAAGACGTCGAAGAAATGCATGAGAATTCGTCGAGGCAGTTGCTCACGTTCATATGATACTCCTAATTTATCATTGGAACTGTAAGTCTCTATCTTGAGTAGCTCTCAAGCCTTGGATTTGGTGAGATTTAATAAAAAAAATAATAATCAACCACAGACTGTTGAAGATAAGATGGGAATTTAGAGTCATAAATTTCTCAAGGAGATGATTAGCAATGGGAGACGGAAATGAAATTCCCAAATGGATTTGAACTCGGTATGCCAATTTACCTGATGAAGCCTTGTTTATCTCTATATCTCTATCTATAAAAGGCAGGATGTGTGTGTGTGTGTGTGTGTGTGTGTGTGTTTGTGTGTGTGTGTAACGAATGCATGGCCGCAATTTTCGACGGATTTGCACCAAAATTTACATGCTCCAAGTTAGTAGGAAGGCCAAGACCGACTTTGCATTTCCCAACTCCCATCGATAGTGGAAATAATCGATTTTCTCATGCTTCTACGGCAGTTTTCATGTAGTTTGCGGTCATTTTCTACTGGCCAGAGTGAGAGCCAATAGCAGGCTGCCACGAATAGACAGGAAGATTCTATTGGCCAGCGTGAGAGCCAACAGCTGACTGACACGAATGTTAACTAGCATGCAAAAAAAATCGATAGCTGCATTCATCACAAGTGGGAAAAATTTAAATCTGCATGTCACTTTACTCCAATTGGCTCATTCGCTTGCTTAAACTCAACGTTGATTCTGATTCCGCAGAACTGGGTTAGGTGTGAAAAAGTATTTGTTGTTAACATTCTTTTTTCATTCGGTTTTTCCAGTTACGAGTCCTTTTTTAAAGTTGGTCGTTTTGTGTTCATTTTGTTTAGTTCTTTTGTCGTAACAGATTTAATGTTTAGTATAGAGCTTAGAAAAAATTCGCGGTGTGAGATAGGCAAGAAGTAAGGCATGTAGCAACATCAACACGGCAAAGAGCACTTCTTTAAAGGCAAGAAAGGGTAAAAATATTTTAAGTCAAGTGATAGCGATTGCTGTATGAGTCGTACGATTTTTGAATCAAGCACGGGCAAAGCCGGGCTATGCTGCTAGTGGAAATATATAAATAATAAATAGTAACCTAAAATGTAGATGAAGTTAGGATATGTAAATTTTGTTTAATGTAACGATATGAACTCTGATTATTTAACAGTGAATAGATAATTGACAAAGATCCTACTTGAATCAAACCTAGACCTAAAAGGCAAATGTTAGAATTAGGATCGCTTTACACGGGGTTCAAAATGCAGGCATAGGTTCGATTTAAACGGAAGTCAAAAAGGTAGATATAAATCTGGTTTACACTAGAGCCAAAAGCTAGGCAGAAATCCTGGTTGAATTATCCCAACGGATTTTGCAATATCGCAACTGATAGTATCAATAGACCTAAACAAAAACTATCAGGACTGTTACTATGGCAACAGAATTAAAGTAAACGGAGTTTTAACTCAAGTACTTATGCACTTTAAGTAATAACATTCCCGCTCAATTCTGCTGCTTAAGATACTGCTTGGAAGGAAAGTGCTTAGAGTTTTGGGCCAATGATAACATTACCCAGGTCCAACAACCACCACTATATCTCGTTCCTTGTGACATTTCCACTTTTCCAAAAATCAAATAAAATCTTGAAAGACGTTGAAGACATCCAAGAGAATGAGACGAGGCAACTGCTCACTATCCCAGAAAATGTATTCCATAAATGCTTCTATCAATGCAAACGACGTTGGAGAAAGTCTGTGGCTTTAGCAGGAGACTATTTTCAAGGAGATTAAATGCCTAATTGGTATGTATTGTAGTTCGCTTTTTACTGCACCAGTCGTGATACTTTTTGATCAGGCCTCATATCTTCCTACATTCATTAATAGATGTTGAATTTATTTTTCTTCATATTTAATAGGAGCTAACACACACACACACATTTTAAAATGGATTTTTTAATTAATCCGACTGATTTTTATCACTTTAATTGTTCTTTTAGTAGATACTCATATGTCAGTAGGCACTGTTTCCAACGGCTTGAATGTTTGAGAAGTCTTTATAAAAAAATTTGCATTTTCTGGTAGGATTTGAACCTGCGTCCTTCAGGGTAAAGGACGTTATCGTTAAGCCTAGCAGGCTGTAACGAACTTGGACACAGAGAGCAGTCAGTCAGGTGAGGCAACGTTTAGTACCTTTTTCCATCGTAGAATCTCTTGAAGTTTTATCATATCTACAGTTCCATATCCAAATGTAAACAAAGACATTTTTAGAATTGATTTTTTATTAATCACATAGATGAAAATAAATATTCTTCTTGTATATAAAGTGCTGTGTATGTGTGTCCGGCTGTCTGTTCACAAAAAAATGAGTTGTAGGAATGTTTCTATTCATGGAAACGACGCTGGAGAAAATGTGTTGTTTAGCAGGAGACTACTTTGAAGGAGATTAAATGCTAAATATATATGTGTTGTAGTTCCCTTTTTACAGCACGAGTCACGATACTTTTTGATCAGGCCTCATATCTTCTTATATTCATTAATAGATGATCTTATTTGAATTTATGTTTCTTCATTCTTATAGGAGCTAAAACACACACAGACATTTTAGAATGGAATTTCAATTAATCAGACTGATTTTTGTCATTTTAAATGTTATTTCTAGTAGGTACTCATATCTGGGTAGGCACTTATTTATTAAACAGTATATTTATTTATTTATTTTTGTCTACCAGCCTGAATGTTTGAGAAGTTTTATTAAAGTAAAAATTACATTTTCTGGCAGGATTTGAACCTGTATCCTTCAGGGTAAAGGACGTTACCGTTAAGCCGTGCAGACGTATTATGCAAGACAATTTTCTTCGCTATAATCAAGAGAATACGATAAGGCAACTGCACTCTATCCAAAAAATGAAGTTCCAGAAATACTTCCATCAATGAAAATGACACTGGATAAAAGTTTGTGGCTTCAAGAGAGGACTAATTTGAAGGAGATTAAATGCAGAACTGATATGTGCTTTAGTTTTCTTTTTATACGATCAGTCCAAAAAATTTCATGATCATCGCTCGTTTTAAATATATTTCATGTAGTTTAGCATAATTAGATGACATAATCTTATCCCGAAATATATTCGAAAATCTTAAAATAAAATGTACAAATAATCGTCTAGTGATTTCTTTTTGTAATGGGTAAAACATTACAAGCGAAACAAGTTCCATTGTGCTAGATACGCTTGCAACTTACAACAGTTTGGCAACCCTACATCTAAACCCCTAAAAGATTTCTTTTTATTGTCGCTAATCCTATTTAAATTCCCGTTTTATCTCCCTCTTCCAAATGTTCGTTCCTGTCCCTTGCGAATAGATTTAAAATGTTTTTGTAAAGATTTATTTCGTTGCGTGTGTGTCAATGAAAATATGTTTCTAAGCCTCGTTTTTTTTCCTGCTTTTATTGATTATTTCCTTCACAAGACGAAGATAAATAGCGCATTGTGTAGAATGTAAGACCGAATGGCTTAGAATTTCATTTGTTAAACATTCTATTTGGCTTTGAAGCAACTACATGCGAAAAAATAAGCGTTTTATGAAATGTATGCCATCTCTTTGCCATCTCTTTGCTTGTTTCCTGTCAAGGTTCGCAATGAGTGCAGTCATCTTTCTTTTGGTTTGGTTTGTTTTGTTTTACGGCATATCAACCTCAAAGGGTTATTTAATGCTGACAAGCTTTTTATTGCTGGGAATATTTTTTTGTTTCCAAAATGTATTGCTGGTAATATTTTTTTCCCTTCAAAACTTTATTGTTGGCATTTTTTCCTTTAAAAATGTATTGCTGGTAGCACTTTTTCCTCAAAAATATATCGCTGGTAATATCTTTTCCTTCAAAAATATATTGATGGTAGTATTTTTCCTTCAAATATGTATTGCTGGTAATATTTTTCCTTCAAAAATGTATTACTGGTAATATTTTTTTCCTTCAAAAATCTATTGCTGGTAATATTTTTATTCTCACAAATTTATTTCTGGTAATATATTTTTCCTTTAAAAATATATCGCTGGTAATATTTTTTTCCTTTAAAAATTTATTGCTTGTAATATTTTTTTTATTTCAAAAATCTGTTGCTGGTAATATTTTTTTCCTTCAAAAATATATTGTTGGTAATATATTCTTCTTCCAAAAGTATATTGCTGGTAATAATGTATTGCTCGTAGTAATTTTTCCTAAAATAATTTATTTCTGGTATTAAAACTTATTTTATACTTTCATAGTGTTTTGACTTCTTTTGAGCGGTTAACTGTTTGCCCATAGCTGAGCCCCTAACATGTGGTTCCACGCTACTCAAAACCTCCTGATCAGAGGCCTTTCTGCTGGATGTAGTTTATCATCATACCCAGGGACGGTTCTTTCTTTTGAGTGGTTATATAAGATAGATGTGCTGATCGCGTAATGATTACCAGTTCGAAAAACGAATTCGGTGATCTGGGTTCGATTTTCAGTTGACTTCATTATATTGATCTCCGGGCAAATAATGGGTGTCCAGGCGGTCTAATGGATGGGGACTAAAAAGAAGAAATCGTAGAGTTCGTATTCAAATCGAGTTCGTCATATCAGCTTACACACAACTTGAAAAAGGTATGAATTCATGTCTTCCCCTCCAACTATGTGTTAAATGCTAAAGATCATTGTTATCTCCCCGAGAATTGTTAATGCGATATTTACTTGCAAATAAAAAAGGAATTGTTCTAACAATTCAAAATATATTTCGTCTTTAAAAATGTTTTATCACTCACCTACTAATATTTGAGTAGATATCCGGTTTATTTATCAGAACACACACACACACACACACACACATATATACATATATTTAATTAATTCATCGAGTCTGAAAGAAACCTCAACAGAAGGCAGAAAGCACTGGACGGCCGTTTCGTCCTATACTTGGAACTCATCAGCAGCGCGCATCCGCTACCGAGAATTGAAACCCCTGACAGTTAGGTTGTCAAGCAATCATCATACCAACTGTTCCAATGGGCTTCGGTGACGAAAAGATTGCAAATCAGACTTAATATATCGCCGCTCGCTCACATATTCCGTGGTGGAACTCTACTGAGTTCTCTGTAACCATAGGACTGTGCCCCCTGGAGCCACGACTACTCTCACCAAGCCGCTCACTCTAGAGAATTAGAATCCGGTTCAAGCAATGATGTACATAGATGGAAATTATTAGGAGGATTTGATAATTATATTTAATTAATTCATCGAGTCTGAAAGAAACCTCAACAGAATGCAGAAAGCACTGGATGGCCGTTTCGTCCAGTGCTTTCTGCATTCTGTTGAGGTTTCTTTCAGACTCGATGAATTATTAATTATAACTATCAAATCCTCCTAATAATTTCCATATATATATATATATATATATATATATATATATATATATATATATATATATTATTTCTGTCTACCGGCTTAAATATTCGAGAAATCTGAAAAGGAAGAAGGGGGCCATTGCTTCTTTGGAAAATTACTTTGTTTACGTTTGTATACGAAACTGAGCAGATATAATGCCGAGTTGTCTATGTGTTGTGGTGTCCTCCCTCTAAAGAGTCTATGCTGGACTTTTCCGCCAACTATAAGATTAGTAGGAGAGAATGCCTTGGGGAAACAGCCGACCAGCTTGTTCAAACTGTCGAACTCTCTGCCTTGAGCAGTGAGGAACCCGGACGAGGCTTTGCCGAAGGGCAAATTTTCGTCTCCGGGCGGTAGACAGGCCATGAACGCGTTCATACAGGTTCTAAGGGACTATTTTTAGCCGAGCGTACGGGCTCGAAAATCCAGGGTAAACTCGGCCTTATGCCACATACATCCCTCGGTCTGTTAATATAACAGTCAACCAGACTGTTCATTTCTGTCGAACTCTCTGCCTCGAGCGGAGAGGTATCCGGACGACGCTTTACCGCAGGGCAAAATTTCATCCGGGAGGTAGACAGGCCCTGAATCTGTTTATGCGGGTTCTAAGGGAACAATTTTGGCCGAGCCTACGGGCTCGGAGAACCCACGTAAACTCGGCCTTGTGCCACATACATCTCTCGCGGGGTGGGTTGGAGGAACTATGTTAAATATAACAGTCAACCAAATCGTTCATCTTTCGAAGTCTCTGCCTAAAGCGGAAAGGAACCCAGGCGAGGCTTTGCCGAAGGGCATAGTTTTTTAGTATTCCTATTACTAAGAGTAAAACGGATACATAACAATATAGCACATACGGTGTCCTCAATGAGGTAAATGCAAACATGTGAGAGAAGTTTTATGCGCATAAAACAATTGCCGGAGTGGAAAATGTGAATGTAAAGCTGCACCGTAACTTCACAGTGCTTTGTATTAACGTAACTGATGCAAAGGATTCAGACATCATGATCTCCGAATTGCGCTGTTCTGTTAAGTGTTGAAAAATGTTAGAAGAGTTACATCAGTCATTTACTTTATTATTATTATTATTATTATTATTATTATTATTATTATTATTATTATTATTTTTATATCCTTGCATTTCTGGTGTGTACACCATTTTTTTCCGTGTCCCAACCAGAAAATTGAGTTCAGAAATGGTATTATGACATTTTACACTGATAATTTTGGAAAAAAACAAAACAAAAAACTCCCTAAGACTATACACACATTTTACACAGATAAAGTTCTTCGTAATGTAAGAGCTGTACTTTTTGTATTTCTTTCAGGCATGAAGAAAATAGTCTATCGAAACATTCAGAAGAAAATAGTCTATCGAAACATTTTTTAATCAATCCGAAGTCTCCAATTAAAACGGGAATTATTGCTATCCTCATGTGCTACATTTCTGAGATTTCCACTTCAAGATCATTGTATTTTGATAGACGTTTTTTTAAGTTCTTCAAAAATAAATTAAACACTATAGTAACTGCCACGTCAATAAGAAAAGCACAATTCTTTTTTTGTGGTCTTTAATCACATTTCATGGGCGATTACCTTTGTTCTCTGTGTGTATGTATTGTAAAGTCCCATAAAAATGTTACAGGTCTAATCTCTATAACCGTGTTTGCATGATATACGTATCAGTTTCTTGCAGTTTTCTTTCTTACTGAGGAAGGTGAGCAATATTGTCCATTCTGTGTGTTAAAGAGGCTTATGATGTCCTTGCAAGTATTCTCTGTCGGTATCAGTCGACCACATCCAGATATTATATGGCCATTTTCTCCGGATATCATTTACCTACATAATATCAGGCTGTCGCCAACTGTTATTATTATTATTATTATTACTATTACTATTATTATTATTATTATTATTATTATTATTTCCTTTGATTTCTGGTGTGTACTCATTTCTTTCTGGGTCCCGACTAGAGACCTAAGGTCAGAAATGGCATCATGACTTTTTCCACTGAGCAGTTTTGAAATAAAATCGCATATATTTTATTTTACATATATAAAGCCTTTTGTAATGTGTGTGCTATACTTGTGAGTACGATTTTTTGTACTTCTTTAAGGCATGGGCGATTAGGAATTCCTTCAATGAGTCTATCGGGATCTTTTCCAAACGATCCGAGGGACTGCCATATCAATAAGAAAGCACATTCTGTTTTTGTGGTCATTGATCACCATGATTGATTTTTTTGGTGATCGTAAAAGATACATTGCAAACTACAAGATTATTATTATTATTATTATTATTATTATTATGTGTGTGTTATGTTTCCTGCTTCGCCAGGTATATATTGATCTGGTTAGCCTGGTTAATCTGCAGGGAATTCTGACCTAAAAGCCTTTATTTACTCTACGGGTGTAGACTATTCTCGTTCCACTGTTTATGTTTAATTATGCCCATTGATATCGTCTTGTTCTTATTTTTGGTCCTGCTCAGATATTGCCAGCCCGCTTCTGCTGAGTCCAACTGACAATGGTCTAACGTAAGAAAGCGTTGGTTCATGAAATTGAACGTAGGAGTTGTGAGTTGGAATGTCGAAATGAACCCTTTATTTCGTTCGCTGGGGTAGACTGTTCTACTTCCACGTGCCACGTCTAATGGATGTCAGTTATCAGTTATCACCTGGTAATTCCCTTCTCCACCGCCTTAGCCAGGTATTGAACTCACACTCTTTGGGTCCTGTCACTGGATCTAACTAACGCCTTTATCCACTGCGCCATGTGTCCTGGATGACATCTGGGTATGAATTTCTGGGTATAATAAACCTAATGTCTATATCGAGAAGGCAATTAACAGGAGATAACTGATAGCTGAAATCTATTAGACATGGCACGTGGAACTAGAACAGTCTACCCCAGTGAGTGAAATAAAGGGTTCAGTTCAATTTTCCAACCACCTGAAGAAGGCTGGAGCGTACCTAAAAATAACAACGAAAATTGCAATATGAGATCTGGTAAAAAACATGCAATGACAACAGCAAAAATTACAATATGAGCACTGGTAAAAAATGATGCTGAAGACATTAGATGTTTGTGATAACTATGGCAACAAAGATAAGGATGAAAATCCGAACAATGTAAATAGTGACTTTGATCATGTTATAATCGTCATCAACACATTTAGGTGAAAACACATTCCAGTAAAATGGAAAAAGTTGTCAATTTCAAATCTTTTCATGATTGTCATTTGAAAAAGACAGAAAGTGATGTAAAGAATATGTAATGAATATACATACACCTGGTTTCCCCCTCACAGTAATATGATTGGCTGGTGTCAGCCATAAATACAGACTGGTGTAGAGGTACAAGAGGACGCCTATTGCCTACGCCCATTGCCTACGCCCATTGCCTACGCCTATTGCCTACCACTACGACGAGGACCAGTCCATTACGGTTACCTGCTAGACTGTCCTACCCAGTTACAGTAGTCAACAACCACTTTGCTACTTCGAACAAATATCCTTTCCGGGACATATCAGAAAGAAAGAAAGAAAGAAAGGAAGGAGCGCTATGAATGTTTAAAGTCTGTTCCATTGAAATGGAAAAAGTCCATTGAAATGGAAAAAGTTGTCAATTTTAAATCTGTTCACGATTCTTATTGCAATATTTTGTTAAAGTTGTTAAGCACAAATATTTAGCAATGTGACGGAAATTTCTACGGATATTTTAATGTCACAGAACTCGCCATTCAATCATTAACAGAAGATTAATCCGAATATTAAAATTGGGCACCTTGACGTGGTGTAATGCTTAGCAAGCTTGTCTCGCTAGAAAAATTACGACTGAGTAGTGAGTTCGATCCTCACTGGGTGCCCCATACTTCTGGCTCTGTGCCACATCTAATCTACGCTTAGAAAATCATTGGACACCTCGATGTAGTGTAAACTTGTCTCGCTAGAGCAGTCACGACAGAATAGTGAGTTCGATACTCACTGGGTTCCCCATTCTTGTGTCACATCTAAGCTACATTTAGAAAATCACAACTCACTGGCTGATCCATGTTATCGGCCTTCTGCTCAATCTAAGGTACCTTTAGCAAATCACTATATAAGTAGGCAAAGTGTACTCTGACGTAATGTAATGGGTAACAAGTTTGTCAAGTTACAACTATAACGATTGTATAGTGAGTTCTATCCTCACTGGGATTTGGCCTTATTAAAATTGAAAAACCGTTAAATTTTACGTGTATTTTTTGTGATAATGGTTATTTTCTAAGGGAGCATAGATGTGGCTCAAGGCCAGTCCGAGATTTACTTAACCCCCCCCCCCACTGAGCCAGTTTGTAAAATGAAGTCGAATTTTAACGTGGGGACCCAAGTGTTTCCACTCACGCCGCTGGTCTAAGCTGGTCATAGCTGACCATACTACCGCTACGTAACAGATGTCGAGCAACGATGGGGGGGGGGATTTACAAAGAAGGAGAGAAGGTCTCCGGCACGGAACAGATACTACATCTGCAGCATCCATCCCGTCTGGAAAATAGCCACTTCCCCTTCCCTGACAATCCAGAAGGAAAGCTCCGTTGCACAAGACGGTCCATGTCATTAACTCTTTCCCGTAATAATGAAAGTAACAAGAATCAAAAATAAATTAATAATATTGCCCCTAATGTTATCGTGTGTTAATATTGTCCGTCTCTGCTACCGCAAGTATACTCAAATATCGTGGCTATTTGTTCGCTAAGAAAAGAAAAATACCTTCCAGTCAGACTTCGTGATAAATCTGACATACACAGAGCAAATATTATCAAGACATCTTTTTCAACAATGTTTTAATCTCAAGTATTATTCCTCTTGGCGTACTTAATAAGCAGACCTTTGCGCTGTTGCGCTGTTATCGATCCGGCCTTTCGGAAAAGCATCCATACGAAGCAAGCGGATGTCAAGGGCGAAAAACAAAATACGGGTTTTACTACTTAAAAAAAAAAATCCCCAAATACAAACAACGAATCAAAATAAAACTATAAAATAATTTATTGTTGCTTTGTTATTTGGAACTTTAAACGTTCGAAAATAAATCACTTTGAATGGCGGTTTTGAGAGCTTCCTTTGTTATAGTCTTGGGAAATGCTTTAAAAAAAAATAACGAACATATTTTCTTGTAGGTCAGGGCCAATTAACCATGAAAGTCAAAAGTGGAAGACATGCATTGATTTATTAGCTGAAGCCTCTCAACCAGTTAGTCTCTGGGGGTAGTTCAATACAGGAAGTACACTGTCATTATCGACTTGGATATGCAGGTGATAGAGATTCAAAATGGCAAATGACCGACTGGAGTTCGAATTCCGACTGAGATCATTACATTTACATTTGGACAAATACCATTGAAAAAGGTGTGAATACATCTTGTCTTGCCTCAGCTCTGAGTTATATAGCAGATTAGTCTGATTTATCTAGTCTTGATTGGGAAGCATTATAGGAGAAATACAGCATTGGTTTCAAAAGCATATAATATTATGAGCACACAAATGTTTTCAGTAAAACCTCGCCTTTCAACCGTGTATAGAGTCACTAGTCACTGGTGGCTCGGCTTCAGTCACTTTCCACGCACTATAATGTTGCCTACTTGTGTCTTTCCTATAAATATTTTCATGGTAATCATTCGGATGAGCTTTCTTCTTTGGTACCTTGATGTCATGAGTTTAATCGCAGTACTAGATTGGCAGATAGGTCTCATCATATTAAAATTTCTAAGAGTTTCCTCGCACGTGGAAGTCTCTTCTGGCTTATTACTTTTCTTCAAAGATTTTGTCTCATTGAATCCTTTTTAGCATTCTTTATCCTCAATAACATTTTTTTTCAATTTCTTTCACTCTTAGTAACCATTACGTCTTAGTGACTTTATCGCCTTTCTTTGGGCGAAATTATTAAAACAAAACTCATCGGTCTTTATTATTTTTAGTACAGACATCTTTGATAAGTATTACAATATGGTGATAGAAATAACAAATACGGGATACTCGTTTAAATACAAATATGTCATTGATTTGCATAATACATATAATATCCCTATTCTATTAATTGTGTTTTTTTGAACTCCTGGTCACTGATATTCCATTCTTCCTTACTTTAAATTCATTTCAATTGTACAATCATTTTCAGTTGATTTCTATAATAAATCCTTTTCGATGAATTTCTATAATAAAAATATTGGCAATGAATTTCTATAATGATTTTTAATGCATCCTTTAATAAGCCATTTATAATTCATTTATGTTATAATATTATGAGCGTAAAAATGAGTGCTGGGAAATTTATCATACATATTATTTTGTCGGTAACTCTTGTATCAATGGGGCACATACTTGAATTGTGAGCATGAACCACAGGTTGCTTTTTGGTTGTTGCAAAAACAAAAATAGCCCAGAGCAGATGATTATTCTCGAATGGGAGATTACATTGATTTGCTGTTTGCCTTCAAGTTGATACTGTTATGATAATGATGATGAGTATCGGCTTCTACAATAATCGAGTCACCTCGTTGTAAAAATTAAAGGTTAAAGTTCACCCAATACAAGGCTCAAGAACCATTCATGGTAGAGGATTACTGAATGAGATGCGTGATATCAATGGAAAATACACCCTTGTGCAAATCATTTTACTTTCTTTCACCATGCAGTCAGTTTTAAACCCAATAGAGTGACAGGGTGTAATCGATTTCTGCTTTTTTCCTCAGATTAGGTCATTTGCTGTTGCGTGCAGTAATCTATTTTTGGAGTGTATGATGAAATTTGTTTGGCCTTCAAAAATATTACATCATCCGTGATTTCATCAAATTTTCATCACGCCCAGACACTATTGTCTTGACTATCGATTATTTGTCCTATGGCTATTGTCTGCGATGGACATTACTCCAAGAAGGCGTACGAAAATTGTAACACTCCACGAACAACCTGGCAAGCCTTAGCAGTGAGCAAATCAAAATACTATTGACTGGCCCGGAAACTCTCCTGATTTAAACCCAATTGAGAATCTGTGGTTAATCTGCAAGGAATAACTTCGTGGAATGGACACACGAAGTACTAACATGTGCACTGGGTCATGTTTAAATACGAAATAAACGTAAATAATAACGGAATTATTCGTTTTGTTTCAATTAATTTGCACAAAGGTGTAAGATGTTAGGAAGAGAAGATTATGAAGATATAGATGACAGATAACGATTGCGCCTTACTTCTAGCATTGAGGGAAGCAACCACACGGGAGTCTGTCTCATTTATAGCTGTTATTGGGGAAAAAAGCTGTATGTGTGGAACTTTGTATTTGGTAGGTGGGGAGATACAGAGGAAATAGGGATGATTCGACTCCAAGGAAGTAACATTGATGTAAAAGTCTGAACTGGTGGAATAAAAGAATGAAGCTCAATTGCGATTGAAATTACGATACATCAGAGATCGGCTTGCGACTGTGTTCCCTCACCTTCTCCACGTAAAGGAATATTTCAAGGCTGTGAGGATGAAGACTTCCAGCAAAAATACGGCAGCAATACACCTTTCTTTTTTTTTTTTTTTTTTTAGCAAGCTGACATCGCAGACCCTTAGAAGTACGATCCTATTAGGTTGGTGCAAAAATAATGACGTAATCATGTCGTTTTTTGACGTTAAAAAATACGTCAAAAAACGACATTATTAAGTCATTATTTTTGCACCAACCTAATAATTAGGTGGCTCACTTATGTGCCTGTGTACTAAAACTGACTTGCTTTCTCTCTTTCTCTCTCTCTCTCACTCTCTCTCTCTCTGTGTTTCTCTAACCTCTCATTCGTTCTCTGTTCTTACCATCATCAATTTTGTTCACTTTTACCATCCAACTCGCCTATATTTAACCGAATCCTTTCAAGGTTGATAATAGATGCAACAGCTTACTGTCTTCCCTTTCTCTTCTTTATCTTTTTTCTTCACAGCGAATCTTCTCAATTAATTATAAAACTGTCAATATTTCTTCATGGCTGATATCAACTACTAAATGTTTCCTGAATCGATTTTCTCATCGATTTTCCAAAGACCATATATGTGTATGTGTGTGTGTATTGTTATCCACAGACAGACTGTTTCGCGGTATCACAGCTAATCAGTGATACTAGACATCCGGTTGTCTCCAGCTACGATCGAAGTACGGCTAAATTGGCGTCAGTCGGATAATCTACCGCTAAGTAGTTGGCGCACAGCAAGGATGAAGGTGAATGTAAGCATATTTATTTTTAGATAAACACACCAGTGGCTGAGAGAACTTGATTTGTTTTATAGAAGAGTATTGCATTATTAGCAGTAGTATTCACTGTTTACATACACTTTGTCCCCCGAGAGCTCAACCGAAATAATTTTTCAGCATCTATATATATATATATATATATATATATATATATATATATATATATATAGTTTCACGCACATTTCATTGAATACAACAGACAAGGTGCTTTGATTTAGTTTTTATAAAATTTCTCATGTGATCTTATATTTTTTTTTATTTTCAGATGATAAATTATATAAAATTTTATATAATGTATCGTCTGAAAACAAGAGAATGATTAGATCACATGAGAAATTGTATAAAAAACTAAATCAAAGCACCTTGTCTGTAGTATTCAATGAAATGTGCATGAAAGAAGGATTGCTGCCTAAATACACAAATGCATATTACAGGTTCTATCTCTGTAACCGGGTCTGTGTGTTATTATTATTATTATTATTATTATTATTATAGTAATTGTGGAAGCATTCTGCCGGGAGTCTCTTCCAGAAAACAGCAGTTACTGGGAAGAAGCTGTCTGTATGAAACATACTACTTATCCTTGGAATGCGAGTGGAACTCGAATGATTCACACTGGTGTATGTTTATGACCCAATTGTAATGATCAGGTATGAGAAATTAAGGTACATAGCTAGTCAGGACACATTCCATGGAAATAGCGATAGAGCAGTCTGATAAGGTGGGGGGCTAAGGGGCAGAAAATAATTCATCAGCCACAAGGATATTGCGTGATCATGTCTCTCCACGATTTCCGATCCCTTACTTACTTGGTAAGTTTTATCTATTCACTATCCCTCTTTTTGCCATCCAGTCTATAGCCTTGGATGGCAACTGGTCTACCACAGAAAGAAATGGCAAACTACTGCGGGAAAAAATCTGCCTTGTCAATCATTTATCGAAAGATACATGATCGCCTAAGCGTTTATCACGCATCGCACATAACTTACTGACTCATTGATTTCTTCTATCCCTCGTGACGTCAGTAAATCCTGTGAGTATCAAATTTTCCCAGCCGTTTTTCCTTAAGACATTTTCGTTACTCATTTATGTGAAAATTTTTCTTTTAAAATAATTATAAACCAGAAATTTACAGATGCTGATTAATGGGGGTGCCTGGCCGTACTTAAACGTATATGCCTGTCCACTAGGACGGCTAGCCAACCCCTATTGTAGACGATTGCTAAGGCACATGTTTTTTCAACACCTACAAATCCAACATGTGGTTTATACTGCAACTATGCTGAGCGAACCGCAGTTACAGTTTTTCGAAGAGAGCCTAATATCTGGCATGATCGCCAGTCTGTACAAGGCCAGTACACTTCGTCCTCGGTATGATAAAAAAAACTACATCCGCCAGCAAGATTGGGAAGTTTTGAGGAGTATGGAACCACCTTTTAATTGTCGTTGTTTCTTGGTCCACTCTGAGCCGGGGTGGTAGCATCTGTTAGGGCCTCAGCTATGGGCAAATAGTGAGCCCCCAAACTCGGGTGAAAATACTATGAAAGCATAAAAAAATATTTTTATAGCAAAAATACAAATAATACATTAAAAAAAACCTACAGCCAATATATTTAAAAAAATACCAGCAATACATTTAAAAAAAATCTTGCCAGCAATACATTAAAAAAATACATAGCAATACATTTAGAAAAATATCTTACCTGTAATAAATTAAAAAAAAAACAAATCTTACTAGCAATACATTTAAAGAAATTGCCAGCAATACATTAAAAAATTATTAGCAATCCATTTAAAAAAAAAGAATTAACAGCAATACATTTTAAACAAAATACCAACAATATATTTAACAAATTACCACCAATACATTTTAAAAAAAGAATTTTACCAGCAATACATTTGAAAATATCTTACCAGCAATATATTAAAAAAATCTTATCAGCATTTTTTTTAAAATCTTACCATCAATACACGCAAAAAACAAATTACCAGCAATACATGCAAAAAACAAAAATTCCAGCAATACATTTTAAAAAAAATCTTGCCAGCAATACGTCAAAAAAATGCCCAGCAATGCGTTTAAAAAAGAATTTTACTGCAGTACATTTAAAAAAATATTTTACCAACAATACATTAAAAAAAAAAATCTTACCAGCCATAAATTTAAAATAATCTTAACAGCGAACAATTTAAAAATATACCAGCAATAAGTGTAAAAAAAAATTAACAGTAATATATTTAAAAAAATTACCAGCAATGCATTCAAAAAAACTCTTACCAGCAATACATTAAAAGGAATTTTACCAGCAATAAATTTAAAAAAGTATCTCACCAATAATAAATTGAAATAAATCTTACCAGCAATACGTTTAAAATAAAACTTATTAGCAATACGTTTGACTCTCGAAAAAAACCCTCTTTGCAAAAAATGAAACTTCATCTATAAACTGATTTCTTACAGAGAATATGTCTACTATCCATAACGAAACATTCTTAAAAATTTTGCCGACAAAACTGAGGTTGATATGCTATAAAACAAAATAAATTAAACCAAGACAATATTCTCGAAACCTCAATCACGATGACTTGTGAATTTCTGCTAGCACAATTAGAAAGAACACTCCCAAATATGAACTATGAGCTTATGTCTATAGTTTCTAAAAAAAGAGTTCTGGAGAGTTTTGCCAGCACCTAAAGACAGATCCTATACGACAAGAATAAGTTTTTATGTTAGTGCAGCTGGAATCTCAAAGTCTACTCCATTTCACTCACAAGGCCTCGGTCACGCCGTGTTGTTGTTTTCAGTCATTTTCCAAAGATGGAATGGCCACCTGTGCCAATATAAGAATTCACTTTCCCGATAAATAAAAATTGATGAGATCCCAACCTTGCCTCATCGTCGGAAAGCAGATACTCTAAGCACTTGGCGATTATAAACAAGAATTGATATTATTTTTTCTAAGCCAAACGCTATAATCGGGACGAAATGTGTTTAGATCTACGGCCCAAATTAACTAATGTGTAACAAAGAGTTTAAACAATTAACGAAACATTACATTTGTTTTGTTAGAAAGATTATTCATATAGATGTTAAGCGTATTTTAGTTTATTTCAATGTTTTCCGCGCCAAAGATTAACGCCATGACAGTTTCATTGATATTGTCAGCGAAGAAAATGTCTTCGTCAGCTTCGATATCGTCATTTGTCGTCCATACAATCATCTTGTCATTCTTTCTCAAAAAAGACGTCATCTTCATTGTGGCATTCGTTATGCAAGCACTTTTGTTGGTGTTTTTTCTCTTTTTCTTTTTCAAAGAATTTGTCATTGGAATGTGTGTTTTATTTATAATTTTGTTTTCTTTACTGCGCGTCAGAATCCATCTTGCATATTTATAAATCTACGATTTCTACGTGCATTGAATATTGCTGCCATACCTGTTCTGGTGCTACTGCTGTATATCTCAAGATTATTGGCAAAATTGAAAAAAAGTGTCTGTAATGTAATCAATTCTGACCTGGCATCTAGATTTCAGTCACGTTCAGGAGCCAGGCCTCCTCATGCTATTATTATTATTATTGTTGTTGTTGTTTTTATTTCCCATTGATTTCTGGTGTGTAAACATTTCTTTCCGGGTCTCGCCCAGAGACCTAAGTTTAGAAATTATTATTATTATTATTATTATTATTTCCTTTGATTTCTGGAATTTACACATTTCTTTCCGGGTCCCGCCAGGGAAACTAAGGCTAGAAATGGCATCATGACACGTTCCACTGCAAAAAAAAAAAAAAAAAAAAATTACATAGATAAAGACTTCGTAAAGTGTGGGCAGTACTTGTAAGAACAATTTTATTATTTTAATATTATTATCATTATCATCATCATCATCATTATCATTATCATTATTATTATTATTATTATTATTATTCAATACACTAGACCATTTATTTTTTGATCTTTTTGTGGGATTTTCTTTTAATGAATACAGAGTGCCTCTTTGAGGACTGTTCTCGGCCTGGTTTTCTTCAAGTTTTTGTCGGGTAGAGTTTGTTCCAGTTGCAGACATTTCGATCCCAGTCTGGTTCCTCACTTGGGAATCACGGTCTTTGTTTACCCGAATGACGACCGATGCGGTTTAGCAATAGTTTTCGCTGTGTCAGCATTATAGTTAGTGCGTAGTTCGGACTCGTGGACGCTAGAGCATATCCATACCATGGTGGGCCATCACAATCAGGGGGCCAGGTCTCCTCTTGCTATTATTGTTGTTTTATTTCCTTTAATTTCTGGTGTGATTGCTATCTAAGTCTATAAAACCCGGTCTGTCCCGCTATTTACCAAATCTGGGGGGCGGGGGAGAAGAAGAGGATTCATATCTTTCGCAAGTGAATTAGCACGTAAGTGAATGTAATGGAGATGAACGGAATTCGAACTCGGCTCTCAGATTCTTCAATCCGAGCCGCTATCCGTTATGCCACCGTTTTATAATTATGGTACTTAAATAAGTTAAAAAAAATATTACAAAAATAAAATCGATAAATATTGACTCGGGACATTGATAGTTGTGACATTGATATATGTTATTTTTTTTTCATCATTTCACTTTAAACAAGGTAATAAAGCCACTAAGACGGAAGGGGTTACTGATTGTTAGAGAATATTAGAAAAATGATATTAACGATTGAAATTGCATTTAAATTTTTCAAGATCAAAGTTGAATGGAAAGCAAGATGGCGGAAGAGATCTCCACAAACGAGATATGAGATAGAAGAGACTGTTAGCATAGAACTTGCAGTTACACCTAACCATTTCTTTTACTGTTGAAGCAGATAGATGAAATCGTATCATCTATTCTAACAGTTTTTTCTCACACTTCTCGCCTGTGGAACTCTATTAGGATTTCTTGTTTTCCTATCTCCTAAAATCTTGTCCTATTTTCTTTTTCATCACTTCCCCTCAACTCTTCCTCACTAAAGTCTTCTCGTTCTTTTTCACTCCATTTTTTTGGCTAGCTATTTTTTTTTCTTGTATTTTTACTTGCCATCGTCAACAGAGATTTATTCTTTGTTTCTTCTGAATGAAGCGAAACTTAGTGCTAGTCGTCTGCTTTCTCCCACAGCCACATTTGTCAATAATGTTATCTTTAGAATCAACTCACTATGAGGTCTGGTTTTCTCGGACTCTCTAAATACCATTTCTACCAAAACTCTCCATTTCCCCATTTCAATCATGCCAAATAAGAACGAGTTACCAAATATGGATCCATTATATATCCATATATATATATATATATATATATATATATATATATATGTCTATACAATGTTAGTAAAATGAAAATTATAATGAATAATGGAAGCCGACTAATTTACCTTTCAAAAGAAAAAATATTATCAGATTATGTTAATTATATTAATTTTAGAAACAGAGAAGTTTTGTAATCTTTTTTTAAAACCATTTCACCATAAAAAAAGGCAATAAAGTCACTGAGATGCAATGGGGCCTCTCATTGTTAGAAAATATGAGAAAAATATACTATTAAAGAGAGAAGACAATAAAAGGACAATAATTAAGTAGACAGAAGTAGACATTGCATTTAAGTATTTAAAGATAAAATTTGACAAATAAGCAAGATGGCGGAAGAGAGTTCCACAAATGAGAAACATGAGAGAAGAAACAGTTAACATAGAACTTACAGTAATGTCTAGCCATTTGAACTGTCAAATGATGAGACCTAACTGCCAATCTAGTACTGCGCTTAAATTCATAAAGTCTAGGTACCAAAGAGGAAAGTTCATCAGAACAAATGCCATGAACATACTTATCAGATTAAGAAACTGTTAGCATAGAACTTATGGTTACATCTAGCCATTTGAACTGTAAAATGATGAGACTTAGCTGCCAATCTAGTACTGCGCTTAAATTCGTAGAGTTTCAGTACCATAGAGCAAAATTCATCGGAACAATTACCATGAAATTATTGATAGAAAAAGCCACAGGGGATCTATATTACGTATGTTGATTTTCAAAAATTTAAATGCACTGCCAATCGTTATCTTCTGTTTTCTTCATGCCTGTTCTTCAATTTTTCTCTCTCCTTAATATTGTTTTCTTTCTCTCCCATATTCTCCCACACTAAGATAAACTCTTTATCTTAGTGGCTTTGTAAAGGGGTCAGATGTCGGGCAGGTGTAATATTAGTATGTGTTGTAGTTTTCTTTTTATGGCACCAGTTCCGATATTTTTCATCAGACCTCATATATATATATATATATATATATATATATGCACATTTCACTGAATATGACAAACAAGGTGATTTTGTTTAGTTTTTTATACAATTTCTCATGCGATCTAATAATTTTTTTTTCGGATGATAAATTATATAAAAAACTGTCCGAATAATAAATAATCTAACCCCAAATAAATAAATAAATAAACAAATAAACGACTTCCGGCAAAATAACCACCAAAATAGACTACCCACAATGCATCACTGTCCGTGTATATAAATAGCCGACGTAGCCTGACGATTGCGTCTAGCATGACACAGTCTGTCGCCTCTAAGTGTTGACTTCAATGTTCACATATATATATATATATGTTCATATATATGTTCATATATATATATTAGGTTGGTGCAAAAATAATTTCGTTTTCTAACATATGATACTATGTGAGAAAACGAAATTATTTTTGCACCAACCTAATATATATACATATATATATATATATATATATATATATATATATATATATATATATATATATATATATATAAGGAAACACTATATCAACTGTTATATATCAAGAAAGGGGAAAATCTATGACAAAGTGGAAAACAAATTTTTCCGGCTATACAAACGCGCTAGTCCTGATACTAACAGAAGCCATTTTGTCTCCGTTCATAATGAGTGTAAGCGTGTCCGCAACGATGGCAAAGTCGTTATACGCTAATAGAATGAGACACCGTATAATGATCCGCAAGTTTGGTTCTAGAGATTACTGGCGGCTGTGTAACAGTGGGTAGAACAAGCAAAAATCCTCAATCGCCCCTCTTTAATCACATTGAAGTATTGTCAATTATCGCTGACAAAATAAAAATTTTTGCTCAGAAATCCACTTCCAACATCACTCTCGATTCTTCAGGAGTTTCTTCGCCTTATCCCAACCTAACATCGTATTTTAATCATATGAACATAACTCTGTCCATGGTTCATGCTATCATTTCCAAACTAGATACCAAAATGGCTTCCCAGTCTTCAAAAATACAAATGGAATGTCAGTCGTTATTTTCTGTTTTCTTAATACATGTTCTTTTATTTTTCTCACTCCTTGATAATGTTGCTATTTTTCTCATAATTATTCACGTTCAGTAACATCTTAGTAGCTTTATTGCCTTTCATGTGGTGAAATGATAAAAAATGTTTTCTCCAAGTAACCAAAATCAAAAAGGATTTGATATTAATTTCGGAGATCGGCAGAACAAGTTAACAGTGTTGGAAATTAAATATTATGGAAATGATTTAGACAGATACTGAAAGGCCGAAACGTTGTAATAAATATGGCGACAAAGATGAGGACAATAGTCCGAATAATGTAAATAATGTACATAATACCTCATCTCAGAAATATAGACAGATAATGACTTCAGTTCATAATTCCCTGTAGGTTAGTCAGACCGATTTCCACCTGATGAAAACCGGAGGTGGCAAAAACGGCCGAGACGTTGTGATAACAATAACAAATTTGAGGGCACTAGTTCAAATACTAATAGTCCAAATCTCCAGAATTCAGACAGAAAATAAAATGAAATTTTTTAACGATTTCAAAAGAAACATATTTCATAACTTGTATTTTCAGACATTGTTTCATTTGGAATTTTTTTTCCCCAAATGTAAAATAAAAATCTATAATTATTTTCCCTTTCATTTACTTTATACATAAAAACAATCACAATGGGCGTAACAAATTCATTGTCAAAAGAGTATGAAATAGATTTGCATTGAAGGAATGCGGTTCTGAAAGAAATTTATTTTGCTACTGTGTAATAGTCAACCCTATCTCAGCTCATTCAAGGGGTGCTAATGTTATTATGCAATCGAGTACTGCCAACTGTATAGTCGGATTATCGACGACTAAACAATTAATAAATAAACTAGAAAGATCCTTGAACAATTCACGGTTTTCTTATTTGAATTTTTTGATGAATTTTAATTCTTCAGTTCATGTAATTCATTCATTCTATCTATCTTTCTTTCTTTCAGAATAATCATATATAATTAATTGGATTAAGTCCGACGATTATTTAATATATTTTCTGTTTATACGTTATTTTTATAGATTTATTTAGTAAATGCTCCATTTTTTAATTAAACAGTATTATTTACATTTACTGGCCTGAATGTTCGAGAAATTTAGTAGAAAATATGCGTTCTTCTGATGGGATTCGAACCTGTAACCCTTATGTGAACTGTCATTTGACCTGAAGTGGTATTAAAACTTATTTTTACACTTTCATAATGTTTTGATCCTAGTTTTGTTTTTTTGTTTTTTTGAGGTTGGGTCAAATACTTACCCATAGCTGGGGCCCTAGCAGGTTCTACCACTCCGGGTCATGGTGGAGGTTAAGAGGTGGTTCAACGTTCAAAAACCCCCTGATCAGAGGCCTTGCTGTTGGAAATAGTTTATCGTCTTAGACAGAACGCGGATATAGTTTATCCTCGGACCCAGGACGCAAAAAAATTAGAAGTAACCATATTCAAACAACAGATCCTTTAAAGAATGGATAATTCCAAGAAACTTCCAAGTGGGGGAAACAACTTCAAAAACTGATATTTTACTTTTCTGTATATATATATATATATATATATATATATATATATATATATATATATATATATATATCATTTACAAACAGTACTCTTTTGCTGTATCACAGCTCCTCAGCTAGACATCCGAATGCTTCAAGCCAGGGCCGAAACTCGACCAATTTGGTGTCAGTCACAGTTTCTACCGTTGAGCTATCATCATTCAACAGAGAGAAACAGCTAATTCTAGCATATTGTTTTTCGAATGTAAACAAACGCCAATCAGCTGGAGTGCTCCAATTCATTTTACTGAAGAGCTTTGCATTAGCGCAGGTGGCTGTTGTTTATAGAATGAGCTTTTATCTCTCAACAGTGCTCAACTGAAATATATTTTCCAAGAGCTTAATTATGTCATTTACAGATAGTACTGTTTATGGGGAAATGTATCACAAGGTGTGACGCTTTTCCTCCTTTAGAACATTATCGAAATAAATTTGTTATGTTGGTACGATTTAATTTAGACTCTACTTAAGTGCACTCGGAATTCACAGCCAATCAATATTTACATGAAGAGGTGAAATACATTGAAAAAAATTTTCAAACTTCTTCGGTACCCTAATTATTTTACACTCAGTGCTAAATAAGTCTCATAAAATATTCCAAAATAGAAAACAACTCTTTCTTAAAAGCTTAATGAATCAAGAAATATATTGTCCTACCAACTAACTCTATCACAACTACAATTGTGAAGAACATATCTAAAGTGAGCATAAAATTTGTTACAACTACATATAAAACAATAAAAAACTTAGTAAATTGTGCACACACACACACACATACACAATTTAGGGATCCCTTCAATAATTCTATCATGAACTTTTCTCATCAAACAAGAGGGCTTCAACCTCAAATGGAATTATCGATGTGCTCATGTGACACATTTTTTTAGGGTTTTCACCACATTTTTCTTGTATTTTGATATTTTTTGAAGATCTTCAGGAGCTGCCACGTCAATGAGAAAGTAAATTTTGGGCGATTAGCTTTGATCTGCCTCTGTGTATTTTAAACCTTAGCGGGCTGACCACCGCTTTGCCGGTGATAAAGAAAAATGACATACTGCCCAGCCACTGGTTGAACAGTGGGTAAACACTAGTAATTATTTTTATATATACCGTGAAAAATTACATACCAATTCTTTTGCGAATTTTGACTCAGGAACTCAGACAGAAGGGTTAAAATTGTTCAGGATCGCTTCGCTCAAATGGTTAAAGTCCTATAAAGTTTTTAGGAATCCTAAATACTGAACAAAACAATAAGCTAAAACTTGTAAAGGGAATTGACTCAATCGCTTGTAATCATTGTCACAAAAAATACATAGGAGAAACCTCAAGAAATGTATATAAAAACTTATATGAACACAAAAAGGGGTACTTACAAAAACTACGTATCAAATGATTTGAATGACCACTGTAACGAGTCTGACCCAAATTTTGACATGAAAAATTCTATTCTGATCAAAGGATAAAACAATTCACCGCGACGAGAGGGTGCACTGATCACCAGTTAATACCCAGTAAATTTGTGCTCTGACTCTTGTAACATTTCACTACCTATGTTAGGTCCTCAATTATCACAGTGTAGGATATCTAATAACAAATGTGTAAGAGTACTTGGATTGTCGCAGATTACTTCCACAATGAAGAGAACAAATCATTGTAAGTTCATACTCGAAGATCAGAGGCAGAAAGAAAATGTCGAAATCTCGATTTGATTTTAATTGTCACAAATCAAAATGCACGTAACCAGTCCGAAAAATAACGGCGATAGCCAAAATAACGGCGGTAGCCAAAATACACGAAATTTGTCTTTTTCATCACCGATTCGAGAACACCAACTACTTTTGTCGACCAAGCTTTTTTTTTTTCATTCGTCGACAACTTGGAGAAGACGCACAATATTACCATATCAAAATAATTTTATGGAGACTGCAGCGACTGACTTGTTTCGAATTTGAAAATAGGGTTTTCAGCATATCATGCAAAATACGTGTTTCGCCGCGGTTTCCGTCGTAGGATACACGCGAGACGCTATCGCTTGGTTTGACGAGGAAATTCGCCGTTTTCTTCGATATGAAAAATGAGGGAAATAAAAAGAAAAAAGTATGCAAATGAAATCGGCAAATTATATAAAAAAGAATTAATTTAAAATACCCAGCATCCCTTATTCGTGCACCAAATTAAACAAATTTAGTACTATACTTCCTAAAAACGTAACCACTCACACGAAACATTTTCCACTTTGTCATGCATTTTTCTCCGATATTGTTCTTGATACATAAATCTTTTTATGTCATTATCTCATATATATATATATATATATATATATATATAGCATGATACAGAGTTCTGTTGCCAGACATTGGGTCTTCCAGCAGCCATCGTCTTGACCCAGGTCAGCACTACTTTTGCTGATTAGGAGACCTCGTGGGAAGATGAATGGGGGCATAACATCGTTAAACATCGTAATCACCATTAGACTGCACTGTTCTCAGATGGACGCCTAAACGTACTGGAGTTAATGGCGCGAATGCCAAGCAGTACAGCTTGCTGCTTCCAAATTTCTGGCGGAGTGAATTGCGTTATGGTGCACTTTTTTTTCTCGCAGACAGTGCCTAATTAAACTTATTACAATGTGCAGTCGACAAAAATCAGCAGCTACTAATGTATAGGCGTGAAATTAAAAAAAACAAAAAAACTTACCCATCACACCATATATATATATATATATATATATATATATATATATATATATATATGATTGATAACAGAAGTCATTGGTTTATACCAAGGACATCCCATACTTAATACTTCTCGTTTTCACTCTCACGTGGCCATGTGTGACGTTATGAGCTGCTGTGCGATTTTCGCTTCCAGCGTCTTGTATGCACGGATTTTTGCGTTACTTGGAAATCTTCCATGTAAAGATAAACAGACTACCATTATTCTTTTGTCCGTATATTGATTAATATATTGTAATGTAACTGTCATCTTTATCATCAATGTTTATGTGAATTCAAAACATTTCAACTGTTCGTTTTCGTATTTTTTTTTTTTTTTACTGCTTATGCAGCGTTCTAGATTTCAAACTTCAAAGTTCCCCTGTTCTTTTCTTTGTTTTTCAGTGTAAGGGAAGTAACATTTATTTATTTTTTTTGGCTCATACGTATATAATTTTTTTCCATAAGCATTTAAGGACTTTGTTACTATATTCATAATTGATTTTATTTTGGTTTTTAACTCTCTCATATAAAGGGTTTCAAAGATTTTTTAGTTTTTGCTTGTTATTGTTTTTTGTGTAATATTCTCAGCTAATATACATCTAATCTGTGGGTGTGGGCATGTGTGTTCTATAAATGCTGATATATTTAACTATGTTCAGCCAAATCAAATGCAACTCTTTTTGTTAGCATTGTCGTTGTAATGTATTAAATTCACAGAAACACATATACATACTCACAGAAAACTTAACTCCCTGAAGATTGTCTCAGATGAGATTGAAAGTACTTGGAAAAAGAAAAAAAAACTATTCGACAGAAAATTTTGGTATTTTTCTTACACAATGTTTAGGTTTTTTTTTTTGTTTGTTTTAAATTAATCCACAAACTTGAAAGGATCACAAGGAAAACTAATCGACATGATATGTCTAAATTATTTAACCAAACCAGTTTGAATGAAAATATGCTAATTATAGACAATATATATATATATATATATTAGGTTGGCAACTCAGTTCCCGCTGTTTTTTTTAAAATTAACTTTTTTAAAAGGTTTAATAAAAAATAAAAAATAATTAATCAATAATGCATTCTCTCTTGTTGCTTACAACTTCTTCCCAGCGTTCAGCAAGGTTTTCAATACCTCGTAACCCTGTTTCGACTCGAAAAATTCATTCAACCAAGCTCTAAGTTCTGCATCATTATCGAACGAATCTCCGCACATAGCATTTGAAAGAGATCGAAAGATGCGGAAATCCGTTGGTGCCAAATCGTGAGAGTACGGTGGGTGTGTCAGCCCTTCCCAGCCGTGCGTTTTAATGACTTCCTTGGTCATATTAGCGATATGAGGACAGGCGTTGTCGTGCAGCAAAAGGACCCCATGCGTCTGATTAGATCTTTTCCCTTCACTAGCTGTGTTGAGTCTTTCCATCTGTTTGTTTGACGATCGCAAAAGCGTGAAACCCAGAGTCACAAACTGACATCAACCCAACCAACTATGTTAGCTCTATCTCTGATATCGAGCGCTTTCTAATAAATACCGCGCATATAATATATAAATAATAATATATATATATTACACACACACACACACATGTATATATATATATATATTTATATACACAAACACTTTTAATATATATATATATGTATATGTATATATATATATATATATATATATATATATGTATATATATATATATATATATATATATATATATATATATATATATATTGCGTAGACACATCAAAACATCAATCAATTATTCCGTAATTTAAAGTTTAATAAACTGTTTTTTTTCCACAGAATCTTATACCTTCTTAATATTTGCGTGTTATAGAATACAAATGGATATTTAGGAAATAACTATCCATAAGGATACAGACTTATTGACCCACCCTCGACCTAGTTAAGGACGCTAAAACCTACGCCTTTTTACTTAAGTTCTAATATTGTTATAATTTTATTCTTATATTTTTACGTGTGAGTCTTTAGATAATTATTTTCCCAATCATTATATAAGTAAATAAGTCACTCTCTTGAGATTGTTTGATTAGTCGCTAACAATAGAAAACTGGGACCTCACATTATTTCCAACAGAATTTCACATTAATAGTATTTTACCAATCTTGCCAATAAACAGTGACATATATGAAACTTATTTTATAAATCTTTATTGCATTAGAAGTTGTTTTTTTTTTGTTTTAAATATATTTTCCCCATTATATATATATATATATATATATATATATATATATATATATATTGACCACTAATATTATCACTATACATTATCAGTATATATAGTATATAATATATTATATATATATATATATATTGACAACTAATATTATCACTATATATATATATATATATATATATATATATATATATATATATATATATATAATTTTTGCTATATATATGGGTCAATGGGCTCCTTGTCAGGGTTAGAGCGTATGGGAATATAAAAGGGAACATTGGAGTCAACACTCAGAGGCGACAGTCTTTTTCATACGAAACATTAATATAACTAGAAAGAAGTATATTCAATGACTCAAGAGTAAAATAAATAATAATACTAACCACATAAATATATAATCTCATTTTTAATAGCATGAGTAAAATAGTACACACACACACACACACACATATATATATATATATATATATAATTTTGAACAGTACATAAACAGACATATTATTATTATTATCCAGTTTCTGATGTAAAGTGTTGTTATATATATATATATATATATATATATATATATATATATATATATATATATAGTTTTAAGGTAGGCTATATTTATAAGATTGTTGCCGTTTTGCGTTAATCTCAGTGCCCACTTTTATGTCATATATATATATATATATATATATATATATATATATATATAGTTTTAAGGTAGGCTATATTTATAAGATTGTTGCCGTTTTGCGTTAATCTCAGTGTCCACTTTTATGTCATATATATATATATATATATATATATATATATATATATATATATATATATATATATATATATATATATCGTCATCCATAGACAGTCTGTTTCGTTGTATCACAGTGTGACTAGACATCCGATCGATTCAATCCGGGATCCAAACCCAACCGATTTGGCATCAATCAGTGATGCTAAACGCCTAGGCTATCGACGCCCGAAGAGGCTAATTTTCGAATATTTATTTTTTCATGAACGCGTCAGTGAACCAGAGCACTCACTCCGTTGGGGGAATCTTGCATTATCAGCAGTAATATTCACTCTTCACTTTCATAGTGTTTTGTTTTTGGTTTTGTGAGGGGTTCATTATTTGCTATAGCTGGTACCCTAACAGGTGCTACCACCCTGAGTCAGGGTGAACTTAGAACAACAGAAATTAATAGGTGGTCTCACGCTCCTCAATGCCTCCAATCTCTTGATTAGATGCATTGCAGTCAAATGTAGTTTATCATGAGTATATTCATATATCTTATGAAATGTCGGTAAATATATCTGTTAAAATGAGATGTCATTGTTACTTTCATTTTTGAGTAATTTAGATGACAATTTATCCATCGCATCCTATATATATATATATATATATATATATATATATATATATATATATATGGATTATTATTAAATCGCATGAGAAATTGTATAAAAAAAACTAAATAAAAGCACCTTGTCTTTCGTATTCAATGAAATGTGCATAAAAGAAGGATTGCTGCCTAAATACACAGATTTTAAATATGTATATATATATATATATATATATATATATATATATATATATATATATATATATATATATATATGAAGAAATATATACGGAAAACCAAACAAAAATCCTAAAATGCAATTATGCTCTTTTAATGTTAATATAATGTCAACGTCGGACGTTTCAGTCTAGTAGACCATCTTCAGGACATATTCATAAAACATAATTAACATTAGACTATATTTAATTCAACATGAAAAGACGATGGACATAAGAGTAAGACTAATCAAAACAGACAACTGAAATTTTTCAAGATCAGCGTTTCGTTTCAATATGATCACGTCGGCGTCACGTGGGTGATGTTGTGAAAACGTATTCCTAAAATATAGTATTTTGAATGAAAAATGAAAAGAATTTTATTTTAATCTAAAACTTATATGTACGTTTCTCGAGCATTAATCTTGCTAGAAATTATTTGTATTTGCAATAGAAATAATCTGTAAAAAATGTTATAAAGTTTAATGTACCTAGTTTTAAGTATAGCTAAAATAACTAATGTGATTTCAGGCATTATTGTAAATCATTTGGCAAATGTTTTCCGTGAACTGCAAAATCGTATTACCCTTTGTATTGCTAATGATGGAGGACATATGGAAACTTAAATAGAATTTCCATAAAACCTTAAAATATATAGATTTACTTCTTTCTAATCCTTTTTACAAATTATTTCTATCGCAAATACAAATAAAGTTATAATTTTTTTAAGTGCACACGAACTTTATGGACATCCTCTATTGACGGATTCATTTTAAAAAGTTTATGATACTAAATATAGATTGGTAGGTTTTGTTTTTTTTTCCGGTTTACCAACCTTTCGAATGTTATTTAAAGCTAGAAAATATTTTTAGGTCGTAAGTATATTTTGTGATAATAATGATTTTTCTGATACATGTTCTTCTAAGTGACTCACATTCTCCCTTGACACGAGGTGGAACAACTACATTGAATCAATTACTGCATCTACCACAAGGAAAGACGGTTCTGTATCCCGCCCGAATTTTTTGTCTCGTCCATGTATATGCATGGAATACTGTTGCCATATATGGTGTGGTGCCGCCGCTGGTCATCTTGAGACGAACATGCAATGTGATTGGCCCTGACTTAGAGTCTCGACTCCAGTCATTTTCTCACCGACGTAACGTGGCTTCCCTCCGTCTTTTCTATAAATAATTTAATAGCATTTGCTCTGAAGAGCGATTTTCACTGGTGCTCCGACTGCAGGACATTAAGCCTGC
>OZ010608.1:4707950-4760450 GCA_963932145.1 Acanthosepion lycidas | reverse complement strand
AGACTACTTATATATATTTAGTACTAAGAATGTATATATATATATATATATATATATATATATATATATATATATATATATGTACTAAAATGCTATATATATATATATTTAGTACTAAGAATTTATATATATACGTACACACACACAAATATATATATATATATATATATACTAAAATACTATTTATATATATATTTAGTACCAAGAATATATACATAAATATAAGAATATATACATACATACATACATATATATATATATATATATGTGTGTGTGTCTGTAAGAGTTGTTTGAATATGTCAAACAAATCTTTTCATGTCATCTCCTATGAGGAATAAGGTATACGATTATCTGCCCTTGGCCATTTAAGGTTAGCCAAACAGCTTACAGTTACTGATTGGCGCGCTATTCTCGGTATAGTAGAGATAACTTATAATGTTCGAAATTTTTTTGACACCGTCCAGATGTTTGATGAAACAGAGGTCTTCTTCACTTTTTAGGAATGAGTGTCAGACAGTGGCAGATTTTTCTTTTATTGTTGTCATCGACTTATCTTGGTCGCCCCGAAGGGATTTGCCTTGTAGAGATGGTCAGGAAATGCCAACTGTTGGTATATATATATATATATATATATATATATATATATATATATATATATATATATATACCTTTGTACTCTCCGGACTCCATCAGCTCCTTTTTTCTGTCCGTTAACAATTACGCCCCAGTGTATTTTATTTCTCATTTCAGAGTCCTCAAAATGACTGATAAAAATTGGTAATTCATGCTTGTCTGTTGTATGAGTTTAAAGTTGGTACAAATGCCTCATGTGCTTCTCGTAAGCTATGTACAGCCTTTGGCGAAGGGGTAGTAAGTGAGCGAACTGCACGTAATTGATTTCAGAAGTTTCATTGAGGCAATGAAACCCTCGAAGATGAACCTCGAGCTGGATGACCAATATCCTTAAACAATGAGGATTTAAAGGCAGCCATAGAATCAGATTCAGGTTTAACATGTCATGAACTAGCTTCAAGGTTTAATGTAAGCAATGAAACTATAAGACTGCATTTGTACCAGCTGGGAAAGTAATGGAAATTAAACAAACGGGTCCCATATGATTTAACACCAGCAGAGGCTTACCATAAGCTCTTTTCATCGCAGTAGACTAAAAAAAAAGAACCCATTTTTGATTGAATTATGACATTTGATGAAAAGTGGATCAAGTATACAAACTCTAAGAGGAAACATCATTGGTTATCGCTGGGTGATCCTTTGCCACATATTTCAAAGGCACCACTATTCAAAAAAGAACTTTTGCTATGTGTTTGGTGGACATGTCAAGGAACAATTCCCTATGAGTTTTTAAAAACGGGTGAAACCATTACTGCTAACAAATATTGCGAGCAACTTGAACGAGTTCAGGAAAATTTGTTGAAGAAACAGCCTGAATTAGTAAACAGAAAACAAGTTTTGTTTCGCCAGGACAATGCTCGCCTATACGTTGCAAAAATGAGCCTTGCTAAGATATGCTTCATCCAACGTATTCACCAGACCTTAACGGAGTCCCCAACGGATTTTTCACTTATTTTTAGGCTTATATAATCATACGAAGAACAAGAAATTTAATAATGAAGATGAATTGAAAACGGAAGTGCATAACATTTCCCAAAGTAAAACTAAGGACTTTTACAAAAATGGCATTACTCAGTTGTTGAACCATTGGGAGAATGTCATAGAATGTGAGGGTTCATATTTTGATGAATAAATACATTTAAGTCTTTAAATATGCAACATTAATTTCCTTTATAAAAATCGGCAAAAACTTTTTAGGGCACCTGGTAGATACCTGACCAAACTCGACTTTGCTTAAGTTTGAGCCCTTTATTTAATACAAAGCGCTAATTTGTTCTCGTCACGCTGACCAGGATAAATGAGTCTATGTCTGCACTGCCTCGTTCAGGGATTGACCTCACAATTACTAGGTCCTCAATTTAACAATCCAACGCTTTTATTGGTTAAAATATATTTGATTATATGGCAGCTGCGAGTTCGATCCCTGTGTTGGGTAGTGCGGAAAGTGTACATCGTCACTTTTAATGAAAGAAAAATCAGTCAAGCGGAACAAATATACAGGACAGTCTAGGTAGAATCTTTTTCAGCTGTGCTGTCGAACTCTTTGCCTTCGGGCAGAGAGGAACCCGGATAAGGCTATGCAGAATCCCGTCCAGAATCCCGTCCAGGGCGGTAGACAGACCCGATCCCGTTTATGCGGGGTCTACGGGGATATTTTGGCCAAACCTACGGGCATTGGTGATTCGGCATTGTGTCACACGTGACTGCGTGGGGTAGTTGCTAGATACCGTCCTTTCATGACGTAGGCTATCATGGCTTTCCACCTTGCAGATCTCAACAAATTCCTTCTTACTACCTCCTCCCCCAGACAACGTTCTTTCATCCACTTGCTTAATTAAGTCCGCCAGGTATGTCACGCGTTGTTTTCCCTTGTCTCTCTTTCCTTCTATTCGACCCGTGAATATCAGATTCTCCTGGCCCTCCTTCATCATTATGTGTCCCAGAAACTTCAACTACCTCTTACTGATATAAGCCTTCTCTTTGTTAGCAACCTCTCTAGGACCATATTGTTGCTCACATGCTCAGTCCATGATATCCTTAGCATCCTTCTATAGAACGACATCTCTGTCGTCTCGAGTCTGTTCTTCATCTTTGTGGAAATCGTTCAACATTCGCTGCCATAAAGGGCAGTATCCTTTTCTTTGTTAACAAAGAAATTCTGTGTTGCAGTACTCTACCAATCTTTTGAGATTTGTCATTGGTCATTCCAATACGCCTGCAGATCTCAGTGTTGCATTCACCTTCGTCTGTCAAGACGCTTACCAGATATTTAAACTTCCGCGCCTGCTTGATTCTTGATTCTTCAGATCGAAGTTCGGGCTCATCCTCTAACTGACGACTACGCACTCCGAAATATTTTCAGCTAAACAGTCGAACTCTCTGCCTTCGGACAGAGAGGAACCCGGACGATGCTCCGCCGAAGGGCAGAGTCTCGTTCGGGGAGGTTGACTGATCCTGAACCCGTTTATACTGGTTCGAAAGGGAATATTTTTGGCCGAGCCACGTTAAACCCGGCCTTGTGCCACATGTGCCTCCCACCATGGGGGGTGGCTAAATATACTACGCACTCCGTCTTCTTGTAGTTTATGCTTAGTCCCTTTTTCTCACTATCAGTCGCTACCTTCTATCGCTATCTTCTATAGGAGATATTGTAATTTCATATTTTTTGAGAAACAATTATGAGTTGATTTTCTTGTTAGGCAAGAAACAGAAGCAATTTATACAAGGGACGCTGTACAAACTTTGCAGATAAAAATATTGACTTTTGTAATGTTGATTTGTCTCTTAAAATCTTTTGTTATTTTTGGCTTTAGCTCGCGGTTAAATCATTACGAGTATGTTTGTGGGCATAAGAATTAAAACTTCGTAAAACTCATTCAAACTTTGTTTTTTTTCTTAAAAACACGCAGAAATTTATTTAAAGATATTTAAAGAAAATAGTTTCAATTTATTTAGGAACACCGACCAGACTTTAGTAAAGTTTCACAACTATAATTATATAATAACTTTAGTATAGTTTCACAACTATAATTAAAAGATAACTTCTGTGTAGATTTAAGGAAAGAAGCGTTATCATTACTTACACGAGCAGACAATAGAAAAATAAAGGGTGTTCCAATAACTTGGAGCGATTTTAAATGTGAATTAAGTTTAAGTGTCAATTTTTTTCTTTTTCTTTCAGATTTAATAACTTAAGTCCTTGGTAATTTCAACCCTGGAAAAATGAACAATCAAACAATGTGTTAAAGTTTCAAGAGTGCAATAGAAAAAAATGTTCGTTAATTCAACCAAACTGGAACAGTGGCAGATGGGGAAAAATCATTACGTGCTCGTTTACGTGGTTCAGCTGAAAGCATTGCTGCAGTGCACGAGAATGTTGCTGAAAATCCAGACACCTCTATTCGTCATCGTTCTCAGGAATTGAACCTCTTTGCAACAACGTTATATCTTTTCTAATTGTACTCTCGGTTGGTCGATTATCTTGACCAAAAAATCGCAAAGGGCGCGAAATGCATTTCTGTCCATTTTCGTAATAGGCTTCGATAACTTTAACACGTTGTTTGATTGTTAATCTTTTCATGAAAAAAAATGAGAAAAAGAAAAATCATGAAATTAAATTAATCGAAAAACCAATTATACTAAATGATAATTATTTGAAATACCTATGTTTGAAATACGTATGTTGTCTTGCTTTGAAAGAGTCAATGCTGATTTACCTAGACCTTATACCGCACTTGAAAGATAACATAGTTTCTTTTTGTTTTGCTTTTTTTTTTATAGCAAGTGTCACCCCATCATTCTAAAATATGGAACATCTTAGACGATTTTAAAAGTGAGCAAAACTTGCATGAAATTCATATTGCAAAAGTAAGAGTTACCAAAATATGAACATCCCCAAGAAATACCGTGACGTAAATGGAAAGCTTAAAAATTAGTGGCATCTTTTAACAAGTATTCTTCAGTAGTTGACTACTTACATGCAGTATTATATAATTTGAAGTTATAAGGATTTCTTCTTACGAAATTGTTTTATTAACGATATTCGTATTTCAAATAATTATCAATTGTGTATTTCCTCTTTTAATTTTTAGATTTTATTGCAATAAAGAATTTTGCCTTTCAAATAATTATCATTTAGTATAATCGTCTTTTCGATTAATTTTCATTCAAACAATTTAGAATACGAATAAATATTTTTCGAATAATTGTTTTCGAACAAGATTCACATAATCGATGACGATAGAGAAACATGAGTAGTCAGCTAAAAATCTACGGACTTTTTTCGCTTTCAGTGACGTAAGAGATGATTTTAAGTTCTTGTACTTATCAGGCTAACATTTATTGGTCAAATGATTCTCTCTAATAAAAAAAAAAAGGACCGATGAGTTAGTTAATAAACTGGGAGAAGATAGGCAACAAGTCTTTATATCCTCTACATAGAAGGAACATACGTATTTCAAATAAATATTTTTCGAATAATTATTTTCGAACAATTTTCCCAAAATCGGGCCCAATATTTATTGGAAGATTTCATAATGTTCATTAATCACTTTCAGTACAACTTGGGTCAAATGCTAGGGTACAGTATCCTGGGGGATTTTCTCATCATTGTTGGGGTAAAGGAAGTCCATGAATGGTTGTCAATTTTCATGAAGGTGTGAAAAGTAGGGCTCACCAGTTTGACGTGTTTAGGCTGACCAGCGGCCTATACCACCCACGCTATCACAAACCACACCATTTGTAATAGTAACGGTACCATTAGCCATTTATTTATAAAGTGTGGAGGTGCGGGTGGTGCAATGGATAGTAGCTAAAAATTTGGAGAACCAAGTTCAAGTTCCAGTTAACTTGGTTAGAGTTTGGTTTGTTTTATTTTATGGCATATCAACCTCAACATGTTATTTTATGCCGACAAGATTTTTATTGCTGGTAATATTTTTTTTAAATGCATTGCTGGTAATAATTTTTCTTCAAAAATTTATTGCTGGTAATAATTTTTCTTCAAAAATTTATTGCTGGTAATAATTTTTCTACAAAATATTTATAGTATTAAAACCTATTTTTACACTTTCATAGTATTTTGACCCCAGTTTAGAGGTGCACTATTTGCCCATAGCTGGGACCCTAACAGGTGCTAGCATCCAGGGTCAGAGTGAACCTGGAACACCCGCAATTTAGAGTTGGTTCCACGTTCCACAAAACCTGATCTGAGGCCTTGCAGTTGGACGTAGTTTATCGTCGTACCCAGGACGCGGATCTAGTTTATCTTCTTACCCAGGACGCTGATGTAGCGTATCGTCGTACCCAGGACGCGGATGTACCTTATCATCGTACCCAGGACGCGGATGTAGTTTATCGTAATACCCTGGACGCGGATGTAGTTTATCGTCATACCCAGAATGCGGATGTAGTTTATCGTCTTACCCAGGACGCGGATGTAGCTTATCGTCTTACCCAGTATGCGGATGTAGTTTATCGCCTTACTCAGGACGCGGATTTAGTTTATCGTCATACTCAGGATGCGGATGTAGTTTATCGTCTTACCCAGGACGCGGATGTAGCTTATCGTCTTACCTAGGACGCGGATGTAGTTTATCGTTTTATCCAGTATGCGGATGTAGTTTATCGTCTTACCCAGGACGCGGATGTAGCTCATCGTCTTACCCAGGACGCGGATGCAGTTTATCGTTTTACCCAGAACGCGGGTGTAGCTTATCGTCATACCCAGGACGTGGATGTAGTTTATCGTCTTACGCAGGACGCGGATGTAGTTTATCGTTTTATCCAGTATGCGGATGTAGTTTATCGTCTTACCCAGAACGCGGATGTAGCTCATCGTCTTACCCAGGACGCGGATGTAGTTTATCGTTTTAACCAGGACGCGGATGTAGCCTATCGTCATACCCAGGACGTGGATGTAGTTTATCGTCATACCCACGACGTGGATGTAGTTTATCGTCTTACCCAGGACGCGGATGTAGTTTATCGTTTTATCCAGTATGCGGATGTAGTTTATCGTCTTACCCAGGACGCGCATGTAGCTTATCGTCATACCCAGGATGCGGATGTAGTTTATCGTCTTACCCAGGACGCCGACATAGTTTATCATCATACCCAGAAAAGACTCGGTCACATTCACTTTCATAGAAATAGTCTCGAAAAAGGCATTAGTCCACTTTTGTTTTGCTCTGCTGTGTATTAAATACTGGAAATTACACCTGGAAAATATTATTAAACAATAATCATTAGGAGTGCGACTCGAAGATATTCAGACAAAAACCTATACCGTAATTATCCATGTATAATACGCACTCTAAAATTGTGGTAAAAGTGTGGCAAAATGCTTCTCCTCGCGCATAACACGCACCCCTTCGTTGGTAATCAAACCCTATAAACTGTACCCCCTCCAGTTTTATTATGACCAGCGTTTTCTACTCTTATTCGAGCTGTAATTGAAATTGTTTATCCAAATTTCCAATCATCACAATTCTAAAAGGAAACGGAAATACTTATATTGTCCCTACTGCGCAGACTCATTAACCTGTTTTCGTTCGATAAAATGTGCAGTCTACAGGATATGTATGTAGATTTAAAAAAAAAAATGCTTTTAAACATAGAATAATATTATTCTAATTTAGTTTTATGATAATTCTTTTTTATTTTACATTTGTAACTATTGTTAGCTAAATATGATTGTATTTGACATTCTTATGGGGTCGCAATCTCTGAATGTTAGTGTCAAATTCGCAACTGAAATCGACCTATGAAACGGCAATTTTTAAAAGATTTTTTGTAACTGTGCATAATACGCACCTCTAATTTTGCTTATTAATTTTTTTTTTAGAAAAAAATGCGTATTATACGTGGGGAATTACGGTAACTACTTGTATAAAGCAAAAATATAAGATGAACGAAAAAAAATTATTAAATCAATTCGTTTTATAAATTCAAGCAAGATAAGTTAATTATTTTTTGTCTAAAACCAACAAAAATATGATGATATGTCAAAAGTTTTCCGCCCTTTCGACCTAAAGTATATTTAGGTTTCTTACGCTGCCTTCGGCTCATGCGTGCTTATAGTTGATACTACTGTGTTCTCGTGGACGAAATTTGAGCTTGATCACGCCAGACTTCTTGCTGCTGTTACAGTGCAAACATGACAGCTCCGCTAGCAGTGTGCCCCAAGAAGGAACAAAGAGCCATGATCTTTGACCAGAAGTTGTGACAGTGGAGGCTTCTAATACAATAAACCGACAGTGCACTGCCACGTAGAAGTATGTGATCGAGAAGTTTAAAAATGGCCATACAAGCGTGACGCACTAAGAAGGAGAAAGACGCCAGTCAACCTCCACCACTGACAAGAAGATTCAGCACGGCCGAGAGATGGTTATGGCGAATCAGTGAGTTATCATCGATGAGGTAGCATCTTCTCTGCATATTCGGATCACTGCTGTATATTACTCCTTGGTGGCCATTGCTTGCGGAGCGGTCACGTTTACACTGTAACCACAGCAAGAAAACTGGCGCGTTCATGCTCAAACTTCGATTCCGTTACCACAAGAGCCCCAACTGTAAGCACGTAATAACGGAAGTCAGTGTTACAAATCTACACATATGTTATGACGAACGTACAGATAAGTTTTGATTTATCCTCGTATTATGAAGTAAGTTATATGATTCATAAGAGATAATTCTTCAGTTTAAGAAATTCGAGAATCTCAAGGCATGTACGTCTACAATTACGAATCGGGTACAGGACATGATGGATGGGCGATATCTCAAGGAGACTCATTCTTTTGAACGCCTATTGTGTTAACCCCAGACCTAAAGTGGAACTCATAGAAGTGCAAGAAAAAATGGCCGCTCAAGAATCAGCCAAGTTCTTAAAGATGTCAAGGATAGATTTGTCACTATTAACTATATTATTAACAGAACGATTCCACCTTCTAAGAAATAGATTATTACTGTCATGTCTAGGCTGAAGCTGTAAAGTCTTCATTCGCCAGCGTTGATAGAATTCAGAATCGTTCACACGGTCGTTTACGCTCGAGTAAGTATCTGACTTCCTCTGGTATCTTTACAAAACCCAAATCATACCAGAAATTAAGTATTGCTGGAATATATGGGCTTCACCTGCCCAATCTCCACTTGCCTTTCTCGGGTGAGTTCAAACGCATCTACGCGGCCTTGTGGATGATTCATTATTTTCCACCCTACAAGCCATTCTCCCACAGACGAAAAGCTGCTAGCCTCTCGCTATTCTATCTCTGTTTCTATGTCAAGTGCTCTGACAAACTAAACTTCTTGGTCCCATCCGACTTGACCATTTCCTCTGAGACCCGCCATGCACAACCCATAAACAACGATGAACAATTTTCCATCCGGACAGATTCTTTCTAAGAACTGCTGCTTTCTGGGACAGACTCCCGGGAGGATGCTTTCCCAAATACTATAATCTTGACCACTTTAAGTCGTTTTATCCTTTTTATCCTTACTACATAATCTTATTGTTATGGCCCGGTTCCTTGTACCACGGTGATAGTCCAAGGTAGAACCAATAAAGTAGAACTCGAATACGGATATGGAATAACACAGATATATTACAAACAGGAATATATACAGAAAAGTAGAAAGTGTTAGTACGAACAATCAGGATTAGTAGTAATTGTCTGACGCGACTCTGTTTCAGACTGCCTCTGACTCGACTGACTTCTGACGGACCTCACTCCAGACTACAGACTGAACTCCAGACTTCAGACTAAACTCTCTGCTTCTTCTTGAGGCGCAATATTTATTACGTATGGAATAGTCCATTATGTTATTATAGGTAATGTCTCATAACAATTATGAACTGCACTTCTTGCCTAGTATTTTCATACAACAATCCGTCCTGAGTATGACGATAAACTATATCCGCGTCCTGGGTAAGACGATAAACTACATCCGACAGCAAGGCCTTTGAACAGTAGGTTTTGAGGAGCGTGGAATCACCTCTTAATTTCTAGTGATCCCAGGTCCACTCTGACCCGGGGTGGTAGCACCTGTTAGGGTCCGAGCTATGGGCAAATACGTAATCCCCAAACTAGGGCCAAAACACTACGAAAGTGTAAAAATAGGTTTTAATACCAGAAATACTTAAAAAAATATTACCAGTGATAAATTATTTTCAGCAATACATTTTTGAAAAAAATATTACCAGTGATAAATTATTTTCAGCAATACATTTTTGAAAAAAATATTACCAGTGATACATATTTGAAGAAAAAAATATTACCAGAAATTATTTTTGAAGGAAAAAAAATATGAGCAGTAATATATTTTTGAAAAAAATATTACCTGCAATAAAAATTATGTCGGCATTAAATAAGCCATCGAGGTTGATATACCGTAAAAGAAACCAAACCAAACGAAGTCCAATCAAATCATACAACACCACACGGTAAGCCTCTACATTGGTTGCTTTTCGGGGCCTTGCAACCGTGTCGTCAAAAATGGTGGCAATTGTTGAAAGTTTTAATTGTGAGATGCAATGAAATCAATCTCTTAAAAGAATGTATTGAGATTGAATAAAACAGAGATGAAGAATTTAAAACGTAGAGGCCAAGGAACCGTTTAATTAATCCGTTCCATTTATAGTTTTTAGACTTTCAATGGAAGCTATGATTCATTGATTACATAATTGATTATATAAATCGTTTTTGATCAATATCTTTTCATGGTAAAAATTCTACCGTGAAATGAAAAAAACTCACAAAAGAAAACGATTAGCAACAAAATAACAAAGATGTCATCGACAAGGCCTATTTCAAGACCAAACTGAATCAAAACGATAATAGACAAAAGTATCTGAGTATCTCACATGAAAGGCTTGAACAAATAAGACTGCAATCTAAAAAAAAAACGTAAGTATAAAGAAACTGATTAAGTAATCGGTTCATTTTGCTCGGAAATAATTTCATATAAATGCAGATAAATATTTTATTTACACAGCTGATTAAGACGACTAAGAGAAATAATCAGTCATAACTTAAGTTGATTTACCTCATTTACCATTACAGATTAGACAGAAAATATATAAATAAATACACCGGCATATATGAATAAATGCATTTTTGATAATTCTTATATGCTTTGATAATTGCATTGTATCCTTACTACGAGTATATCATATAAATCAATGTAACTATAGCCTCTTAAGTATATCTTACTAATAAATTTGGCTAAATCTGACACGTGCTTCCAATAATGAAGTGCGCAGTGAAAAGGATTTGGGAGCTGAAACGTGATAGGAAAATATATAGCAGCACTTCACAAGTTCTGCGGTAATTATTGTGTCTTGTGTGGCTTAAAGAAAGGGGGATAACAGAGAATGTCTGGAGAACCTGCTATCTCCTTTTATTCTGAAAATGATTGTCTTTTCCCCTTAACTAAAGCTGATTTATGACTTGAAACATCAACATTATTTGCCTCTAGATTCGCTCTTTTTGGATAATTTATGTTTCAAGTGCGTGCATGTCTAGCTGCACAGCAGTATCAAATCCTAATGCTCAATTTCCCTCCCAGGATACAAAAAAAAAGACAATAAAATCAAAGAAAGAGACCGTAACTAAACATAATGAAACCGGAGATATGGCGTGTATGATGGTTGTGAGAGTAAATATGAAAAATAATCAAATTCAGATATACAGCTTAGATTTTTAATATTGTATATTTGAGTAAGAATCTTTCTTTTATAAAGAGTTTTAGATGTTTCATTGAATGTGCTGAGAAAGTTTTATAAGTTTTTATTCATTTTTTTCTAGCGCTATTATAGCCATTTTTATGGCAACTGATTGTAGAAAATAGCCGTAGTCATTACTGGACTAAGCGTTTTCGGGAAATTCAGTAGACGTGTTCGTTCACTGTTTACATTATTCGGACTCTTGTCCTCATCTTTGTTGCCATATTTATCACAACGTTTCGGCCGTTGTACGCTCCGGCCTTCTTCAGATGATTGGAATGTCGAACTGAACCCTTTATTTCCCTCGCTCACTAGACTGTTCTAGTTCCACGTGCCATGTCCAATGGATGTCAATTATCAGTCACCTCTTCTTAATTAAGTTATTAACCAGATATTGACCTTACAACTCTTTCGGTCTTGTCACTGGATCTAACTAACGCCTTTATTCATTGTGACATTGAAGACACCTGTGTCTGTATTGAGGATATGTGCATTTCTGGGTATTATAAACCTAATATCAGCAAATATTTTTTTAACTAGTGCTAATTTTTTGCTGTTATCATTGCATGTTTTTACCAGAGCCCATATTGCAATTTTCGTTGTTATTATTGCTTTTCTTTGGCACTCCTTATTACTGGTTCCCATATTGCATTCATTTCTATGCTTGGTTGGCTCAGAAGATTTTTGTGGCCTAGCATATGTGCTGATTCCTTAAGTTTACGAATTTTCCAATGGTGTTCTTTTTCTATGATTTCAACCTGATCACACAGAGGGCGGTGATTTCGCTTTTCTCTCCATATGTCGTCAGTCACGCCTGATTATTCTATTAGGTGGGTGCAAAAATAATATCGTTTCCTCACATATGTTACTAAGTGAGAAAACGACATTATTTTTGCACCAACCTAATACTTCCCATCGTGTTAAAGCTTTCTGGTGTTCTTGAAGCCTGACCTTAAACATTGTGATAAATATACGGACAAGAGTCCGATAATGTAAATAGTGTACATAATACCTCATCTCAGAAATATAGACAGACACTGAAATGCCGAAACGTTGGAATAGATATGGCGACAAGGATGAGAACAATAGTCCGAATAATGTAATTAGTGTACATAATATCTTATCGCAGAAATATAGACAGATACTGAAAGGCCGAAACGTTGTAATAAACATGTCGACAAAGATGAGGACAATAGTCCGAATAATGTAAATAGTTTACATAATACCTCATCTCAGAAATATAGACAGATACTGAAAGGCCGAAATGTTGTAATAAGCATGGCGACAAAGATGAGGACAATAATCCGAATAATGTAAATAGTGTATATAACACCTAATCTCAGAAATATAGCCAGGCGTGTTCGATGTAACCATAATTTTCTGTGTTGATTTTCTAAGTTGAGTTGTTTAGAAGTAATAATAATTCTAAGCCGTGATAATTCCTATATTGAGGTTCATTTAAAAAAACCGTCAATGCGTTACTACATACTTCAAAGAAAGTGAAAATGATGTTTGCCTTAAACTGCTTTATATAATATAAATTATATATATCCCAGATTCCATGAATTTTAGCGTTCTACTAGACTGGCATCACGCTCTCACCTTTTCACTGTCGAAACTGTTAAATGTAGACGTATCTTCTATTCCAAAAGCTTCATGTTTCGCACTTCCGGCCTGTGTAACTTCCTCCACTTGTCCTGTTTTCCTGATAGCTATAATCTCCAACTATTCAAATGTAATGTCAATCGACGTCGTAAGATTCCTTGATATATCGGTTATCCTTCTCTTCATCTTTTCCTCTATCACTCCTATTTGCTCTCGCTCCAACTCTCTGTAACCCCTTGTGTGCTAGTGGCTTCCCGTCTTTCTTGGGGTGAAACGCTTAAAAAATATTATATATTTATATTATATTTAAACGTCTTTACAATTAGATGTTTTTAGAATGTCAGTGTTATCTACAAAGATTTATGTTGGAAGGGATTTTCTTATGAATAGTTAAGTGTTTAATATATATATATATATGTATATATATATATATATATATATATATATATATATATATATATATATATATATATATATATATATATAACTTTACTAATCTACATTTCGTATGAATGATTCATTGTAATACAAATTGAACTGCATCACATATTTGATTTTAAAGAACTGATCCGATGTGCAAATTTTCGGGATAACAACTGAGACATTACTCTACTTATTGAACAATTTAGTTCATTGCCATATAAGTAAAAAACGCAATCTCTTAATGTTTCAAAAAAATTCAACCTTACCGTTGCGACTGCACGTTCCAGAAGTTGGTATCCCTTAACAACAATACATAAAAAAAAAACAAGCCATATTTCGATTCGCATTTAATTTTCTCGTCTCGGATGCTACCTGGATTTTACTAAAAACAAAATAATTTCCATGTCTGAGGATGACTGAATGTACAGTTGAAAGTATTTGCATATTAAAAAAAATCTTATACGGCTCATAATTATTAAAAACAAGGATCATAACATTCATCGAGTGATCTATAGGTTAATGAACCTTTAACATTTTGTTTGCGAAGGGATTTCTCCATTTTATATCATTAACTTTACTAATCTACTTTTTCTAGGAATGATTCATTGTAATATAAATTGAATTGCACCACTATTTGGTCTGTCTGTTTAATTGTTTATTATATTTTTCCAATTTTCGGGTGTGTTTATGCTCGAAGTTGTGGATAATCTGTCTGTAGTTCATATTTTGTTATTTTTAACTTTCGCAGTCATTATCAAGAACCGATGTGGTGTCTGTCTGCTAGTTAGAATTTCATTGTCTATATCCTGGTATTCCTTGGGAAGCTTAGACGTTTGAAATGATCTAGCCTGAAGTCATGTGTAACGCTTACTCAGAACGAGGCCACACGAAAAGAAAAGGATTTATGTTATTTATTTATTTTTTTTAATTCTTTTAATACGAATATAATATATGTGTACATTAATCATCTGCACTTCAAGATGTTATCTGCGGTTAATGATATTTTATTTCAAGTGGGCTTCTTATTTTGTATAACAGAGTTTTCAGTCTTTCCTTGCATTGGGGGCTGTAGAGCATTTTGGTGCGATCTATTAATATTTGTCTTATTTTGATAGTTATATTTTGATCGTTCATGATGTGCTAGTAATGTGTAAACGGATTGCACTGAGTTTTGACTGGTGACAGGTCAATCTGCATGAGAACGTGGCTACTGACAGCAAAGTGTTAAGTAGTTCACGGCAACAAAGTGTTAAGTGTCAGGGATTCAGGTTTGATAGACATTATTAACGATCCCAAAAGTTTCAATGTTCAGGAATTAAATTCATGTGTGTGTGTATGTGTGTGTGCGTGTGTGTGTTGTGTGTGGAAATAGGTTTAGTGTCTTCCACTTGAACCACTTAACATGATGTTCTCATAAACTACTTAGCACTCTGCTCTCATTGGCCACGTTCACTAAACGATGACACTCTCAACGTCAGACAACAAAATCTTATGGTCATCATGTTTTAGCGCGAAAATTACTATCTTATCCCGTGATCGTAATCAGTCAATCAGGTTGAATTTTAAAGAGTTAGCAATCTGAATCATGTTTATTTCTGGATATAACAGAAAGAATTCTACAGTCAAATGCGAAACTGATCAGTTTAACTTTTGAAAATCATAGAACTGTGAAACCAGTAAAGTTAATCTAAATTAATATTCTTAAAATCTGCAGTTTCATTGCAACCTCTTTTTTCTAATACACACACACACACACACACACACACACACACACACATATATATATATATATATATATATATATATATATATATATATAAGTAGTATTTTAGTCTCTCTCTCTCTCTCTCTCTCTCTCTCTATATATATATATATATATATATATATATATATATATATATATATATATATATATAGTAATTCATCGAGTGTAGAAGAGTCATCAACAGAAGGCATAAATCAGTGGCCGGCCGTTTCGTTCTACCTGGGACTCATCAGCAATGCGCATCCACTACCGAGAATCGAACCCGGACCGTTACGATGCAACGAAACCCTTAAAACTTTGAGTCGTATCGTAACGGTCCTGGTTCAATTCTCCGGAGTGGATGCGCACTGCGGATGGGTCCCAAAAAGTCCAGTGCTTTCTGTATTCTGTTAAGGATTCTTCTAGACTCGATGAATTACTATAATTGATTATTCAAATCTCCCATATATATATATATATATATATATATATATATATATATATATATATATATATATATATATATATATAATATTAGTGGTCAATACATACATATATATATATATATATATATATATATATACATATATATATATATATATATATATATATATATATATATATATATATATATATATATATATAATATTAGTGGTCAATACATACATATATATATATATATATATATATATATATATATATATATATATATACATATATATTTTTATTTACATAAATAAATTTCCTAATGGATAGAATCCAGGTAGAGCTCATTATCCAGTACAGAGTAAGAATATATTTTAAAAGACTAAAACACTAATATTCCATGTTTATAATTTATTGAATTGGAATCATAATCACGATCTAGTTAATAAGACATACAAATTAAAAAAAAATTAATTTGTAGGTCTGATGATTTGGATCGGAATTACGATTCTAGTGTAATAAATTATAAACATCCAATATTAGTGTTTGAGCGTTTTATATTATATATATATATATATATATATATATATATATATATATATATATATATATATATATATGAATAAAATAGACAATCGGGAAAATAAAACTTAGTCCTTGCCGACGCGTTTCGTCATTCGACTTTAACAAGACAAGTGATGATAAAAAAGTGAAAGGTGCAGTTAAATTGATATTCAAAAATTTTAAAAGACGATCCTCTTTTTCGATATGTTTTTTTCTTTTTTGACTAAATGTGTGATTTTGTTTTCAATGTCGGCAATGTGTGAATGTTCTCAGAATAAATCTGTAGAGAAGACAAATTGAATAAAGTAGAGAAACGGAAAAGTGTACTTAGATCTTGTCGACGCGTGTTTATGTTATCAGAATAGATTGATATGGAAAAGAAACGCATGCCTAAAAATCAGTATGAATAAAGAATACTGAATGATTGATCAGTCTCTTGGAGTAAACAGGCGTCGGGTAAAATATTTTAAATTAGATAATGACCTCGCAAAGCATCATCGTGCACAAAGAATAACCAAATACCCTCGTGTTGCGCATTGAATTAAGGGTGCCAAATCATATAGTCACACCCTTGTGCAAATTAATTGAAACAGCCGTTTTATTTTTCCTTTCTTTCGACACACGGTCAGTTTTACACCCACTGGAGTGGCAGGGTGTAATAGATTTCTACTTTTTCCGCAGATTAGATCATTTATAGTAATATGAATTTATGTTTCGATGAAATTTGTTTGACTATGAAAAATATTGCGTCATCCGTGATTGCATTAGATTTTTATCCCACTCTGACTCTATTGCCGCGACTGTCGAGTAATTGTCCTACGGCCATTGTCTGCGATAGACGTTACTCCAAGGAGGTGTACTAAAATTGCAACGCTGCAGGAACACACTGGCAAGACTTTCCAGGGAGCAAATCAAACTAATATAGACTGGCCCGAAACATCTCATCTTTTAAGGGAGTATTCTTTTTAAAGTTTTATGGTTCCAAACGTTTACTATTCAGATTGATTTCAAATAGCGCGTCTTGAAAAAAGAAAGGCATTATATCTGCATGCAGTTCTTTGGTGTCGGTTATGGTCAAGTAATAAAACACAAAAGCGCATTCTAGCTGAGGAAGCTTTATTCGGCTTAGTATATTTTAGGGTTAGGGTTAGGGTTAGGGTTAGGGTTAGGGTTAACCTCTTGTGCAAATTAATTAACCGCTTTAGTTTCCTTTTTTCAACATACGGTCAGTTTGAAACTCACTGGGAAGACAGGGTGTAATCGATTTCTATTTTCTCCTCAGATTATCTCATTTGAAGTGGTGTGCAGTAATATGAATCTATTTTCGGGGTGTATGATGGAATTTGTTTGACCTTGAAAAATATTGCTGCATCCGTGATTGCATCATTTCTTTATCACGCCCAGACACGATTATCTCGACTGTTGATTAGTTGTCCTGTTGTCTATTGTCTGCGATGGACGTTGCTCCAAGGAATCGTACGAAAATTGTAACGCTGCACAAACACACTGGCAAGCCTTACCAATGATCAAATGAAAGTACTATTGCCTGGCCTGGAAAATCTCCTGATTTAAATCCAATCGAGAATCTGTGGTCAATCTGCAAGGAAGGATTTCCTGGAAAGGAGATAGGAAGTACTAACATGTGAACTATGTCATTTTCCATTGGAAAAATGCGAAAAAAGTAAATAATTAAAAGAATTATTCGTTTTCTTTTAATTAATTTGCACAAGGGTGTACAAGAAATGGATGCTTAGTTTTGCGTCTGACGACAAATTATATCCGGCAGTAAGACCTCTGATTCGGCGATTAGAGGTTGTGAGAACCGTTAAAGCACATGTTAATTATTGTGTTCACATGTCCACCTTGACTTCGGGTGGTAGCATATGTTAGGGTACCAGCTATGGAAAGATGATCAACGTCCCAAACACTACGAAAGTATAAAAATACATTTTAATACTACAAATTCTAGCAATACATTTTATATGAAAAGAACAACATTACATATAATAGAATGAGCAGCAATACATTTTATATGTAGTTGAAAGCAAACAGCTGCGTTTAAAATATAATTACTTGAAACTATGAAAATTGTACTCAAAATATTTGGATTTCGATGTTAAATAACCAATTAGTATGCAGTTAAACAAAATCAACCAATCAACATGAACGAATTTTCATAGCATTAATCCATATAATATCCGACAATTTCTTAAAATAAACTGCATTCCAAAATATAACCTCAACAAAACTGCAACATTAAATGCACATATAAACGCATGCAGTAATTACATCCACACAAACATGTGTATGCTAAATGCTGAGTATCGTCTACCATGGATTCAATTGTGAAAACATAATATAGTATATTTTTATTAATTCCAATCCTCCAATAAATTCTCTCAATTACTTTGCACAACGGTGTATAAATGCAGACGGTGTGCACGTTTTCTTGAAAGCCCAACATTCGAAAAGTCCTCATTGTTCTTGGATCCAAGGAATGATCAGAGACTCAGATAGCAAACAGGCATCATTCGTACTAAATACAGAAATGATGAAGGACCGCTTCCCTTGCTGCTTGCATAAGAAAACAGCATTCAATAGACTGACTTTTTACCTGGATTCGAACACCAAAAAAAAAAAAAAAATGAGAAAAGAAACACTAACAACACGACAGTAGTTCTTTTCGTCATCAGCCTACAGATATTTATGCCTTCAGGATAATCCACCATTCCCTGAGGCTCTTGGGGATGTAATGGGCCGTGTCTTTGTTGCTGGGCGAATCTGCAGTTTGTTGAATACAACTTTTGACGTCAGCGCTTCTTGAATAGAGAGACAGTATCAGTGGAATGTGGGCGGTTGTCTTGTCTATGGCGCAGTCTCTTGTGTTCATTTGTTTGGTCGACTGTCGTCTGCTTTGTGTTAATTCTGACTCTATTTAGACAGATCGATAGAAATGTACACTCATCACCATCATTATATGCATACGCAGCCAATAATAATTGGCGCACATGCAAATAAAAAAAAATCAAGTATTTAAGAAATACGATAGAAATACTGAAAAAGTAAACTAGCTGAAGTAACGGTCTACGTAGGGTAAGAGCACAAGATTTGAACATATTAGAATATTAATGTAGGCAACCTATCTACATGTGGTGATTTTCTAAGCGGAGCTTAGATGTGGCACAAGGCCGATGAAACGGGGCACCCAGTGAGGATCGAATTCACTATTCAGTCTTAATTTTTAGCGAGATAGTTTCCAAACCATCAACCAAGTTGAGGTGCCTGATCGTGACTTTCTAAGCATAGCTTAGATGTGGCACAAGGCCGAAATAACGGAGCAGCGAGTTAGGATCGAACTCACTATTCAGTTTTTATATTTCCAGCGAGATAGTTTGCAAAACATTAACAAAGTTGAGGTGTCTGATAGTGACTTTCTAAACATGGCTTAGATGTGGCACAAGGCGGAAAAAACGGGCCACCCAGTGAGGATCAAATTCACTATTTAATCGTACTAAACTTTGCGAGAGAAATTTTCTAAACCTTACAACACACTCATGCGCCCTAAATCCACGGATATATGGATGGAAAATGAATCCAATGAAAAGACAAACATAGAAAATGGTGTAAGACAAGGATGTATGTTCTTGCCAGATATATTCAATCTTTACAGCGAGGCGATTGTGAGATAATTATCATTTATTACTGATGGACACCATCTTTATAACCTGAGATGTGCATGTGACACAGTATTGATAGCAGGCACGGAAAGGAAACTCTTTCAGAATATAGTAAAGGGGATTGTGTAGGAAAGACTTAACATCAGGAAGATAGAATGTACAGTGGCCAGCGAGAGGAACCACCCAAAAGAGAACTACGGAGGGAAGATGTCAAAATTGAGCAAGTAGGAAAAGGAAAATCTTTTCGACATTCTTTTCAATAGAGGACTGAAAATATGACACTAAAATCCGTGGACGTATTGGAAGATGCCTTCAAAAAACTAAGCAATAGATTAAGAAACGGGACAATTTAGTTTGAAACAAAAAAAGCTTACTGAACTGATATGGTTTGGTATGGTTTGGTTTGGTTTGTTTTCTTTTACTGCATACTAACCTCAATGGGTTATTTAATGTTGACAAGATTTTTACTGCTGCTAATATTTTGTATCTATCTATCTATCTATCTCAGGATATATTGGTTTGGTTTGTGTTGCTTTAAGGCACATCAACATGAATGGATTATTTAATGCCAAGATTTATATTGCTGCTAATATTTTTATCTATCTATCTATCTTTCTATCTATCTATCTATCTATCTATCTATCTATCTCAGTATATATTGGTTTGGTTTGTTTTACGGCATATTTTACGGAGGTGTAAAGGATGAGCCAAAAGGTTGACTCGTATGAGGAACTGATTCTGATATACCGAAACCAGTGGCTGATGCTAACCCAATCATTATGATTAGCGAAATCAGTCAGGTTACTTCAGCATTAGACATATAGGTTTTAATCATGAAATGAGAATATTTGGGAATTAGTGGTCTAAAGGATGAGCCAAAATGTTGCCTAGTATGAGGAACTGATTCTGTTCTATAGAAACCACCTGCTGATTCAAACGGTATCTTTACGATTAGGGAACTCATTCATTTTACTTCAGAAATAGGTATATGGCTGATCATCATGAAATGAAAGGTTTTGGGATCCACTGGTATAAAGGAAAAGATGTTGCATAGTTGAAGAACTGATTTACAGAAACCAGTGGCTGATGCTAACCCAATCATTACGATGGGTGAAAACAGTCAGGTTACTTTAGAATTAGTCATATGGCTGTTCATCATGAAATGAGAAAGTTTGGGAACCAGTGGTCTAAATGGTGAGCCAAACGATTGCCTAGGATGAGGAACTGATTGTGATGTACCAAAACCAGTGGCTGATGCTAACCTAATCATTACGATTAAGACACGCAGTAAGGTTACTTTAGAATTAGACATATGGCTGTTCATCACGAAATGAGAAAATTTTGGGTAAAGTGTCAGCGGTTGGAAAGTGGATTCCACATGACCTTCCAGCAGAGAAAAATATTGATTGTTTAACGACATATCAACATTTCATGGGTCATTTAATGCCGAAATATAATTTTCCTTGGAGCTTCGTCCAGGACGCGTGGTACATTAGATAAAGTATTGGATAGATTCAGTGACAAGTCACAAAGGGTGTGAGTTCAATACCCTTGAAAATTTAGAGAAGGGAAGTAACAGCAGATAACTGATAACTGATATCCATTAGACATGGCACCTGGAAATAGAACAGTCGACCGCAGTGTGCGAAATAAAGGGTGCAGTTCCACATTCCAACGGGCTTAACGTTGTAATACATATGGCAACAAAGATGAGGACAATAGTCCGAATAATGTAAATAATGTACATAATACCTCATCTCAGAAATATAGACAGACACTGAAAGGCCGAAACGTTGTAATAAATATGGCGACAAATATGAAGACAATAGTCCGAATAATGTAAATAGTGTACATAATACCTCATCTGAGAAATATAGATAGGTATTGAAAGGCCGAAACGTTGTAATAAATATGGCGAGAAAGATGACGACAATAGTCATAATAATGTAAACAGTGTATGTAATAACTCATCAGAGTAAGATAGACAGGTACTGAAAGGCCGAAACGTTGTAATAAATATGGCGACATGATGAGGACAATAGTCCGAATAATGTAAATAGTGTACATAATACCACATCTGAGAAATATAGAAAGGTACTTAAAGGCCGAAACGTTGTAATAAATTCGGCGACAATGACGAGGTCAATAGTCCGAATAATGTAAATAGTGTACATAATACCTCGTCTCAGAAATATAGACAGATACTGAAAGGTCGAAACAATGTAATAAATATGGTGACAATGATGTAGACAAGTGTCCGAAAAATGTAAATAGTGTACATAATACCTCATCTCAGAAATATAGAGAGATACTGAAAGGACGAAACGTTGTAATAAATACGGTGACAAAGATGAGGACAATAGTGCGAATAATTTAAATAGTGTACATAATACCTCATCTCACAAAGTATAGACAGATATGGAAAACCCGAAAATTTGTAATAAATATGGCGACAGAGATGAGGACAATAGTCTGAATAATGTAAATAGTATACATAATACGTCATCTGAGAAATACAGACAGATACTGGAAGTCCGAAACGTTGTAATAACTAGGCGATAAGGATGAGGACAATAGTCCGAATAATGAAAATAGTGTATATAATACCTCATCTCAGAAATATAGACAGGTACTGAAAGGCTGAAACGTGGTAATAAATATGGCGACAGAGATGAGGACAATAGTCTGAATAATGTAAATAGTATACATAATACCTCATCTGAGAAATACAGACAGATATTGAAAGGCCGAAACGTTGTAATAAATATGGCGACCATGGCGAGGACAATAGTCCGAATAATGTAAATAGTGTAAGTACTAACTCATCTCAGAAATATAGACAGATAATGAAAAGCCGAAACCTTGTAATAAATATGGCGACAATGATGAGGACAATAGTCAGAATAATGTAAATAGTGTACATAATACCTCATCTCAGAAATATAGACAGATACTGAAAGGGCGAAACGTTGTGATAAATATGGCGACAATAATGAGGACAATAGTCCCAATAATATTAATAGTGTACATAATACCTCATCTCAGGAATATATACAGATACTGAAAGGCCGAAAGTTTGTAATAACTATGGCGACAATGGTGAGGACAATAGTCCAAATAATGTAAATAGTATACATAATACCTCTTCTCAGAATTATAGACTGATACGGAAAGCCCGAAACTTTGTAATAAATATGGCGACAATGATGAGGACAACAGTTCGAATAATGTAATTAGTTTACATAATACCTCATCTGAGAAATATAGACAGGAACTGAAAGGCCGAAACGTTGTAATAAATATGGTGACAATGATGAGGACAATAGTCCGAATAATGTAAATAGTGTACATAATACCTCATCTGAGAAATATAGACAGGTATTGAAAGGCCGAAACGTTGTAATAAATATGTCGACGAAGTTAAGGACATTAGTCCGAATAATGAAAACAGTGGATGTAATACCTCATCTCAGAAGTATAGAGAGAAACTGAAAGGCCGAAACGTTGTAATAAGTATGGCGACAATGATGAGGACAATAGTCCGATAATGTAAATATTATACAAAATACCTCATCTGAGAAACATAGACAGGTACTGAAAAGACGAAACGTTGAAATAAATATGGCAACAATGATGGGGACAATAGTCCGAATAATGTAAATAGTGTACATAATACCTCATCTCAGAAATATAGACAGATACTGAAAGGCCGAAACTTTGTAATAAATATGGTGACAAAGATGAGGACAATAGTTCGAATAATGTCAACAATATACATAATACCACATCTCAGAAGTATAGACATATACGGAAAGCCCGAAACGTTGTAATAAATATGGCGACAATGATGAGTACCATACTCCGAATAATGTAAATAGTGTATATAATAACTCATCTCAGAAATATAGACAGATACTAAAAGGTCGAAACATTATAATAAATATGGCAACAAAGATGGGGACAATAGTCCGAATAATGTAAATAGTGTACATAATGCCTCATCTCAGAAATATAGACAGATACTGAACCGCCGAAACGTTGTAATAAATGTGGCGCTAATGATGAGGACAATAGTCCGAATAATGTAAATAGTGTACATAATACCTCATCTGCGAAATATAGACAGGTATTGAAAGGCCCAAACGTTGTAATAAATATGGCGTAAAGATGAAGACAATAGTCCGAATAATGTAAACAGTGTATGTAATACCTCATCTCAGAAATATAGATAGATACTGAAGGGCCGAAACGTTGTAATAAATATGGCGACAAAGATGTGGACTATAGTCCGATTAATGTTAAATAGTGTACATAATACCTCATCTCAGAAATATAGACAGATACTGAAAGTCCGAAACGTTGTAATAAATGTGGCGCTAATGATGAGGAAAATAGTCCGAATAATGTAAATAATGTACATAATACCTCATCTCAGAAATATAGACAGATACTGAAGCGCCGAATCGTTGTAATAAATGTGGCGCTAATGATGAGGAAAATAGTCCCAATAATGTAACTAGTGTACATAATATCTCATCTCAGAAGTATAGACAGATACGGAAAGCCTGAAACGTTGTAATAAATATGGCGACACAGATGAAGACAATAGTCTGAATAATGTAAATAGTATACATAATACCTCATCTGAGAAATATAGACAGATACTGAAAGGCCGAAACTTTGTAATAAATATGGCGACAAAGATGAGGACAATAGTCTGAATAATGTAAATAGTGTGCATAACACCTCATCTCACAAATATAGACAGATACTGAAAGGCGGAAACTTTGTAATAAATATGGCGACAATGATGAGGACAATAGTTCGAACAATGTAAATAGTGTACATAATACCTCATGTCAGAAATATAGACAGATACTGAAGGGCCGAAACCTTGTAATGAATATGGCGACAGTGATGAGGACAATTGTCCGAATAATGTAAATAGTGTACATAATACTTCATCTCAGAAATAGAGACAGATACTGGAAGTCCGAAACGTTGTAATAAATATGGCGACTATGATGAGGACAATAGCCTGAATAATGTTAAATAGTGTACATAATACCTAATCTCACTAATATAGACAGATACTGAAAGTCCGAGACGTTGTAATAAATGTGGCGCTAATGATGAGGACAATAGTCCGAATAATGTAAATAGTGTACATAATATCTCATCTCAGAAGTATAGATAGATTCGGAAAGCCTGAAACTTTGTAATAAATATGGCGACAAAGATGAGGGCAATAGTCTGAGTAATGTAAATAGCATTCATAATACCTCATCTTAGAAATATAGACCGATACTGAAAGGCCGAAACTTTGTAATAAATATAGCGACAATGATGAGGACAATAGTCCGAATAATGTAAATAGTGTACATAATACCTTATCTGAGATATATAGACAGATACTGAAGGGCAGAAACCTTGTAATAAATATGGCGACTATGATGAGGACAATAGTCCGAATAATGTAAATAGTGTACATATTACTTCATCTCAGAAATATAGACAGATACTGGAAGTCCCAAACGTTGTAATAAATATGACGACAATGATGAGGACATGAGTCCGAATAATGTAAATAGTGTACATAATACCTCATCTCAGAAATATAGACAGATACTGAAGGGCTGAAATGCTGTAATAAATATGGCCACAAAGTTGAGGACAATAGTCCGATTAATGTAAATAGTGTACATAATACCTCATCTCAGAAATATAGACAGATACTTAAAGGCCGAAACATTGTAATAAATACGACCTCAAAGATGAGGACAATAGCCCGAATAATGTTAAATAGTTTACATAATTCCTCATCTCAGAAATATAGACAGATGCTGAAAGTCCGAAACGTTGTAATAAATGTGGCGATAAGGATGAGGACAATAATCCGAATAATGTAAATAGTGTACATAATACTTCATCTCAGAAGTATAGACAGATACGGAAAGCCTGAAACTTTTTAATAAATATGGCGACAAAGATGAGGACAATAGTCTGAATAATGTAAATAGTGTACATAATACCTCATCTGAGAATATAGACAGCTATTGAAGGGCCGAAACTTTGTAATAAATATGGCGACAAAGTTGAGTTCAATAGTCCAAATAATGTAAACAGTGTATGTAACACCTTATCTCAGAAATATAGATACTGAAGGGCCGAAACCTTGTAATAAATATGGCGACAATGATGAAGTCAATTGTCTGAATAATGTAAATAGTGTACATAATACCTCATCTCAGAAGTATAGACAGATACGGAAAGCCTGAAACTTTGTAATAAATATGGCGACAAAGATGCGGACAATCGTTTGAATAATGTAAATAGTATACATATTACCTCATCTCACAAATATAGACAGATACTGAAGGGCCGAAACGTTGTAATAAATATGGCGACAAAGATGAGGACAACAGTCCGAATAATGTAAATAGTGTACATAATATCTCATCTCAGAAATATAGACAGATACTGAAAGGCCGAAATGCTGTAATAAATATGGCGACAAAGATGAGGACAATACTCCGATTAATGTAAATAGTGTACATAATACCTCATCTCAGAAATATCGACATCTTTGAAGTAATAAGAATATGTATTCTCATTCTATGGTATTTAATGTTGGTCTTTTCATATAATATGTATTGCTGCTCATTCTATTATATGTAATGTTCGTCTTTTCATATAAAATGTATTGCTAGAATTTTTACTATTAAAATGTATTTTTATACTTTCGTAGTGTTTGGGACGTTGATCATCTTTCCATAGCTGGTACCCTAACATATGCTACCACCCGAAGTCAAGATGGACATGTGAACACAATAATTAACATGTGCTTTAACGGTTCTCACAACCTCTAATCGCCGAATCAGAGGTCTTACTGCCGGATGTAATTTGTCGTCAGACCCAAAATTAAGCATCTATTTCTTGTACACCCTTGTGCAAATTAATTAAAAGAAAACGAATAATTCTTTTAATTATTTACTTTTTTCGCATTTTTCCAATGGAAAATGACATAGTTCACATGTTAGTACTTCCTATCTCCTTTCCAGGAAATCCTTCCTTGCAGATTGACCACAGATTCTCGATTGGATTTAAATCAGGAGATTTTCCAGGCCAGGCAATAGTACTTTCATTTGATCACTGGTAAGGCTTGCCAGTGTGTTCGTGCAGCGTTACAATTACGATTCCTTGGAGCAACGTCCATCGCAGACAATAGACAACAGGACAACTAATCAACAGTCGAGATAATCGTGTCTGGGCGTGATAAAGAAATGATGCAATCACGGATGCAGCAATATTTTTCAAGGTCAAACAAATTCCATCATACACCCCGAAAATAGATTCATATTACTGCACACCACTTCAAATGAGATAATCTGAGGAGAAAATAGAAATCGATTACACCCTGTCTTCCCAGTGAGTTTCAAACTGACCGTATGTTGAAAAAAGGAAACTAAAGCGGTTAATTAATTTGCACAAGAGGTTAACCTTAACCCTAACCCTAACCCTAACCCTAACCCTAACCCTAAAATATACTAAGCCGAATAAAGCTTCCTCAGTTAGAATGCGCTTTTGTGTTTTATTACTTGACCATAACCGACACCAAAGAACTGCATGCAGATATAATCCCTTTCTTTTTTCAAGACGCGCTATTTGAAATCAATCTGAATAGTAAACGTTTGGATCCATAAAACTTTAAAAAGAGTACTCCCTTAAAAGATGAGATTTTTCGGGCCAGTCTATGTTACTTTCATTTGCTCACTGGAAAGTCTTGCCAGTGTGTTCCCGCAGCGTTGCAATTTTAGCACGCTTCTTTGGAGTAATTTCCATCGCAGACAAAGACCGTAGGACAATTAATCGACAGTCGAGACAATAGAGTCATGGCGGGATAAAAATCTAATGCAATCACGGATGACGCAATATTTTTCATGGTCTAACAAATTTCATCATACAACCCGAAAATAGATTCATATTACTGTAAATGACCTAAATATTAAGAGAAAATGGAAATCTATTACACCATGCGACTCCAGTGGGTCTAAAACTGACCTTATGTCGAAAGAAAGGAAAAGAAAACTGCTGTTTCAATTAATTTGCACAAGAGTTTACTAAACTAAACTAAACCAAATAAAGCGCTTTTGTGTTTTATTACTTGACCATAACCGACACCAAAGAACTGCATGCAGATATAATGCCTTTCTTTTCCCGAGACGCGCTATTTAAAATCAATCTGAATCGTAAAAGTTTGGAACCATAAAACTTTAAAAAGAGTTCTCCCTTAAAAAATGGACAATTCTCCTAATTACAAACATGTCATAGCAGATAATTTTCCCTGAGGATGCCTCGGAAATAATTAATTAATTTATATACAAGAAGAGCAGGGAACAATTAAATCTTATCTCCCTTTCGACGTCTTTTCAAGGCATGTTCTCGAATGATAATTGAAAAGAAAGCAAATAATGCCTTCAGTAACTTGTTGCGAAGACGAGTTACCGACCTTTATTGAGTTAAGGTTGGAGATCCCAATCTCGTTTCAACCCTGGAAGGCCGGTTTTACTCTGACTAATGAAATTATCGTGACGCTAAAATGGCTGCGCAGGCGGGTGAGCTATTGACGAACTTTAAATTGACGTCTGCTTCTTGTTCGGAGATTAGTTGTTCTAACAATCTTACCCGCCGTAGCGATATTAGTGTCCACTTGCCAGTTTATACTCTTGTACCGACCTCAGGGTTAGATATCACGGTATTGATTGCAGATCGTAAGGGATCACTGGCTAAATTACGTCAAATTTCATTCCTTCATTGGGCCTCGACTCTATCCTCTGACGTTTAAGTTTGATAATTCCATTTTCTGGAGATGCTTATCATTTTGAAGCCGAGAGTGGATTTTTCAGCATCAGAAATAAAATACAATAGTGGAAAAGAAAGCCAGACAAGCCGATTTTTTTATTTTTCTTTATTTTATTTCCATAAGAATCTGAATAATTTCGTAAGATGTTCTACACTCAACATAAAATCGATGAAGTGCATACATTTTACAATATATTTGATTTTTTTCTGTTCAAATCAGTTGCGGTACACCTTTACTCCATTGAAATTTTAAAGTGGGTGAAGATTTATTTACTTTTTTTTCTTTTGAGGTGTTAGGCTCACCTCATATAGACATAGATACCACAGTATTAATATAAAAATAAAACGCTGGATACTTTTGCACATACCTATTATTAAAAAGTAAGTACGGTATAAGGCCACAAACATTTGAGTGCCTGATGGAGATCGATATCAATACAAAGTAGTAACGGTCGTCTCAAGTAGTTAGCTAATAATTCTCTGGTGAATACTAAACTTGTAAAATAAAAGTGTTGTACCAATTAAAGGCAGCGTTTGCGAGAATAATTGTCATAACCACGCTGCATTTAGAAAAAAAAAGGTGACCATTACAAAGAGCAACATAACATCCACCTGAAGCCAAAAGTGAAAGCAGAAACGATTTCCGCAAATCGAATCAAAGAATTTGGTGCTAAAATAATTATCTGTGTCTGGCAGTTCGAAATTTAGTTACATTATGTTCCAGAAACCCTAGGTGGCAAATAATACCAGTTCTCTGAAATGACTGACCGTAAAACTCTTCCCATTCATACAACCCCAAACTCCTACTGCTTCTTCGACATTTATATTTTCATTTATTTTTTTTAACCATTTCACGCCAAGCAAAGCGGAAGTGCCTCAAGTATGTAAGGGACTACAGAGAGAGTAAGTAAGGGGAAAAACTGGGTATGGGGAGTTGAGGAAAGGAAAAAAAAAGAAGAACGGAGGAAGATAAAAAGAACGGGGATCAAGGGAACAGAAGATGTCGATTGACATTAGATTTGAATATTTGAAAGTTATAGTTATCAGGAAAGCAAGTAAGAGGAAGGGAATTCCACTGTCGGGAAATGCAAGAGAAAAAGCTATTGGAGTAGACGAGGCGGTTACAATTAACTGTTTCAACATTAAAAGGGTGGAACCGAGATGCCAAACTAGCAGCACGCTTAAATTCATGCAATCGGGGAATCAGCGAAAATAGTTCGTCAGAGCAGATGCGATGAAAATATTTATAGAAAAGACAGAGGGAAGCCACATTACGTCGGTGAGAAAAGTGACTGGAGTCAAGACTCCAAATCAAAACCGCTCACATTTCATGCCCGTCTTTGGATTTTGTCGAGAGACTAGGGATGAACAGCGTGCGGCACTAAACTATATATAGCAACAATATGTCATGCAGGGACGATTGGACGAATGTTAATGTGAAAGATGGACTCAGATAATAAAAACTTTCTGGTGCTACACAGAGAACCAACTTTCTTTGTTGTAGATGCAACTATAGATTCAATGTAATTGTTCCATCTCAGGTCTGTGAATGGAAAACGTTAGACCAAGAAGGCGTAGTGAAGCGCTCTCGTGGAGAGTAACTGGTCCTTTCATAGTCCTAAACACTGTCACCTGGCGAGCGTTTTGTGAGACAAAAGTGGAGGTAACCGCCTTAGCTTTTAATTTTTATTTGCTTTACTAAGAGTTAGTAACAATGCAATTCTTAGTATGCAAAGATGTTTTAGTTATCATATTAGTGAATAATATACCGTGTCAGATTAGCTAATATATCTAGGATTCCCTTGACAGAATCTGGTCATCGAAAGCAGATATTTATTCAAACATAGCCATAATAAAATATGCCAAAAATCAGCTAGTCAGAAGATGTAAGAAAATAAGTGTCGTCTTTATTTTTAAGAAAGTGAATGTACTGTATAAAAGTGTTGCATGCCTTCTCGCCAATCCTGAAAAGCAAAGCTAGTGCATGTTGAAGACGTCTTTACTTCAAAATCAGGCATATGTGACAAAAGGTTGAGTATCGTCACGTATCCCGGGTCAAGTTTTGTTTTGGCGCCCTTTATTACTGTGTCTCTGTACAGCCCTTGTTTTGCTGACTGGCCTTTAATAGTAACATGACCGTCCAAGGGCGATGTATGCTGATTAAGCGAAGGAAAGCAAAATTAATCCAACAACGTTTTTCTTCATCAGTCACAAGATAGCTGTTAAAACATGTGATGGGAGCTCATATCAACAACGAAATTTTTCTAACTGCCACCAGAATGACTGATGTTAAACCCCAAGAGATCAACACTCTACGCCATATTTGCCTCATCTTACATTGAGTCAATATCTTCGTCCACTGCAAGGAAAGTTGGCTCCCTGTGCCGCGCCAGGAAAAACTTTTCGCCGGAGTCGATCTTTCAAATCTACAAATCAATCTTTCGCCCTTGTATGGTCTGGTGCCCCTTCTCTTTGTCTCAAGGTTTTGATAAAATACAGAGACGGATATGCAATGTAATTGCCCCTGATCTGGCATCTCGTCTGCAGCCACTCTCTCACAGACGTGTCCTCGCCTCCCTGTTTTGTTTTTTTTACAAAATACTTTCATGGTAACTGCTCCCAAACTTCATGAATTTAAGCGTTCAACTAGGTTTGCATCTCGCTCACACCCTTTCACTGTCGAAACTGTTACATGTAGCCGTCTCTTCTACTCCAATAGCTTCATGTCTCGCACTTCTCGCCTGTGGAACTTCTTCCCCTTTTCCTGTTTCCCTGACAGCGATAATTTCCCACTATTCAAATGTAATGTCAATCGATGTCTCCAGATGCCTTGATATATCCCCTATCTTTCTCGTCATCCTTTCCTCTATCACCGCTATTTGCTCATACTCCAACTCTCTGTAACCGCTTGCGTGCTAGTGGTTTCCCGTCTTGCTTCAGGTGAAAAGCTTAAGAAAAAAAAACTCTTTCACGGACATGTTGTAGAGCGACGATATCAAATTAATTGCTACGTCTACTGCAATGAAAGTTGGTTCACTGCGTCGTGCGATAAAACATTTTTCGTCGCAATCCATTTTTTTTAAATTTATAAATCTACCATTCGTTCGTGCATTGAATACTGCTCCCATATCTAGTCTGAAGATTCCTAACAAAATCTAAAGAAAGGTTTGTAATATCATTGATTCTGACCAGACGTCTCAACATCACTGACATTCTCGCCGATGTGACATGGCTTCCCTCTGTCTCTTCTTCAAATATTTTCGTGGCAACAAGGTACGCTTATTTTTTTATTTTTTATTTTTTGCTAATAAGCCGTCTTCATGAATGTAAGCGTTATACTAGATTGACAACTCGGCCTAACTGACGTTTCGCCAGTTCACAATTTTCAAAGAAAGATCATATTTGCAATTTGGAATTCTACTCTTATAAGGATCTCATTAATTTCTATCTAATTTAGTCTAGATTTATTCGAAATAAAATTGCGTTATGTGATGAATCCGGTTTATACCAGTGAAACATGTCAAAATGAATGCTTATCAAACTCTTCCAAATACTTAGCTTTCCGTCGAATCCTCTTCCAAATTTAAATTCTCGTCCACTTGAAACATTTTTTTAATAATTCCTTTAAGTTTCCCAAGTAACAGAATCTCTATCTATAAAAGGCAGGATGTATATGTGTGTGTGTGTGTGTGTGTCTGTGTGTGTAACGAATGCACGGACGTAATTTCCGACGGATTTTCACCAAGATTTACATGCACATGCTCCAATTTAGCGGGAAGGTCAAGACCGACTTTGCATTTCCCAACTTCAATCGATAGTGGAAATAATCTATATTTTATGCTTCTACGGCAGTTTTCATGCAGTTTGAGGCCATTTTGTTCTGGCCAGAGTGAGAGCCAATTGCTGGCTGCCACGAATAGGCAGGAAGATTCTATTGGTCAGCGTGAGAGCCAACAGCTGACTGACACGAATGTTAACTAGCATGCTAGCATGCAAAAAATTCGATAGCTGCATTCGTCACAAGTGGGAAAAATTTAAATCTGCATGGCACTTTACTCTAATTGGCTCATTCGCTTGCTTAAACTCAACGTTGATTCTGATTCCGCAGAACTGGGTTTGGATGTGAAAAAGTATTTGTTGTTAACATTCTATTCTCATTCGGTTTTTCCAGTTACGAGTCCTTTTTTAAAGCTGATCTTTTTGTATTCATTTTGTTTAGTTCTTTTTTCGTAACAGATTTAATGTTTAGTATAGAGCTTAGAAAAAATTCGCAGTGTGAGATAGGCAAGAAGTAAGGCATGTAGCAACATCAGCACAGCAAAGGGCACTCCTTTAAAGGCAAGGAAGTGCAAAATATTTAAAGTCAAGTGATAGCGATTGCTGTATGAGTCGTACAATTTTTGAATCAAGCACGGGCAACGCCGGGCCATGCTGCTAGTTCAACATAAACCTTTCCAAAACAAACTATGATCTGGAACTGGGATGGAACTAGTGATGGCGTCTACCCTGAATCCATCATAAAACTTCAAGATGTGGAATTAGTAAATACGAAGCACTTCAGATACCTCGGCGTATGGATCAGTTATAATAAATATTAACATGGCAACATCTCCGATGAGTTTTTCGCTAATTTTAAGCGTGCTACTAGATTGACAATTATGTTTCACTGAATTAATTTTGAACTAGCCAGATGCTACTGCCACTTCTACTGTAACAGTCTATTTTCTCGCACTTTTCGCCTGCGGAACTCTCTTCAAATTTCTTGCTTCCATGCCAACAACAATCTTCAAAAATTTCAATGCAACTTCAATCGCCATTTTCTGTCTTGACCTCTGTTCTTTTTTGTGCTTTCCTCAATCGTTCACATTGTCAGTCATTCTTTTTCACTTTTCACTCCCTGTAATCGACCCCTTGCATTTTCATGGCGTTATCGCCTTTTATGGGTTGAGATAATTTAAAAAAAAAAGCAAAAACATTTATCCCCAGAGAAATCAAGGAAATTTTTATCAACTCCCCAAGGGCCAGTGCATAATGCAAATATAAGGACTGAAAAAATTTAGAAAGTTAACACATTTCTCTGATGGCAGGAGAGTTATAGGGTTAGCTTTCTAAAATGCCTTTTTGATCTCAAGCGGAAATCTAAAAGGAAAACTGGAGGACTTTCAGTTTCTTTGCCTTTGGACATGGAAAAGTATTAATCGATAAGTCGAACTTTCTCGTAACAGACAGTGCCATCTAAACTCTCATGAATCACCTTCACCCTTCTCCATGTTGCATTCCTTCTCGTAGATTGCTGTCGATTCTGTGTTACATTAATAAATGCATTGTTTTATGCTTTTATATAGACTCGCTTCCAATAGAAAAAGCGGGGAAGACCTGTTGCTCTAGGGGATCCAACTACCATATCAATTGTCTTAGCGAGAGACCGAGAAAAAAAATAATCACGAAATAAATGATAGAAATCAGATCGAATTTCTATCAGGTCGATCTTTCGGCTTAAAAAAAGTATATTTAATAAAAAGAACGCATTTGCACGTTAATTGAGACATTTGGCAGAAAACTTTCTGGTTCGATTATCTTACTGCTTTAAATTATCTGCAGTTCTAAGAACAATCGAATGGCGTGGACAGAATAAACGTTGCGGAGCGACACTTTCGAAGTGAATACAATTTGTAAAAAAAAAACGCCATTTTGGGTCTAATCTGGCTCGTATAAAGATAACGTTTTGCTGGAGTCAGTTCTACTAAAGCAGCCATTTGTATAGGAGCTTTTCTTTTTTTATTGAAGTTCATTGGATTTAAATTATTTTTCTTATATCTCAGGTTGTTGGGATGAGCAAAAACGGATGAAAAGAAAAGTTTATTATAACACATAATGAAATAACTTTTATTCATTTACTGCCTAAGCAAAGATTACTTTGGAATTAAACCATCAGCTTCACATACATATCAGCTTGTTACAACGTTAGACCGGGGCAGCCTCGAGGTGGTGTAATCGTTAGCAAGCTTGTCTCGCTAGAACAGTTATGACTGAGTAGTGAGTTCGATCCTCATTGGGTTATTGTGCTACATGTGAGCTACGCTTGGAAAATCACTTTTGTCACCTCGACGTGGTGTAATGGTTATAAAGCTTGTCTTGCTAGATCAATTACGACTGAGTAGTGAGTGTAATCCTCACTGGGTGTCCCATACTTTCGGCCTTGTGTCACATCTACGTTTGGAAAATCGATACAACGTTAGATCCCGAAGTACTCGCTCTGACTAGCGGACAAGGGAATTAACTCAATTGTATTTTTAGTTATTGTCTCTCAGAGGCGGGGTAGTAAATTAGCATCCACCTAGCTTTTTTTTTTCTATTTATTTGTTTTAAAAATTTTTAAACCCGCTCCACCACTGGTTTTCGTCTCGCATGACTTCTTCCGCCTTTCTCCTGTTCTTTCTAAACTGGTATTGGACAAATGAGAGGTAAGAAAATGCTTGAAACGAATGAATATATAACTAAAAAACTGAGTTTAAATTATAAAAAAAATAATTTAAAAAAATACATCCAATCAAAATAATAAAAAAAAAATCCAGCGTTCCTATAACTTAAGTGGTTCACGTTCTGTCTCCCCAACGTAGATCTTGTTTTGTCGAGACATCATATCTAGGGAGGTTGCCGAAACAAGGCCCACACCCCTTCAAAGTTTAAGTGGGGGTTACTAAATGACTAAAACCTCACTGAAGGTTACCCCGGGAAATTGAAATCTAAGGAATATTGAAACAAGAGTGGATGACTTGAATTTCAAGTTCTAGATAAATGTTAAAATTAATTAAAGTTTTAACTTTGTTTAAGTGAAAGAAACATGACGATAAACTACATCCGGCAGCAAGGCCTCTTATCTGGAGATTGAAGGTTTTGAGGAACGTTGAACTACCTCTTAATTGCTGTTGTTCCCAGCTTCACCATGACCCAGGGTGGTAGCACCTGTTAGGGTCCCAGCTATGGACCAATAGTTATCCCTCCAAACTGACGTCAAAGTACTAGGAAACTACAAAAATACATTTTAAAGTAAAAAATACCATTAAGACATTTTCATTGTAAAAACAAGAATTAAAACTACTAATGCCCCAAAGAATGTCCCAAATTATTTTTCGGCATTAAATGACCCATAAGAAAGAAACAAAATTTAGAAAAAAGAGACAAATAATGTGGAAATTATGATCTCTTCGAGTTTTGCTATCAATTTTCGCTGTTGCTGCTGTTGGTAGACCTCAAAAGAAATTGTTTATGCTATTTGGTGCAGTTGTTTGTCTAGGATTCTGTAGCGCCAGTCCACAAATTTCAAAAAAAGATGATATCTGCAATCTGGAATTCCACTCTACCTGCCACCAGAATGGCTGATGCTAAACCCCAGGGATCAACACTCTACGCCATGTTTGCCTCATACTTTCCACGGACATGTTGTGGAGCGACGACATCGAATTAATTGCTACGTCTATTGCAATGAAAGTTGGTTCAATGCTTCGTGCGGTAAAACATTTTTCGTCGCAATCCATTTTTCAAATTTATAAATCTACCATTCGTCCGTGCATTGAATATTACCGCCATATCTAGTCTGAAGATTCTTAACAAAATCTAAAGAAAGGTTTGAAATGTAATTGATTCTGACCAGACGTCTCAACATCACTCACATTCTCGCCGATGTGACATGGCTTCCCTCTGTCTCTTCTTCAAATATTTTCGTGGCAACATGTCTGATAAGCTTTTTTTTTTTGCTAATAAGCCGTCTGCATGAATGTAAGCGTGCTACTATAATAGATTGACAACTCGGTCTAACTGACGTTTCTCCAGTTCACAACTTTCAAAGAAAGATCATATTTGCAATTTGAAATTTCGCTCTTATAAGGACCTCATTAATTTCTATCTAATTTAGTCTAGATTTATTCGAAATAAAATGCGTTATGTGATGAATCCCGTTCTTACCAGCGAAACATGTCAAAATGAATGCTTATCAAACTCTTCCAAATACTTAGCTTTCCGTTGAATCCTCTTCCAAATTTAAATTCTCGTCCACTTGAAACATTTTTTTACGAATCTCTTTAAGTTTTTCAAGATAAACTTTTCCAAAACAGAAACAATGATCTGGAATTGGAATGAAGCCAGTGATGGCGTCTACCCTGAATCTATAATAAAATTTCAAAATGTGGAATTAGTAAATACTAAACATTTCAGATACCTCGGTATATGGATCAGTTATAACAAATTTATAAGTGAAAAAGAAACTGAACATAGAATATGTAGCGCCAGAGATAGTTACGCCTATATCACAAATTAATTCAAAACCAAAACATCAATCTAAAAACTCGAGTTATATCTGTAAATAGCCTTATATGGATGTCATGTATGGTGCCAAACCTGTTCCGATATATTTAAACTGTCTGCTGCATGTAATTGCTTTCGAAGATCAAGTGTTAAAATGATTTTTGAGCGAGTAAAGGATGGGGATCTTGGCAAAGATCATCTTTCTTGAAACGTTATGGACTGGCGCTACAGAATCATAAACAAAGAACTATAGCATACCAAATCACTTCAGGACTTCCAACAGCAGCAACAACTCAAATTGATAGCAAATAACTGCGAATAGAAAAAGTGACATAATTAAGATGTTGACATTCTCCACTACTATAAGTGAATAAGAAGAGACCAATCAATACGGCAAAGGGCGACAACTACTTCTGAACTTGAGAAACCTATTTTCCTGTTTACGACACTGATTTTATAAATTATAACCGAAAGAAGTACTGTCTGCACGTTCAATGAATGTCAAATGTTTCCTTGTAGGGAAACAATATTATCATTGCTATTGCGAGAGCAATTCCTCTTAGCAATTTAGTGTTTTATTTTCATTCATTTTCACAAAAGACGCAATGATATAAGCCTGAGTTTGTCCGATAAGCTATAATTTTCACTAATTTATCTCTGCACCATCATTTATGATTTTGTTTTTTTTTGTTTTTTTATCAAAATAGATCTTGCGGTTTTAAGCAAATTTGGAACATCAGTGAGAAGAAATATCACTTTGCTATATTCTTAAGAAATGCTTACGTATGTCTTCCTTCCAAATGGTTTACTCCTTCGGATAGGAAATACACATTTAAGGCACTTTCTCTTTGTCAGCATATGTACAACATGCAGCCGCTTTAGTGACATATTTCTTTATGATATGGTAGGCACTTTCGATAGCATTTTGTTTAGCAATTTCCAGTGTTTTTTTTTATTTTTTATTTTTTAATTCAAGAAGCATCTGAACAATTTTCGCCATTACATCATTACTCAGAAATTCTTAGACTTTCATACCGCATAAAATATGTAACGGGAGGAAAGATACGATATAAACAAAATGGCTGCCGGATGTTTATTACTACGCACAAAGGATTCTTTCGTGTGGTGCAATGGTTAGGAAGGTGGGCTCGCTGATTAATTTCTACGTCGAGGTTTCAATCCTCACCGTGTACCGGACTCTGTAGTATTATGCCTAAACTAAAACCCAGTAAATGATGTATGCCAATAGTTTAACATTAACAGTATTTCTAAACATTTATTTAATTTTCGTAACAATTCATACAGTTATACACAGTATATTTTAAAAGATACGATTAATATATAACCACATACAGACACAGACACACACGTACACAAGACACACGCACAGATACACAACACAGATAGATAGATAGATAAAGAAAAAATAAGATAGATATATAAAGAAATGAGTGAGATAGATAGAGAAAGAGATAGATAGATAGATAGATAGATAGATAGATAGATAGATAAAGAAAAGAATGGTATACATAGATAAAGAAAGGAATGATATATATATATATATATATATATATATATATATAAAGAGAGAGATAGTAAATGGATGTTAAGAGACTGCGATAGAGTTACATAGAGACATATAACGATCAGCATATATATATATATATATATATATATATAGAGAGAGAGAGAGAGAGAGAGAGAGCGAGAGAGAAAGAGAGAGAGATGCGAAGAGACTGCGACAGATAGATAGGTACATAAATCATATAACGATCAGCGTTTGTGATGTAGATAGATAAAAATATTACCAGCAATAAAAATATTGTCGGCATTAAATAACCCATTGTGGTTGATATAGCGTAAAACAAACCAATATATAGAGAGAGTCGATTTCGAATTCTAGTTGAATCCATTACATTCACTTATATGCTAATAATCTTGGGAAAGGTACTAATCCTCTTCTTCTCCCTCAGCTATGGATAATTAGCAGGACAGACCGGTTCTATAGCCTTGGATGGCAACTGGTCTAGCGTAGAAATAAATGGAAACCTACTGCTAGAAAAAATATGCCTCTTCAGTCATGTATCAAAAGATACATGATCGCCTAAGCGGCGTGTATCACTCATGGCCCATAACTGACTGACTGTGTATTGTCGTATATCACATGAATAGATGAATTTATGTACTTTTTGCAGTTTCCGAAATTGATTCTTTTCGCACTTCCCAGTACTTTTGGTTGATAGGAAAGAAAAAAATTAAATGCTGCCGGGGACTTTCGTCGGAATGACTCATATGCTAGCTCAAGAAATGGCACCCTAGTGTGGGGAAAAATCTGTCTCGTCAGTCATGTATCGGAAGATACATGATCGCCTAAGCGTGTATAGACCATGTCACATAACTGACTGATATTTCTACAAGTAATTTGGGGCAAAAACATTTATTGTACTGCTGTATGTAATGTTTGAAATTGAGTTATTGACTGATATCACAAGCTGTTGCCTTTCGTAAACAGAAAATATTATTTAAGTCTGTTTTGTTTCATAACTGATAGTGAACTTCTGTTTTCCACGTGAATGTCTAGAATCTCGAAAGTGTTAGACAGATTTTATATCAGATATCTGTTCCAATCGTCACGATTAATACCTGACGTTCGACAAATCCTTTTCCTGAGTTTGGAAATTCGTCAATCATTGAGTGAGGAGCCAGTGCTACTCGAATTACGCTTTTCTACGGCAGTTTTCATGTAGTTTGAGGCCATTTTCTACTGGCCAGAGTGAGAGCCAATTGCTGGCTGCCACGATTAGACAGGAAGATTCTATTGGCCAGCGTGAGAGCCAACAGCTGACTGACACGAATGTTAACTAGCATGCTAGCATGCAAAAAAAAAATCGATAGCTGCATTCGTCACAAGTGGGAAAAATTTAAATCTGCATGGCACTTTACTCTAATTGGCTCATTCGCTTGCTTAAACTCAACGTTGATTCTGATTCCGCAGAACTGGGCTTGGGTGTGAAAAAGTATTTGTTGTTAACATTCTATTCTAATTCGGTTTTTCCAGTTACGAGTCCTTTTTTTAAAGCTGATCTTTTTGAATTCATTTTTTTTAGTTCTTTTTTCGTAACAGATTTAATGTTTAGTATAGAGCTTAGAAAAAATTCGCAGTGTGAGATACGCAAGAAGTAAAGCATGTAGCAACATCAGCACGGCAAAGGGCACTCCTTTAAAGGCAAGGAAGGGCAAAAATATTTAAAGTTAAGTGATAGCGATTGCTGTATGAGTCGTACGATTTTTGAATCAAGCACGGGCAACGCCGGGCCACGCTGCTAGTATTTAATAAAAGAAATGTGTAGAAAACGAAAAAATAGTTAGAAATAACGGCAATTAAGCATGATCATGAAGTTGGGGTTCAGTTTCTATTAGCTCGTATTTAGCTAAATTTAGATGAATATGTCACAGAGTAAAATGGTGGATTGAGCGTCACCAGCTTAGAATAGGGGCGTAATTAGGGGTATCGTTCCCTTTTTTGCCTTGTCAGTTACCGACAGTCAAGATTTTAAGTTCATCTGTGGGTAACTGCAATTCTACAGCTGATGTCCGAATTACAAATATCTCTGGTATACGTTTACTATTATGGCTAGAGAAATACCTACAGCAGAATGTTCCACATTTCTCATGCAAAAAACTCTTCTGCTATAATGGCGTTTGTGTTCCTTGTCCTAGACTTCTCCACGATAACAGCTACATTTCCTGAAACATAAAACAGATTAAGATACAAAGATGACACTGTATTGATGGCAAACAGAAATAAAACTGATCGAACTGTTATGCAAGTTATCCAAACAGAGCGAGAAGAAAGGACTAACTATGAATTATAAGAAGAATAAATATATAGTCGTTGGCTGGAGTGAGAGTACAAAATATGAGCTCAAAATTGAACGCGTCAAAATTAATCATGTGTAGAAATTTAAATATCTGAGAAATGTAGTAATGAAGACAGAAAATGTGACTCAGAAACCCGAAGATGTATTGGAATAAAGAAAAATTCCCCTCAAAAATTATGCGGATATGGATAAATAAACCACGAAAAACGTAGAGCAGTTACCAACTTTGAAAGTGAATAATGGAAATGCGTTTAAATCCATATTTGGTAAAAGTGCACAATTATCTCAGACACTAAGCATGCTCTAATATTCATAAAATTTAGCTTGCTCTGACGCAAGCAAAGAAGCGATAGTCAATGATGCGCTAAATATAAATATACAGGGTAACCCGGATATAAGAGAAACCGGATATAAGAGATTTTCTCTGGTCCAAAATTAGAGCCTGTGTTAATGTATATAAATTAGACCCGGATATAAGAGAAACCCGGATATAAGAGAGATTTTCTCTGGTCCCGTCCTCCCCGATATAAAGAGAGTTCGTTTTGAGTGACAGTGTGATGTCGTAAATCGGTCAAACAGAGGTCAGTTGGAGAGAGAGGGTGAAGTTCAATGACTTAATCTTGACTAGTCTAGAGACACGGTGTGTCCAATCTGTGTCTGTAGGAGACACCCTCTACCTTATGATTTTGCTTTGTGTGTCTAAGGGTAGCGCCGCCCGCTTTTTTGCCGACTTTGCTTGTCGTTGCATTTACTGGACAGCACTTTCACTTTACCCACTGTTCTGTTGAGTCAGAATCGGTTATTCAACAGCAGAAAAAATTCTCTAGAAAGAAGACGATCTCAGATCTTGCATGCAAATGAACGGAAACACTAATCGCAAACGAAAGCGCCAAGGACGTTAACGAAGCGCTTACACAATGGTTTACGCAAGCATGTGCTCATGGAGCTACCGTCACCGATCACGTCATCAGGCAGAAAGCATCACAACTGGCCGTAAATCTTGAAGTTGATTTTGAACCGAACAATGGCTGGCTCATGCGCTGGAAGCAGGCCAATAACGTTTCGTTCAAAAAATTTCACGGCGAATCAACGTCAGCAGATCACGGTTCTGCCAACGAATGGGTGACAAACGTTTTGCCGCAACTTTTTCGTGGATATGATCCAAAAGATGTATGGAACTGTGATGAAACGGTAATTTTCTACAAAGCCATGCCGTCTGGATCTTAACGATTTGCCGGCGACGAACAGTCAAATGGGACAAATGTTCCCAAAGACAGACTCACGATGCTTCAGTTGGCAAACATGGACGGCAGTGAAAAGCAAGCTGTAGTTGTTGGTAAGTCGACAAAACCACGGCAAACAGATTTTGACGAATTTATCAGCTTCGACGACCGTACACAATGTTATGGAGAACTGACTGACACGGACATCACACGTGGTATAAAATTGGATGATCAAGATTTTGTCGAAGATGATGATGCTGAAAGCGTAAGTTCTGAAGTTTCTGAAAGTGACAAACCAGTGCCAAATTCTCTGGCTGCATTGAATGCGCTTGAAACTCTGACAGCCTACTTTGAAGCAAAAAGCAGTAATCCTGATGGCGCATTGAAAATGATTTACGGAGTGTATGAAAGTGTTCATGATGTTAACAAAGAGATTTCTGTACAATCAAAAATGACTGACTTTTTTAAGAAAAAGTAATTTTTGATAGAATTATTTTGAAAACTGATTGAAAATGTATTATTGTCTGTGTTTTTTATGTCTATAACTGTTAAATAAACTAGTGTTCTGTACGTGAAAGCGTTATATGAAGTGTTCCGATACTTACCTAAACAAAATAGACCAAACCCTGATATAAGAGAAACCCGGATATAAGAGACATTTTCTCCGGTCCCGACAACTCTCTTATATCCGGGCTACATTGTAGGAGGCATGGTTGGCTACTAAGAAAACCGTCTTCCGCGTCATGTATAAGAGGATAAGCTACGTTCAACAGCAAGGCCTCTAATCAGGATTATTTGAGGAGCGTGGAACCACCTTTTAATTGCTGGTGTTCCCAGGTCCACCCTGACCCGGGGTGGTAGCACCTGTTAAGGTACCAGCTATGGGCAAATAGTTAACACCCAAACTGGGGTTAAAACACAATGAAAGTGTAAAAATAGGTTTTAATACCAGTAATTAATTTTTGAGGAAAAAATATTACCAGGAATATATTTTTGAAGGAAAAATATTACCAGCAATATCTTTTTAAGGAAAAAATATAGTCAGCAATAAATTTTGAAGAAAAAATTATTACCAGCAATACATTTTTGAGGAAAAAATTATTACCAGCAATACATTTTTGAAGGAAAAATTATTACCAGAAATACATTTTTGAAAGAAAAACTATTACCAGCAATACATTTTTGAAGAAAAAATTATTACCAGCAATACATTTTTGAAGAAAAAATTATTACCAGCAATACATTTTTGAAGAAAAAATTATTACCAGCAATACATTTTTCAAGGAAAAATTATTACCAGCAATACATTTTTGAAGAAAAAATTATTACCAGCAATACATTTTTGAGGAAAAAATTATTACCAGCAATACATTTTTGAAGGAAAAATTATTACCAGCAATACATTTTTGAAGGAAAAATTATTGCCAGCAATACATTTTTGAAGGAAAAATTATTACCAGCAATACATTTTTGAAGGAAAAATTATTACCAGCAATACATTTTTGAGGAAAAAATTATTACCAGCAATACATTTTTGAAGAAAAAATTATTACCAGCAATACATTTTTGAAGAAAAAATTATTACCAGCAATATATTTTTGAAGAAAAAATTATTACCAGCAATATATTTTTGAAGGAAAAATTATTACCAGTAATACATTTTTTGTAAAAAAAATAACATCAATAGAAATCTTGTCGACATTAAAAATTCATATCCGGTAAAGCAAAATAAACCAAGCGAAACTAAGAAAATCGGCATACAACATAATATAAATAATTCTATTGGCATTGACTGAAACAAAATAGTCCCAGCTACTAAGTAATTTACAATTTAATTTAAGGAGACAATTCGAAATTTGGATTTTTGTTTTGTACTCGGCTCAATTTTTATTAGAAATATAAGTTATCGTGATATTATTTAACTTTTAATGAAATAATAAAATTTAATTATAATTTATAATAAATCTTTTTTGATTACGATGTTTAAGCAGTATCATTTTTAAATATTTTCTTATTTAAATAATATTTTAGGCAAAAAAAAATTGCTGCTAGAAATTGGCTTATTATAGTTAAGGAAAGTTTTACAAATAGATGCCAACTTGTTGAAGGCCAAGTAAAATGCAAATTTCAAAAAACTTTCTGCACAATATAAGACAATATTCGTAAACAGAACTATTTTTGATATGAAAATCAAAACAATCCTCAATAAAAGAACAGTAATAAAGGACACATAATTAATGAAATATACTTTTTTAAAGTCAATATGCAAATTAGTTAAAGCTGAAAACTGATATTGTCTAAAAGTCGATAATATATAATACAGATACTTAGCCCTAACTGTGTACATTATTATAAATTGGAGCAGATTCTAACGCGGGACTATCATCTCACATTTGCGTCTCTATTCTTGGACAGTGTGGGCTTCTCTGACAGAGGGACAACTGAGGAAAATAATACTGAAGAGGTGTCCAGGCCTGGGGAACAGAGGGAGGGATCGGTTCTCGCACCGAGGCCAGCGCAAACGACGGTTGCAGGGGCTGAGGGGGAATTTTTGTCCTTGTCCCGGGCGTACGCGCTCGTGTCCCGACCTAAAAATAGAGCTTGTATCACATCTCGGCCACGTTGGGGGACAGAGTAAATTTTAACTACAGAATTATGTGGGAAAATTAAATTTGACTTTTGTATTTATTCACATATAGAAGATGTAGGTTAAAGAACATTTTGTCATCAACTTGAATCTGTTAAGATTGTTTTGATCGAAGAATAATTATGTTCGTTCATATCAACGAGTTTGATTGTTGTTTTATATTGCTGTTCATCAAATTCAAGGCCTATAATACTCTCAAAGTAGAGCCTTACTGAACGAGTTTATTATAAGCTTGTACAAGAAAGAAATAAGAAGAACATATTATGAAGATATGTAGGACACATAACGATTGACCCGTAACCAGAAGAAGACCATCAGAAAATAATCTTCGACGTAACATTTCTGAAGAAGCTTTTTCAACGGAATTTTCTCTTTACCCATTGAATTTAACAAATGTCATAGTGAAACACAACTATTCTATTGTTAATAGACTCTCCCACCTATAATAAGTAGGAGTAGTAGGAGTCGATCAGTCAGTCGATGTCGGACGACCGGCTGAACGGTTGAACTCACTGCCTTCGGTCGGGGAGGAACCCGAACGAAGATACGCCGAAGGGCGGAGTCTCGTTTGGGGAGGTAAACCGCCCCTGAACCCGTTTATACGGGTTCAAAGGGTATTTTTTGGCCGAGCCCACGGACTCAGAGATCCCACGTTAAACCGGCCTTGTGCCACATGATACCCTCGTGGTGGGTGACTAAATACTAGTCGATGCCGGACGACCGTTAGTCGGATACTAAAGTATCAGCGACCACAACTAGATTTCCTTGCCTCATTACCAATTATATCAAGTTCCTAACGTTTTGTACGTCGAACCTATTTTAGGACCGACTTATTACAAATACAAGCCTCAACTGTGAAACCACTCCATAACATAAAAAAAAATCGGATGTGTCGATCTGATGTACTAGGTATACCTTGTTTTAGCTGTATAAGTCTGGTGGAACTAAGGAATATAGCATGTCTGAACATTTTCCATGGAAATAGCTATAGAGTAGAGAGATACTTAGATGTAAAGGTCCGAAATGGTGGAACAGAGGAATGTAGCACTTCTGAACATTTGCCATGGAAATAGCGATAGATTAGCGATAGGCTTAGCTGTGACGGTCTGAACTGGCGGAGCTAAGGAATGTAGCTCATCCCAATATTTGCCATTGAAATAGCGATTGATTAGCAAGAGGCTTAGCTGTGATGGAACTAAGGAATGTAGCTTGTTTGGACATTTGCCATGGAAATAGCGATGGAGTAGACAGAGCGTAATAAAGTTTTGTCTGTGGGTTGTAGCGTTGAAACTAATTCATCACCCAAAAGGCTGAATAACGGTTGACCCTAGACTTGCAGAGGTTAAGATTGTAGGTAGAATCTAAATTGAATGAGGACGTGTCTACACTGTGTACGTAGCCCTGGAGGATTTTTCAATATTCTGAATAAATAAGGGTTAGTCCACTCAAAACATAACCGATGAAGATGTCAGGACTTCTCCATTTCATACAAAGATTAATTGCATTAGATGAAAAAAAAGCGATGAAAGAAATAGAGAATGCCTTGATAGGAGATCATGAAGAAAGACAAGCCTCTCAATTGCATACGAAAGTGATTAAAAGAAAAAAGAATTGCCTCAAATAGAAATACATTCAGTATTCAGTAACAAATATATATATATATATATATATATATATATATATATATATATATATAAAGGTCGTGTGCACTTTAAAAAATCTATAAATTTTTTTGTATTTGCGCTAGAAATAATTTGTAAAAAGGAGTAGAAAGGAGTAAAGCTATATTTTCAAAGGTTTTATTGAAATTTTATTTTAGTTTCCACATGTCCTCCATCATTAGCAATACAAAGGGTAATACGGTTTTGCAGTTCACGGTAAACATTTACTAACTGATTTACAGTAATGCCTGAAATCGCATTAGTTATTTTAGCTACACGTAAAACTGGATACATTAAACTTTATAACATTGTTTTACAGATTATTTCTATCGCAAAGTCATAATTTTTTTAAAGTGAACATGAACTTTATGGACACCCTGTATATATATATATATATATATATATATATATATATATATATATATATATATATATTAGGTTGGTGCAAAAATAATGTCGTTTTCTCACATATGTTACTATGTGAGAAAACGACATTATTTTTGCACCAACCTAATATATATATATATATGAATGAAAAGAAAATTGTGACTTTCTTCTCGAAGGATGACATGGATTTCACATCAAGCTGCGAATTATCGGAAATCATTGCCTGATAATTCCATTCGCCACACTTGATCTGTCAGTGCTGAGTATAAAATAGACTTTCTCCGATTTCATTAGCCCATGTTTCATTTATTTCAGCTGCTGTCCATTGTAGTGCCTTTCAGGAAGTGCATTTTCAAAGTTCTTTGTAGAAGCGCACAAGTCCTTATTGCTTTCCGCTCTGGGCTTTCCCCTGTCAGAACTGTCCATATCTTCAGGAAAGAATACGAGAGCCTGCCCCAGCGGGTTAACGAAAGGATGGAAGAAAGGTGAAGTTTGAAGCCTCATTTAAAATGACGAATTGCCCATTGGTTCAGAATCATTGGTTATTTGAAGAGAAGACCCAAGGAGATATTGACCAAAATGATTCTGAAATCACTCGTTGAATAACTAACTTCAGGAATTCTGGCACCAAAATAAATGGTCGCTTCCGGATAATCTGCAGAATAACTTAATTTGACCATTATATATATGGGCAGCATTCCTTCTTTTATACGTGGCCTTACGGCCATATCACGCTGAAACACCGTACGATCGCCGAAGTTAAGTAACGTCGGATCTGGGGAGTACCTAGATGGGTGACCGCTTGGGAATAAAGATTCTTTAAGCGTGAATGTGATGGATTGCAATGGGCTTATGGCCATATTACGTTGAATCACCAGTTCCCGTATGGTCGCCGAAGTTAAGCAACGTTGATACTGATCAGTACCTAGACAGTCGACCGCTTGGGAATATCAGATGCTGTAAGCTTGGATGTGCTGGTGGTGTAATGGGCTTACATAAGTTCCCATAGAGTAGCCGAAGTTAAGCAATGTCTATTTTCGTCAGTACCTTAATGGGTGACCGCTTAAGAATGCTAGGTACAGAAATCTTGGATTTGCGGGTGGGGCAATGTATATAACGGTTTTGAATTGAAAATTGAGGAGTTTAGTTTCAAATCACAGCTGCCGCGAGGCATTTAAATACCAGGCGCGGGGTAGCCTTTCTTAGATGAGGGTGAATGGAGTCTCTCTGAGCCTTGGTTGGCAATCCATTCAGTGATGGTGTCACGATAAAAACACCCTTGATAGCCCTAGCGAAGCATCAAGAATCCAGCTATTGACAAGATTATGAACTACACCAATCAAAGTATTGAAGATAGCAACGTGAATGGGGCTGGAACTTCTTGTGAAGGTCCCACGTCCGGCAGGTGTCCCATTGTTTAGCAGGGTGGGCCCGGTCGTCATCATGCAACTGCCCGAAACTCTGAGGGAACAGCTCTGAACCCTGCGGGGCGGGCTGCCCCCGACGATAAATAAACGAGATCAAAACTTGTATCATGTAGAAACCGTGCTTTTATCAGCACGTTCAACACTGAATACCCCGTCCCGTCTTAACGAACTTGTGAAAAATGCAGGGGATCAGAATATCGATATCATTGCCATTCAAGAACATCGTTTCTTCCATCCTGACACTGATATTGAGTATCACAGGATCGAAGACTATCATTTTGTTACAGTCTCATGTGTGAAGAAATCCGCCAACTCATCTATAGGGGGTGTAGGCGATGGAGAATTTATCGAGTGTAGTGAAAATATCATCAAGAGTCGTTATTGCCGACTTCAAAGGTAATCCTAGAACAACAGTCATATCTTGCTATAGTCCCCACAACGATAGTGGCGATGAAGAAATAAACCAGTTTTACAATACTCTACGTTCTACTCTGGAGAATGTTCCAGCTCACAACTTTCTCTTAGTACCTGGGGACTTCAACGCTAAGCTTGGAACAGATGATGCCAAATTCACTTTCCATACAGAAACCAACCGTAATGGCGAGCATCTGGTTGACTTAATGGAGTAATTTAATCTGTATCCAGCTAACACTAAGTTTATGAAGTGCAATCATCAACTATGGACCTTTGAGTATCCAAATGGCAGCAGAGCCCAACTAGACTTCATACTGGTCCGTAAGAAGTGGCAGAATAGCATCAAGGACTGACGAGCATACTCATCTTTCTCTTCCGTGTTCCGTGGGATCTGACCATCGAATCGTCTCTGCCACAGTTAAACTGAGTTTTAGAGTTTCGAAGAGACCAACTGCAGATCCCATGAAAGCTATTGACTGGAAAGCGGTCTACCGTGACAAAATCTATCACCTCGGTATGCAGTGAATGTGTTTAACAGATTCCAAAAACTCTTTCATTACGGCCCAGAGAACTCTCAGTTAGATTCAAGGAACATAGACCTGATCTATGGAAACTTGATTAAAGCAAATGAGGAGGTGGCTCTATCTACGCTCCCCAAAAAACCAAAATCACGAAGAAGTCCAGTTAGCTCAGGCATCAAAATCTCAGAAAACCACATCGATGTACCACTGTCACTCTTCTCAGAGCAATAAGAAGTTAACAGCTGCTAAAAAATACTTCGACCATACTTATCTTGAAGCAGAGGAAGCTTATATAAATGGGAAAATAACTGACATTTCCCCTCTTCATATCAATCAACAACACTCTGGAGCTTGGAAAACTATAAATGAACTAGTGTGAAAGGGATCAAAACCACCACCAACAATTAAAGGTGGCAGCCGTGAGCAACGGCTTGGTAATTGGCTTTCTCATTTCAAAGACTTCCTTACTAATCCCGCAAGTGTTTCTGACCACGTGTCCCTCCCAAAAGTTCAAATTAGTAGTGCTTTGAACATATCAACAGGAGAGTACACCATTGCAGAGTTGAAATGTGTTCTAATGAAGACAATGAAAAAAGCTCTTGGTCCTGACAAGATTCCGGTCATCTTATGGAAGGACCCTATTTTTCACCAATTACTTCTTGATGTGTGTAATTATGCAAAGGCCAGCCACGTTTCACCAACTATCTGGCTACGATCGCAAATCACCCCCACCCCCAAAAAGGGTGATTTGACATTACCAACTAATTATCGCGGTATTTCGTTGCTTCCTATAGCTGCGAAAATCTATAACAAGCTTCTTCTACATCGAATTTGCGCTGAAATTAAACCCCTTCTACGCAAAAACCAAATCCTCACATTGCATAGAATAATTGAGGAAATCACATTCTGCAATAAAACTGCAGCTCTTATCTTTGTAGACTTCAGCAAAGCTTTCGACTTAGTCAACCGCGAGATTATGTTTGAAATTCTTGAACTCTACGGCATACCAGTAGAAATCATTGAAGCAATCAAAGTATTGTACACCAACACACAGGCCACTGTCCTGACCCCAGATGGAGAAACAGAACCTTTCGATATTCTGGCTGGCATTCTCCAAGGTGACACATTTGCACCTTTCCTTTTCATCATTGTAATAGACTACATCATGCGTATATCAGTGGATACAATTAAAAAAAATGGACTGATGTATCAGCCTAGAAGAATCTCACGTCATCCTGCACTTTACATCACCGATGCTGATTTTGCCGATGACATTGCACTGTTGTCTGACAACCTTATTAGTGCCCAAGCACTCCTTTCTTCTCTTGAATCAGTAGCTAACTGTGCAGGTCTACACCTAAATGAAACCAAAACTGAGTGTATGCCAATTAACATTCGCAACAATCATGAGATCTAAACACTCTCAGATAACATTCTCAAATGTGTCGAAGACTACAAGTATCTAGGATCACACATCAAGAACTCTGAGAAAGACTTCAACATTAGAAAAGGCATAGCATGGACTGCTTGTAACAAAATGGATAAGGTCTGGAAATCCAATCTTGCTCGTCAATTCAAAATCCAACTTTTCCACGTACTTATTGAGCCAATCTTACTCTATGGCTCTGAAACTTGGACTCTCTCAGCAAAACAACAGCGCCGTTTAGATGGATGTTATACACGTCTTTTAAGAAGAGTGCTTAATCTCTCATGGCGAAACCACCCAACTCTAGAAATGATATATGGTGACTTGCCGAGAGTATCAACTTTAGTTTGTAAGAGACGTGTCCAGTTCGCCGGGCATTGTGCACGTGCCACAGATGAACTTGTGTCATCATTTGTACTCTGGAGGCACCCATCATCTGACAATCGATCACGCAAGTTAACCTTTCCAGATAGGATAAAACGAGACACATTGATCCCTAAGGAAGATCTTTTAGGTGCTATGACAGATAGGGAATACTAGAGAGGTGTAGTGAGTTCAATCTCGCCTGAGGCCGCAAGATGATGATGATGATTCAAATCCACTCGAGTTCATTATATACACTTACGGACTTATACCCTTGGGAAAGGTATGAATATGCGTCTTCTTCCCCAGCTATGGGTTAATTAGTAAGACTGATGTCAGTAAATCATTTTTAACTTCACAAATTTCTTAAAATCCAATACTATTTTCTAGTTTTAAGCAACCTGTAAGAGATTGATAAGCCATAAAAAACAAACCAATCAAATAACCTTTTATATATTTTCATTGAATGTAACGAACAAGTGACATTTCATGATCATCTTCAGGTAGAGAATTCTTCTCGGATGCTCCTGACCCGTTCCTTCCAACCATCTCTGTCAGACATCATTGGAAGCAAGTCCTCCAGATGGCATCCAGAGTCATTTACAAGTTGGTCAATGTAGGTGTGATGAGATCTTCCAACCGATCATCTGCCGCGCAAATGGGTTCCATAGGAGGTTGTCACTCACAAGTTCTGACTTACATTTCAAGGAGTGACCAGCCAACCGAAGCCTTTTCTCTCTCAGCGAAATTTAGATAGGAGGAAGGTGTCCATACAGGCGTTTGTGTGTGTGTTACTTCCAGTTGATGTACAATGCAGCTGGCAAAATCCTTTCCGTCAAATGATGCTTCTTGGTATTTTGTCAATGTCTATGTTGTTGGGTCATAAGCAAGACAGATTCTACCGTGTCATTAAAGTTTCATATAATACTGTGAAAATTATGTGATTGAAATATATTATTATTATGAGAAAAATATGCCGAATATCGCTTATATTTCTTTGATATAATTTCTCGAATATTCAGACCGATATTCGCAAATAAATAAATATCATTATTAGATCGAGAATTCTCGGATTCTGATGACTCGTTCCATCATCCATCCATCTCTATCAGACATCACCGTCGGCAGGTCCTCCAGATGGCATCCAGAGTCATCTACATGTTGGTCAATGTAGGTGTGATGAGTCTTTCCAACTGATCTTTTGCCGCGCAGATGAGTTCCGTAGGAGGGTGTTTCTCACAAGCTGTGACTTACTTCTCCAGGAGTGACCAGCCAGCCAGCCGAAGCTTTCTCTCTCTCAGCAAAACCTAGATAGGAGGAAGGTGTCTATATAGACGCTTCTTTGTTGGGTGTTTCTTCCAGCCGATGTCCGTAATACATCTATAGTAGCCATCGAAAGATTCAAAAAGTGTTCATAGTTTGGTGATATTTAAGAAAATTTTATACAGTTTTGCTTTTATAAGAGTTTCTTGAATCAATCCGGACTGATTACTGTTACAAACGCTAATTCATTAACCATTTTCAATGTGTTCATTGTTTGGAAATATTTGTGTTTGCATTCTACGCAATGTTTATAGAGAAGTAATAGTTAT